>VXBN01013389.1:154473-236894 GCA_013397395.1 Sinosuthora webbiana
CTCTCCTCTCCTCTCCTCTCCTCTCCTCTCCTCTCCCTTGTGGAAGCAGAGGATCTTCAGATGAAACGAAGGTTCCATCCCTGTTTCCATGGCACTTCACAAAGAGGTGCACTCTTTGCCCCTTCTGCCTTATCTGTCACCTATAACTGAGTTTTCAAATTTCAGAGGGGGAATGCTCATCTCCCATGTCTGTCCACAGACAGAAGTGCAGAGGACAGAGTGTATGGACCATGTGGAATGAATGTCTGTGCCCAGTGGAAGGAAATTCTCCTTCTGAAGAGCAGCTGTGCTGCATTTTACCAATTGGGGAGTGGAGTGGCAGAGACAAAAGACTATAACTATACATTTGCTGCCCCAGGATTCTTGGAGCTGCTGCCTATGTCACGTCATTCCTTGGTGTCATGATAACTTCCTCGGTGTCCAGCTAGATATTCCATACTGGGGGTCCATTCTTATCTGTAGATCCTATCCTGCTCTTCTCAATTCCTCACGACATAGGGATTTTTCAGCAGTGTGATAAGGTGACTTTGTGACCTTTTTATGACAGCTAATAAGATTCACAGTGATGTTGAGGCTCCACAGAACAAGCTCCTGATCTTTCTGCATTGAGCTCCAACATCCTGAGACTTAAACTGATACAAGAACTTTGCTCCTGATCTTTCTGCATTGAGCTCCAACATCCTGAGACTTAAACTGATACAAGAACTTTGCTCCTGATCTTTCTGCATTGAGCTCCAACATCCTGAGGCTTAAACTGCTCAGTGTTACACAGCTCCACGGGGTTTAAAAACACTCTGCTATTGTATAAACAGGCATTAAGGCTTCCACATGATGTTCTTATGTTGCTTAAGTATATGCAGTTAAATATACATTTGGCCAGGATAAATAATTGCACACTCCACAGTGGAAATACTTAAGAGTGACACTGTGCTGCTGCAGCAGTATTATGAGAACGTGTGTAATTTGTTTTTATTAGTCAAAGGGGTTTTTTTTTTAATATATTCCCACTAAAAAGAAAGCATCTGATTTTATTAAAACGGATTGCTGCTGTGTGAGGCTAATTAATTGGACATAAGTGGCATTGGAACGTGTGAAAGCTGTGTGCAGGGTTAGCACAGGGAGCCTCAGTAACCACCCCTTTGCTAGAGGCTGTGTTTATGTTTGTCCAGCTATAGATAGTCAATAAGTAGCCAGGGGATAAATGCTAAACATGGGAAGTCTGATAGTGCCTGAGCAAAGTCCAAGGGCTGAGGTCAGCTCTTTTTAACTGTATGTTATTTTTTTTGTTGTTCCTTAACTTACAGAGGCTCATCTCAGCAGCTACTGTGGAGTTACCATGTGCTCTCCTCAGCCCTAAGTAATATTTTAATCTTTTTAATCTAATTTGAACTTTAAAGTTTCTCTTTTCTGATTATGTTGTTAGTTTAAGTTAATTTTCATATATATCAACTAATTCATTCGTTTTGGTTTGAGGGAAATGAGCAAACCACCTTGAGCGTTCAAAAAGGTTTCATTCCCTCTTTCATGTTCATTGTCAAGGTTGATTTATTCTTGTTATGAAACTTGCAGCTAGAAATACTCCTCGTAACATGACTTAATGCCTTGAACATTTCTTTGAAACCATTCATGTTACTTGATACCATCTGATATGCACATGCATAGTTTCATGTTTCATTTGCATTTTTATGCAAAGACTTAATTTTTGTTTTCAGGGATGACTGAAACATTATACTGCCTTTGCAGAACTGGAACTGTTTTGAATGCAGAAGGGATGAACAGAATATTATCAGGAAATGGCTGGAGATGTATTTATAGGCAACTGTGTTTCTCTATGGAAAAAGATGAGAGGGAAAAGGAGAAGGAAGAATCACCAAGATGAGCCTACGGCAAAGAAATTTGAGTATACTGTGCCAGGTCAAGTTCACGGAGGTTACATTCACCCAGGAAAGCCTTATATTCCACTTAACCTGTGTTTTGGGACTGTGTGTATCCTCTGTCTACTCCTAGAGAGAGAATTTTTTCATTTGTGCTTTGAGAGCGTTTCTGAAGAAACTCATGAAAGGGGTTAGGTGATGGAAAGAAATCTGCATTTACACATTTCTAAGGTCTTTAAATGTGCATGCAAAGGAAAGACAGAAATTTTCTGAAATCAAAAGACTATGATTTCAAACAGAAGTCAGGCTGCGAGTTTCGTGCTCTTATTTCTGTTGAAATTGTTTGTTGGCTTCTAACTATAACCACTGAGTCGTTTCTTTGTTAATAGAGGTGAAAAGCCAAAATGCCATATGGCAACAAGAAGTTGCTCATTATTCCCTTTGGTCTAAGTGTGCTGTTGGCATGACCTCCAACACCCAGAGGGCAGAATCAGAGGTGTCTTCTATGCTGTGACTTAGAGTTTTGGTCCCTTTCTGCAGAAACTTCTGACCAATTCTTGATTTTAGTGGCATTCTCATTTCTCACACCATATTTATACGGCTGACTTTCCATCAGCTGTAATGAGCTAAACATGTGACTGATAAAATAATCATTCTTTTCCGTGAGTCATACCATATGTCCCCCTCTCTCCACCACCACAATTCTGGTCATTCTTTTCTGTGAGTTATTTTACCTTTCCTGCATCATCCCCTCTGTGCCACCAGTTTGCTTTCTCTTGCAGCCATCCATCTCTTTCCAAACAATGCCTTGTGCTGTTGGCTGGGCTTTCATCACATCTACCTGTATCCTCAGCAAATTACTGCAGCTGCAACTGCTTGTAATTGGGCAAATTACTGCGACTTTGCCCATGAAATGTGTTTGAATCCCTAAGTCGCTCCCCACTTTGGGTACATTCTTTTATTTATTGACATCGGGCTCTGATTTCACCTCTGGATTTTAACACCCTTAAAATGAGGGGGGTTGCAGTATTTGGTGATGTGGTTGAATTTATTGTGGCAATGTGTATGTTATCAAATCATTTAGGAACAAGGGATTATTTTAAAAATTAAAAAATGAGAGCCAAAGGTAACGAATGGCTTGGCTAAGCAAGTCTGGGTGAGATCATGGGAGGAAGAATGAAACTTTCTGTGGACATTTTCAGGAATAGTACTGAACTGTAGCTATAACTTAGTAGAATGGATTCAAGGCAGACATGAAAAACAGGGTGATAAGAAGAAAAACCTCTGTGGACTTACTATCTTATAAACTAATCTCTGAGAACTCTGTTCTTTGTGTCTTTAAAAATCTATTTGAACCAAAGCACAATCACACGTTAGAGGGAAAGTGGTGGGAATAACAAAGAAGGGGTTTTCCAGATGAATCTTTGTTTATTTCTTTATTAATCTTGAAGGCGAGGACTTTCTTCAGGTTGTTAGGTGAGCCTGTTAAAATGCTAAATATTAGTGTGTGCATTAATCTAACTAGTAATCTGTTTTTTTTTAATTGGGGAGGGGGAGGGCAGGATACACCTACTGACTTTTGTCCTTTCATCCTGTCTTCCCTTGTGCGGTTCAGTCCACTGAAGTCTCTAAACAAATACATCCAATGACCACTCCTTAATTCTAGAGGAATTCACTGAAACAGAGCTGTGTTTATCACTCCTAGTTTAAGCCTCTGATAGCAAAGTGAGGCACCATTTCACAGCTCAGCCTTAACTAGATGGCCACACTCTGCCAATGTTGAACTAGGACAGAGAAATGAGAGGCTGGTTTAGAATATTTCATTATTGCACATGGATAAAACAGAAAATAAGGGTTTGGGCTTTGTTCTTGTTTTTTTTCCTTATGGGGTAGCGATGCAGTGATTAAAGTCATAATGTACAAAGTTTAGTTGAGGTCGCTGCTGTGCCTGACTGGAGCAAGGATCTCTGTTTGGCTTCCTGTGTTAGGGTTGTTTCTGTAAGAATATTTTTCCCTGTCTCTCCTGCCAAATTATTTGCTGGAAATAATATCAAAATAAGATACTGAAAGGTGTTGATTGGACTCTTGACTATTGTGGAGCGATCAGGACAGGAAATGGGATGGAAAGAATTCAGGTTGAAGTCCTTGAACTCCCACATCTCCCCCAGCTGATTTAACTCCGAAAATTAACAAGGGGTCCAAGGGAGTTGTCTCAGTGTTGTGAAGTCACATTTTTTTCATAAACCAACAGGATATTTAATAAAAAAAAATCCAAATTTCTCTAAAGCAGGGATGTTTGCTATAGCAGTAGCAGAGCTGGCAGTTGGAGAGTTTTAGCTAAAAGCTTGCCAAACTAGAGGTAGTGTGACAGTGCCTTAAAGCCTGTTCTTAACAAAATAAACTTCTGACAGTATTCCAGTCACTTTTGGACATTTCTGGTCACTTCTCAGTTGCTTTTGTACCACCACTGTGGTGTAAAGGAGTCTCTGATCAAGACAAACTGAGAGAGTTGTGGCTGTTCAGCCTGGAGAAAGAGGGCTCCAGGGAGAACTGAGAGTCCCTTCAGTGCCCAAAGGGGCTACAAGAGAGGGACTTAGAACAAGGGCCTGGGAGTGACAGGATGAGGGGGGATGGCTTCACACTGACAGGGTGGGTTTAGAAGGGATATTTGGCAGAAATTCTTTGCTCTGAGGGTTGTGAGGCCCTGGCACAGGCTGTCAGTGCTTCATCCCTGGAAGTGTTCAAGGCCAGGCTGGATGGAGCCCTAAGCAACCTGGTCTACTGGAAGGTGGCCCTGCCCATGGCAGTGGGGTTGGAACAGGATGATCTTTAAGGTCCCTTTGAACCCAAAATGTTGGAGGATTCTGTGCTGGTTCCCTGAGTCAGAGCCATTTATCATTGTAGAGCAGTGATCGATCCACCACCTCCAGCAGGCCCAACATTCAGCTCCAGACTTTCCATCTAAATTTGTTTTTGCTCGCCTTCTCTTTTTTCCAGTTACTCTTCACGTACATTCTTAGCTTCCTTTCGTGTCTTACCCTCTCTGTTCTCCAGGGCCCTCCAACACCAAGTAAATACTTTGTATTACAGGACAAGTTTTCTCAGGGAAGATCAATACAACTCAATAGTACAATCATGTCTCATTTTCTAACGATTTTGGGGAGTTGTTGTCCTGTTTTTAACCGAGACCAAAGTCCATCTTTCGGTTAGCATGCAGCTTGGAAAATTTCAGGCCAAACATCTCCGTTTTGGCAAAGTGATAGATAATTGAACTCATTCCCCCTGCTAATTAGTTCATTACTGTAACACAGCCATCTCTGAAGCAGTGGGTGTAGGCACTAAGAGGACAAACCCAGCGGGGCTGGGGAAGGGATTACTGGGCGAGGAGCAGTTTTGCAAGTTTTTGCTCTCACAGAAATGCCAGGAAAGGTTAAGGAGTCCTGCAGAGAGCCTGGGACTTGTGCAGAGTGGGAAGAGGAGGAGGGAAGCAGTGCTGGCAGCAGTGATCCAGAGCTCTCAGCAGGCACGGCTGATGGACTGATGAACAATGATAAAAATGATGAACAAGCAGGCCTTGCTCACCTGCTGAAAAGCAGTGAAACTGCGGTTTTCTGTTCCATTCCATGGCTGGAACGATTAAAAGGTTAAATTCTTCTGAAGTAGGATAGGCATGATATTGGGAAAGGTTTATAACTTTGCACAGTTGAGCTTTTGTTTTCTCACACTTTATTCCCTTAAAAAAAAAACAAAAAAAGGCTAGAGAAAGAAGCCCCAGCTGCTGCTTTAAACTTGTTATCAGTTAGGAATTAGAGAGATAATGTGGGTGAAGGGATGGTTTGGGCAGGCTGCGGTTCGGCCGCTGGGGCGGGAAGGGAGCGCGGCTCAGGGGAGAGGCTCCGCAGAGCTTTGAACTGCATCGGATGCTCCGGGGCATTAAACACAAAATTAAACACGGAAGACTTCCACCCTTAAAGAAGGGCGCAGAAGGGAGTCTCCCTGGTTTTGTGCCGGCAATCAGCAAGGGGAGAGAAGAATGTGTAGACGAAGAAAGAGAAGATGGTGCCGTTTGGGCGGAGGATGTCAGACCCCAGCAGGATGCCTGCTCGAGTTGCATCTCAGTAAAAAATAAACGCTTGTTATGCTAATAGTCACTATTTCCAATGACGTGATTTGCATACAGATCATATGCATGTTAATTAACTGTGCACATAGCCAGTAATCCACATCTGAGGTCTTGTCTTCAGCATTTTCATGTGTAAAATGATGCGGCATGGAAATGAGTATTGCAAAGTTTTCACGTGCAAATAAATAGCTGACAGAATAAAGAGCCAGACAGCCCCTCTGGAGATAACCAGGAATATCAGGGGCGATTGTGGAAGAGAAGGATTTGTGTCACTTCTGGCTCTGACAACATCTGTCCTTGCACCTGATTGTAAAGAAAATAAAATGAAACAAAAGGTTGCTTGATAATGCCATGAGGCATGATAATAATTAACCCCTTGTTGGTTAATTACTAGGTGCATGCCTGTGAACATTGCTGTACCTTTTACTAGAGCACGGAATTTAGTAGTTTTATTCTGACTTGAGGGAGGGGAGACAAACAGGTGGGACCTGGCTCCTTGGAGAGGTGGGATAATGTGGGCAGAGTTACTCCCTGGAAAAAAATGCTTGTATGGTTATATGGCATTCCAGACTAAATATTTAACATAGTTCATAAGGTATATGATAAAAATATTTACCTGCCAGGAAATTGTAAGAGCCACAATATACAAGTTCATTACCAAGTTAATTTTTCAAGTGTCAGGCATCAGATAATCTGGGTGCTACAAGGCAGAGGAGTTTGGAATTAGCAGCTCAGTTTCAAAAGAAAACAACAGTAACATGCAGTAGCTCGCCATGACAATATTCAATTGTTCTTGCCATCAGTTTTCCCCTGTCCTACTGCAGTCTAAATGCATGTATGTATCTTCTGGTCAGGTAAGAGCAAGAGGTTTCATTGTTGTGTTTGCGAGAAGAGCGTTTTCTCTCTGTGTTTTTCATCTTTGAGCAGTGGAACTGGGGGAGCAGTTAAAAAGTTGACCTTTTGCTAAAAGCAAGTCTGAATTTTTCTCAGTGAAGCTGATGGTAGCTCTCTGAAATGCAGCTAATCTGAAGGACCATTTTCAGCTACAATTTTATTAGGGCTTAGCTGAGGTCAGAAGTTCACTGAGGCGTTTCATGGAGGACACACCTCTAATTGGCTGCAATTTTGAAATATTAGTTTAAATTTTATGCCTTACTGTGCATGCTTTGGGCATTTTTGCTCTTTAATTAAGATTTTCTATTTTATGTGTTTGTAGAGCAACGAGTCCATAAGAGTTGTTAGCACTTTAAACAATACCCAAGAGCTAGGAGAAACTTTTGTTTAAAAGTATGCACAGGTTAGAGCTGCTGTCTTGTAGTTAAGTGGTTTGATTCAGTTAATTTAGTTTTAGGGAGATTATAAATCTAAAAAAAGCCTTAGTTTGCATAACCAGGCATAGATAACAGTAGCAGGGAGGGGAAATATCCAAATTTCTATATTGCGTTAAGAGTCTACGGTGAATTTGGAAATGGCAATGTCAATTTGACGGACAGAAACGATAAAAATGAGGAAAAAAACAATTCACATGAAAAGCACATCCAAAGAGTGGAAATACTTTGCAAGGTAACCTGAGGAGGAGTGATGTCTTTTGGCTCAGATACAGTCTTTGGAACATCCTAGTGTTATATGGGTGGAGTAGATCCCTTTGTTTTATAAGAAAAAACACAAATGGATGCTCAGAAACGAAGGAAAATAATTTTTTTGTTGCAGTTGAGTGTTTGTGTCTTTGTTCTTTGCAGATTATGCAGTTGAAGTGTTTATATGGTTTGAATGTTTACAGACTCAGTGATACAGAGGATTTGCAAACACTACAATGATGCTAGCTTGATTTAGTAGTGGTATTTTCATTAGAATAAATGAGTTTACTTTTCTAGTGAGATGTGCAAGCTTTACAACATCCACAACGACAATAAACAACTGTAAATTCAGAGATAGCTCTAATTAGGGGAAGGCTGAAGCAATTAAGATGGATAAACTCTATTGATCATCACTGAACAAGATACATACAGCAGCGGTTTTACAGTGGGTGCCCTGACATGGTTAATGACTGCTGTTGATTTAACAGTAATGATTTTAGTATTTTATTGGGGGAGTGTGGGTAGGAAGGTTAAATCAAGTTTTACAGGGCTTCTCCAAACCATCCTACAACCACTTGGAGAGCTGCTTGTTCAGCCAGAAATATCTAATTCTGTAGATATCCCACTTGGCATATCCTTGTTGGGCCTGGATGCGTCCTCTGACACAGAGCCCTGTACCTGCTGGCCAAGACAGAACCTGTAATTCAGTTTTTCTCTCTTTCTGAGCTGTTCTCTACCTCACTGCTCCTAGATGATGATTTGTATAGCTTCTTTCATATCTGTTTCTGTTCTCCACTCCATTGCTTGCTGACACAGACATGATGTTAGAAAGCTCAGAAAATGAACTTTAAATGCTCTATGCACATCTGTCATAGATTCACCCCAAAGCATTTTTTCAGAGTCCTGAGAAGAAGAATTCATGCCAGCTGCACTATGTTTATAATTCTGTTTGGTAGGGATCAAACTTAGAATATTGTAGCACTTTCTGTCAATCTATTCAGCAGTCTGGATTGGAAGAATTACATTTTTTTTCCTTAGGCAGTGGCATGTGTGTTAAAATCTTGCTTGGCAGTGTTACATTCTTTGGGAAGAGGACTGATTTTTATAGTTTGGAGAAGGAGATAAAGAAAACTGCATTTAAAACAACGGGAATGATACATCATTCTTGTGTTTCACCACATTAACTGCACTTCAAGATCAGATTTTTTTTTTCATTTTATATTGACTGTTCTTGCTAATGGGCTATTTGCCTTACACATTTTTAGTTGGGTTTATTCGTTATATCTGGGAATGTTAGCATCAAAATCATAAATGCAAAAGCAAATACATGTGCATATAGTTCATATGCTGATAATATTTCTCACTCAAGGAGTTTTAAACTTGGTAATGTGTTTAAATATAGAAACATTTTGGATCATCCAAGTGTAACCCCTGGATTCAGCATTCATTTTGAATTCCTCTCAGATAAGGATATGCAAGTGAAATTGAATTGTAATTGAAATTACCAGCATCCCCTATTTTTGTTGGATTTTCTCCAGTTCCCTGCCTTTTTTTCCATTACAGAAAGTAGCCATTTGTGTTTTTCACTCTGATCTGCTTATTCATTTGAAGTGGGCCTAGTGAAAAGTATACCTCACAACTGTGTCAACACAAGTGCTCCGTGGAGGCTACTGGCATTTTTTAAATAATCTTTGAAGTACATGTTAGAATGTTACAAAACTGTTTTTAATCATACATCACACTCACACACACAAGTAATCTTTTCTTCCCCGTCAGGCATGCATCTCACCTTGTTGGAGGAAGCTGGGGCATTCCTTAATGGTTGCTCCTTGGAGGTGCAGGCTAAGCCTATCTCATGCTGTGCCATAATTATTAATATTACTCTGTATTTGAGTTTTCTGGTTGAATTCACAGTCTCCTGGGGCTCAGAATCCCCTTTCCCTGAACTTCTCCTTGCCCAGTTCCTAGGCATCACAATACATGCCCATGCAGCAGCACACACTGATGGTTCCTTTTTACTTTCTTCCCTGTGATACCATCTGGGTGATTTAAACAAAACCCCAAAGTGTTCTACACTCCATGCGTTCACTTACACAAATAAATAAATCCATACAGCACCACTGTGATATAATTGTCTGCTCTCAGGAAAGCCTGAGGCAACAGAGGGCTCTTCCCGTTGAGATTTGAGGATGTGAGGAGTGTTTCAGAGCAGACATCCCTCGTCAGTCTGCACACTCAGTGCCTCTGAAGAATAAGGGGAATTAGAAAATGAAGCTTCATTTTCCAGTCCTACTTTTCCTGTCTTCCAGGCTCCCTTGGGAACCTCACTGAAAACCCACAGGGGTTTGTAGCAGCTGGGGTTTATTTCCTGCTATACCTCTTCATGAGGGTTTCTGTTGCTGCCAGTGTTCCTCTGGTTTTAGGTAGAAATACCTTCCTAGGATTAACAATTACACGTGAGTTCAGTAAGTTGGGGCTTCTTTGTTGTTTTTGTTTGATTATTTTTTTCCTTTAAATTTCCTTTAACGCAAAGGTCACTTGTTTAGGTAGTTACATAGAGTCTTAGCCCTGTAGTATCATGTGTAAGAGTTGTAATGGTGCAGCAGTGCTGCTGTAGTCCTGCTTTTATTTTCTCACGCAGATAATCAATGGAAGTACTCAAAAAATGTGTATTTTTCCATGTGCTCTAGTTCAAAGGATACAACTGTGTTCAAAAGCACGTTTGAGTCTGTTCGGAATATGTTTTGTGGTTACAAATATTGGGTTTTTTTTTAAAATTTAAATAATCTTAATGTCCTTTAAGAGGAAAGATACGAAAAAGAAATCTTTAAAAAAATGCTGTTGAGATGATTCTAAGACATCAGTGGCAGTGGAATTCTAAGACATCAGTGGCAGTGGAGTCTCTTCCAGGGCAAGATGTGGCAGAAGCCTCATGCCACACATGATCCAGCAGGTTCCAAGCACTGTGAAGTGGGATGTCTTTACAGCCTGTGCTGGTTGTGTTACTTTTATAATCGTTCCAGATATCAAATGCAGACGTTTTACATGCTCCTAACTGATAGATCTCAGCCTGCTGAGAAACAAAAATAAAAAGGATCCGACGTATTGCAGTGAACCGACAATTTTCAGGTGTTCTCCGAGGGAGTATTTGAAATGCAGCAAAATTTGAGCTGTCTTAACCTAGAGTGCAAACCTGTAATTGTGGCTTTAGGCCTTTGCAAATAAAATGGAACGAGGCATTTCTTTGATAAAGTTTTTGTTTCGCTGCAAGCAGATGTAGTTCAGTCCTGACCAGGATCCCAGTTGTGCCCGAGGTTAATGGGAATAGCACACGGGTGTGGGGGGAAGGAACTGGGGATTATTGGAGGTGCACTGGTTTTATGACACTGAGCATTAGGGACACTTTGCAGCCTTTTCTAAGCAGCTGTTCTTTAGGTAAATTAATACGTGGGGTCTCTTTACTTCTTCCCAACTTCCCAACCATAAAAGAAGTTAATGTAGAGCTGTTCACAGCTTATCTCACCCCATTGCTATGTGAAACTTCTAACACAAACGCTTTTGTACACTGCAGCCATAACTCACTAATCTTCTGAACTTCCTGACCCATAAAACTGTGATTATTGCTACATGTAAAATTCATCTGGAAATGTCCCTCTGCGTTTAGCCTTATGGGTGTTACATTGCGAAATCCCTCCTTTGCCGTGGAGGGACTGCCAGGGAAGGGAAGGACAATGGAACTGCAGATGGGTGTGAGGGTAGTGCTGTACTTTAAGTGTTGTGAAATTGGCTTTATTTGGAGCTGGGGAGCTGGTGGTTCAACAGATGCAATGCCCTGATTATTTTTCTTCCCCCTAGGTTACAATTTCAGATTTGATTTGATTTTTATTTTTTTTTTTAATTAGAATATTTCTGGCTATTCTTAGTTGCCATTAGCAGTGGGTCAGGTACTAATTTCCTACACAACTGCATGGGCAGATAATTGAGAAACATCACTCGTGAGAGGCATTTAGAGGAAGACAGGAAGAGTGTTAGGGATTAAAAAAAAGCTTTACTGTTGCAGTTGTGACTCTTTTAAGTACCTGTCATATCTGAGAGTTATCTCTGCTCAGTATTCAGCAATTAAAATAAGGAATGAGAAGCAGTTTGCAGGATTATTTGATAAAGGATAGGAGTTAAAATGCACCAGAGGCAAAAAAGGAGTAATAACAGTCCATGAGGATCTTTTCCCCTCTTTCTTTATGGATAATACATAGCTTTCTTTTAAAAATGCCAAGTGATTCTTGTCTAATCTTCAGCAAAGATAGTGACATCAGCGGCTCTGCATTTGTACATGTGCACATCACAAAGAGGGTAGGTTGGCTGCACTCTAAGGTGCAGATGAACCAAAAGGCACAAGTTTCTCCCTTTTTTTTCATCATCAGACTAAGAAAATGTAGGTAATCATCCAGCCGAAAAAAAAAATCTAAAAATTTGTATAATTAAGTGAAGAGGTCTTTTTCATTTTGAACCACAAACGTTTGTGTTAAATGATGCTTTTCCCAAAGCCACTTTCATTATTAGCGTTGCTCTAAATTGCAAGTTGTCACATCCTCCAGCCTCTGAATTACCCGTCCTCTGCGTTGCCATAGTTACACGGTAGCCACTAAAATACAGACTCCGGCAGTAGAAAGGCATGCTCAGACTGCGACTCATTCATTTGAAGGTTTTGGCAGCAGAATATCTCCACGAAGTCTTTGTTTTACAACCTTTGAGTTCTTGCATTTTAACTCTTTCAGCGTTGTGCTAAAAGGTGTGGTTTGTTTAAGACCAACGGGGGGAATCATCCCACGTGTTCATCAGAATGCAGAGGTCTTGGAAGAATCCTGTCAAAAAGTATTTATGTTAGACTAAAATAAGAGTTTTGAATGTTAACCATCAGACCTTTTTATCAACCAAATATTTCTAAATAGCCATGTCCATTCCATTTGAATTAAGGGGAAGTAACAAGCCTCCCTAACTCTACAGTGCTAAATAAAGAAGAGTCAAATTAATATTACATATCTCATCTCAGCTTAAGTTCTTTGCTGGAGGTACCAGTGGATAAATTGCTATTTTGTTTACCATTCCTATTGAAAATGTTTTTCTATACCACCACTCCCTCCCTCCAAAGAAAAAAAAAAAAGTTAATTTTTAACCAGTATTTCAAATATTTTGTATTAAAACATTTCAGGTATGTCTTCTGCTACATTCACATAAAACAATCCTTGCTTCAGCAGCCACATTGTTGAGCCCCTCTATAGAAGCAGAGTGGGAAAAGTGCTTGTAGAGGTCGTAGTCTTTCAGCTGAGATCAAGCAGTGCCATTTAGTACCTCCAAGTACAGGGCTGCTGACAGGAGCTTTTACTTGGTGGGACACGGTGCCTGATCTGGAGGCACCAGTCTGCCTGGTTCCTGCCATCAGCTTACAGCTTTCACAGATGACCTAGTCCCAGCAGAAAGTCTTGACCTCTCGCTTTTTCAGCACTTCAGAGGTTAATTTTGTTGAGGGATCAGATTTCTTTCCAGGGGAAGTTTCTGATGATCACCTTCTAGCTGGGTTTTACTTTCCAGTGTCTCTCAGAGCTGCTGTTTGTGGAGGGCTCTGTTGGAAAACAACCCTGCTCCAACTTTTTTTTTTTTTTCCAAGTCTCTTCCTAGACAGTCAAGTTACAGGCTGGTTTATTTAAGGGGGGGTATTGGATGGTAGCCTAATGAAGGTATCAACCTGCAAAATAAATCTGAGCCCCTTTCCTGGAATCCTTCATGGGCAACAAGGTGGAGAAGTGCTTTGGCTGGGCAATATTGCAAGGTAAGAGATTTTCTGCACTTTTAAAAAGCACGGGAGCGTGTGGTGTTACACCTTTGAGAGAGGAGGTTCAGCTTTGCAAAGAGTGGCAGCAGTGGAAACAGTAGATGATGGATAAATCTGAACAGCTTTCCCCCTGCACTGTTTCTTTTCAATTGCTGTATGCTGCGTGACATCAGTACATTTTTAATAGATTGCAGATATTTGAATTACATGGTAGGAAATTTCCTGTGTGAGAAGTGACGGCTGCTGCGGGGTTTGCCTTTTCTGGCTTAATTTTGTGATTCTGTGAGGTTTATTGGTAATCAAAGGTTGCAATCTAGCAGGCTGTCTTTCCACTAGTGTTGCAGGCTTTTAGCCTCAGAAAACTATGGGGCTTTGTTATATTTTAGCACTGTAAGTCTGTTTTCTGTGCAAAGGAGGAACCTCTGTGGGAATGAGCTCAGCCTGCAGGGAAACAAAGGCGTGTGTGAGTCTGTTTCAGGCCAGATCCCAGCCCAGAGTGCACTTGCTTTTTAGTGCATAATATCCAGTTCTTATTCTCACTCCTTTGCAAATTTCTGGTGGCTTCCTGATTTGTCTGAGTAAGGTTGTAAGATCCCTTTCTTTTTTTGTAGTTCTTTCCAAATAAGCTTAATTTTAAAGGCTCACATGAACCAGGAGTTATTGGTACTATCTAGAACGTTGCAGTTCTGCTAGGACAAAAAAACTGCTTTCAGGGTTGGTAGCTGACATTTTCCACGCAGCAAAGATTAAAATGTTTTACTTGATTATGTGTCTGTTTGTTCTGTAAATCAGTGGTGTGATAACAACTGTTGTTTTTTATGGTTCGGCTTCCTGAGGGATAGTGCTGTGCCCTTGTGATCAAATTAACACTCTTTTTATTGCCAAGTTCAGCTTTTGTTTTAAGGCATATTCAGTAGGCTATTGTGCCTTCAGAAAGACAGTTTCTGTTGTGTTTTTCTCCTTTTTTTTTTCTGACAGGAGACCCGTTTGCATTATCTCTGTCTCCATGTGCTGAGCTGCAGCTGATGCTGCTGTGAGGCAGGAGCAGTTCTCACTGGTGTGAAACCAGTTTTGCTGTGCACAGGTTTTGGCCTTGATCAATTGATGCAGGAGCTTTGCAGTGTCTGCTGAGCAGGGAAAAGCATAACAGTGCCTGGGAATTGCTCTCAGGCTTCATGCATTGGATGTCTTGCCTTCAGTTTGTGCCTGTGTGTTCCTTGCTTGGGGTTACAGTCTCCAGACCTGATGGATTTGCACTGGTGTCAGTGGTGGAGTTACAGTGTTAGGATGGATTAAAAGAAGTTGGGAAGCAAAGGAGCCGTGTTCTACCTGCAGCTTTTGGCTCTGGGGGTGTTCAGTGTCCACCTCTTCCTGGGTCAGGATGTCCAGTGGCTCCAGTTGGTGACTTGTTCTGGGGCAGTGGGGTGGCTGAGTGACCCCAGGTTGCAGATGGCCACAGGCCAGGGGGGGTCCAGCCCCTTGAGTCTTTCAGAAGCACATTCAGCAGCAGGGAATTTAAATGCATCCTGCATAGTTTTGTTTCCATACTGCTCCTCATTCTTTTCCTTCCATGTTTTTGTTACATCAGTCCTATAAGAATTCAGCTAATCTATTTTTTTTTTCCCTTCTCCTCGGTGTTTACTCCTGGTTTTATTATGTTTTGGAGCCTCTGGTGAAGCAGCTGCCAGGTACCAGTAACTGCTGGTGAGCTGCTGAGCTCTCACCAGCTCAGCCCAGGGCTGGAGGAGCTTGAGGCAGGTGTCAGAAACTCTACCACTGTGCTCAGTGGATGCTTCCCCGTTCTTTAAGTCTTAAATTGTGTCTTTGTACGAGGAGGTGATGTGATCAGGAGTATCTGCTTTGGGGGGAGCAGTAAGTAAGTAGTAAGGAAGAAGTGTAAGTAAGGCAGGGTAAGAAACCCACGCAGTCGAGTCTGGTTTTTACAATTCTCTGTCCCCTGAGCAGGCCACCATCTCTGCCTGCCTGGAGTGAGGAGGTGTTTGGGCTGGGACCCTGCTGAGAGGGAGTTGGAGGCATATTGCAGTGGTGACCTACACCCAGATCTTTGCCAGGAGCCTCCTCCCCATTCCCTCATCCCCTCATCCTGGGAGGACTGCAGGGAGCTGGGGTGATCCATCCCCACATCCCCAGCGGGCTGGGCTTGACCTGTGGGTTTGTTCAGCCCGTTGCTGTCACATGGACACTTCACAGGGATTGATTTTCTGCAAGGCACCCGAGGCTTTGTGTGTAAACAAGGATTTCTGACTTTGATTAGAAGACTTTTCTCAGCACTTCTTACTGTCATGGAAACAGAGGCAGAACAAACAAAGCACGTTTTTCGTAATGTGATGACTGAGATTTAACACTGACCTTATTGTGATATGAAGACCCTGGTTTTTTGTTTCCAGCTTTCTCTGGAGTCATTGCAGTGACACAGACATGACCAGGGATGAGCATCACTCCCGTGGCTTCCAAAGCAGGGAGGTGAGGGTGCAGCTGGCCAAGGGCTGCTCTGTGCTCCCAGTGGAGAGCTGGTCTGTAAACAGCTTTATAAACACAGTAAGTCTTCAGACAGAATAGTAGGTGGGGTAATATGATTTATAGGTTGTGAGGACAAGGAAAAGGGGCCGGCTGCTGGTTGTGGTATTGTACACTAAGTTTTGCAGACTTAGCTGGGAGTTCCTGCAGCACCTGGGTCACATGCAGTGCCTCGCTTTTCTCCCCTTCCCCGAGGCTGTGGAGGTACCAGAGGAACCTTGGTTGTGAACAATGGCCAAAAAAACAAGTTCCACCAGTCAGGCATTTTGCAACTGAATACAGTTGTGCTGGCAGCTGGCTGGGTGACCCCAGACAGCCACGGGGCTGAAGGAGCCTTTGGAATTTCAGCTTCAGAGCAGGATTCGATGAGTTTCGGTGGAAAGTCAAATCAGTTCATGAAAATTTAGGGTGTTCTGACTCCTTGAGATCAGGTGGATTTTTAGGAGACCTGTGTGTGTGTGTGTGCTCAGCTGTGTTCAAGTTGTCAGTGGCTTGGTCAAATTCCTGGTTAGATTTTAAGGGACAAAATAAAATCCAGCGTTATTTTTATAAGGTTATTAGCACTCATATAAGAAGATTAAATGAAAAGAGCATGTGCAGTTTTCCAGCTTCTCCAAATCTTTTCTTACCCAGTTTTTTCAACACAGAATAATTTTGTTCTGTGAGTTATTCCCTTTACAAATAGGTTTTTTTAAATGTAAATCCTGAAACCTTATCTTGGATGAATTCTAAACAGAGCTTGACAGAGAGCTGCAAGTTCAGCTTGCTGGCAGTAACCCCAATAGTCACTAAACATGAAAATGTCTGAGTGGCTCACAGCACACTTCCAGCACTTTAACTCTGCACCAAAAGATGTCATTAAAAGGATTAGATTCTGCTCCAGAAAGAACAACTGGAAAGGCTCTGTATTCATTTTTCCTGGTTTGCTTTTCTTGGTCTGGCTTTACTAAGTGTTTCAAGGTAACCAGTCTTGTCCCTGGGCTCCTCTTTTGGTAAGAAACTAAGTGGTTTATGTTGAAATACCTATAGTGAGATGTAAGAAAAGAGTAACTGGAGACGTGGGGGAGGCGGGTGATTAATAATAGTGTAAAACGCATTAATTAAATTAACTTCTCTTGAAGTAGATTTCCATCCAATTCTTTTGCCAATGGTTATGTTTCAGTTTCAGAGCAGTTTGAAAAGAAAACTGCAAGGGTCTGTGTGTGCTTTCTGGATTTCTGGCCCAGTTCTCACTACTGTAGGAAATCCCAGAAGAAAACAGTGGAAACTGTGGTATTTACTGTCTCATGTTATAGCACATTTAATTTTTCCTTTTAAATCTTTGGAGATGCTGTGGAGTTTCAATCATTTTCTACCTTGATCTCTTTTGTTGTTGTTGTTGTTGTTCACCTATCAACTCATAAATAGTTAAATTTTTAAATAGAAGAGGATAATTGCCATGTTTCCACTTGAAATATTGTAGAGCCCGAAGGCCCTTTCTTGGACAAATGTATTTTTCAGCAGCTCATTGTAATTTTGGTTTTGAGTGAAGATCCAACAAAATTAAAATCCACACCCATCTGTAGAGAAAGGTGCATTTTCAGCCTTCAACAATAGCTTTATTTAGAAGGATTTTAATGACCCCTTTGCAGAGGGGGGGAAGGTTTCTGCAGCGAGAGGGGCTGTCCTGAGGATCACAGAATGACTTTGCGTGCTCTCCAAGTTGACAAAGAAGAGCCAATTCCGTGGATGATGATTATGCAAGATGGAAAAGTGCTGATAGACTGTGGAAAAATACAAGTCTGAGCCTAACAGCTTTGCAAACCTGTTTGAAAAGGCAGCTTGGAGCAGTTGGTGTGGTGCTGCACGTGGGCGATGTGTAGCAGCAGCGTTGCATTAGGGTGAGCAGAGTGAGGTGGGGAGGCAGAGGAAGGTGCTTTGGGGTGCTTGGTTTCGTAGAGAGCAGGAGGCAGCCTCCTGGAAGGTTTTAAATGATGGTGGGGGTGGGTTTTAAGTGGATGGTTGTGTAATTTTCATGTATAATACACCCTTAAGATTTTAATTTTTTTTTTATTATTATTATTATTTGCTATTTTCAGTAATCAAAGCAAAGTTTCAGGTGATTGATCAAATAAAGAAAGGAAAGCCCAAACATTTCAGCTTCAGGTTATGGTTGGAGTAGACTTCTGCTGACACCCAAAATTATTAATTGCACCAGCTAAATTACAAAGATGATATCTTGGCTCTGGGAGCCAAGAGCACCATAATTAGGGCTGTTAGATGCTCCATTCTGCTTGCTCACTTTTGATTTTAACCATCAAGGCACTGGATCGAGGTAAAAATGAGCAGATTCAAGTGGAGGGCTTGGGGTGGTTTCAAGAACAGCGTGAAACAAATGCCTCAGTTTGGTGCTGGGTGCTGTCCCCTGGATTAGCCACAGCCTTAACCTGAGTGTGTGGGGTCATTGCATGACTTTTTAGCTGTGTATGTTGAGGGCTCATAAAGTGGCTTGCATTGGCATCTGGTTTACAGAGTTCAGTGAATTCTACCAGCCCTCTCTAGTGCTAATTCGAAAGGCAGCGTCAGTAATTGTTTATGTAGGTTTACAGAATTATTTTCAGTTCCTTAAGGTGTTTTCATGTTCTCTTACTTGCTGTTGTTTGTTCTAGCTAGAGACTGAGCACTCCCACGCTTCTACTGAAGTGATATTTATTAAATCAAGCTGAAGCTCTCTGGGTTTAGACAGATATTTGGGTTTACACATCCTGCCTTATCAGAACAGCTTGGCCACCAGTGTCACCAGCATGCCCATGAGAGCTGTGTTGCTTAGCCCAAAGTCTATCCAGACATCTATCTGCAGACCTCAGAACAGCTAATCTTCTTCAATTTAGTAAACAGATTAGTAAGCTTGAAAATACAGGGTTGGAGTAGTTCATGGTTTCCAGCAGAACATAAAGGACCCGAAGCTCAGGATGCACACGAGGGGAAGCCACAACCATCAATGTATTCAGGTGCATGTTTCTGCCTTTGTCCTCAGGCACATGTCCCAGTTCAGAAGGGCACTCAGATATTTCCATAATGCCTTAGATTGCCCAACTGAAGCCAACAGGACTGGCTGATGCCAGAAAAACTACTTATGATTAACATTAAAGACATTCTTTAGATGCTGATGAGCTGGGGCCTGTGGTAGTTTAAGAATTGTGAGTGCTTGAAAATAAAATGTTTCAGTTTGTATACATTTAAGATGGGACTAGGAGTCTGAGAAGGAAACTAAACTATTAAACACAGAAGGCATTGGCATCAATGATATTTTTTATTATGTTAGGACTGTTATTTTATTATAGGTTCAGAAATAGAAATTAAGTTTGTTGCTACACAAAACTTTGAAAACAAGAAGCGTATTTTTTTATTCAGTAATTTTATTAACTGTTTTGTAACCTTATTTGTAGACTTAGCTAGGAGTTGTAATTGCTTTATGTGATAGGTTTGGAGAGAGAAATAAATATCAGTTACGGGTCCTGATTTCAAAAATGAGATGTAGAAGTAATATGGCTTGCAATATTTTGCTTTGTGATATTTAGCTGCCTACTCTAAATAAAAGTGCTTCAAAGAAGTCTTTCAATCCTTTTCTAGATTTTCAATTGCCCCCCTAACATTTCTTGGCTTGGATGGCACATCTTTCATTCAGTTATGCTGGAAAAGATGTTTCAAAACAGCAAATGAAACTGGTGTGTCAAATCTGCCAGTCTGGCTTTCTCAGGTTCAGCAGGTCTCACATTGTGGGTTTTATTTTAACATGGATTTCTATTTTGTACTGCAGTGGATTCCCTTTTATCCAGGTGAAGGCAAATCTGGGAAAAAATGCTTTTTCCTTTGAGTTGTAGCATCACCAACACTGTAGGCTGCAGCATTCCCTTCCAATCACGAGAGCTGGCGTATCTGCAGGTTTATCAAATAACATTTGGAAAATCTGCTTGGAAATCCTGTAGCTGGGACACTCCTGAAAGTCACTCAGAGCTGGCAGGAGTGAATTCTCATGAGCTGGAGAAAACCAGATGAAGGGTGACCCCAAGCCTCCATCAAAGAGAGCCTGTGGCAGGGGCCAGCAGTGTGTCCTGGTGTGTCCCTGTCCCTCCCCATCCCTGTTCTCTGCCAGCAGAGCAGTGTGGCTGAGCATCCAGCCCAAATTTCCTCTCCTGCCTTGCTGGAGCTGTTGATCTGAGCTTCCCAGCTGACTTATCCAGAGGGATGTGGGAGAAGGGGCACAACTGACTGTGCTGACACATTGATGGGGACCTTCACTGGGAGCAGAGCAAGGAGCAGCTGCCAGCAATAACCCTTCCTGTGACAGGCAGAGGAGGATGTCCCCGTGGCCACACTTCATTTTTGGTCCAGCAAATGGTGCTGCTCTTCAAGCTGTGCTCAGTTCCCTAGAAGGCTTTGTACACATGTGGGTGAACATAGTATTCGAAGTCAGAAAAAACAATTAGAATTATTAAAGCAGCATTAGAAGTGGTGCAGGAAGGTGTTTTGTAGTGCTAAGTGGGAAAAAATGAAACGCTTTCCATTTCAAAGCTGACAAAAGTTTATGTAGAAAGGCTATAGTAAATCAGTGGTGAAGCTATGAATAAAGTTCAAGCAAACAGAGATAGGTTGCCTTTCCTTACACAGTTCTCTTAACACAGGTTAAGACAGTTCAGGTTTAAATGCATATATTAACTGCTCAGTATATTGGTTGATGGATACAGCTTTTGCTGCCCAACCAGAAACCTCATGGCAATCTCTTCGTTACAAGTTTGTAAAGCAAACAGAAATGCAACAGGGAGGAGAGAGTCTGGAGCTCCCCTAATCTGAAGCTGAGGTTATAAATAGCTAGAGGGCTGCCAGGTGATGAGCTCTTAACCTTTTGTAAATGACCTATGAGATATGTGTGTGTATATATATATTTGCATTTCCAGCAATAGTGATCCAGTGGACTGAAATGTCTCCACAGAGCTCCTTCCAGGACAGTATTTCAGTCCCAGCCTCATTGTTTTTGGAGATGGAGCACTTGTAAGCCAGTTTATAAATCTCTTCCTTGAGCAGCTTGCTTTTACAGGCATTTTACGAGTTGGAGCATCTGGCTCCATTTTTAGATCATTTTGATTCTTTCTGTTCTAACACTCAAATTGCTTCAGGCAAGGCTTTTTTTTTTTGTGCTTTGTCTGTCCTAAACTTCCAGTGACACACTTCTCCTTTACTGGAAAATGTTGAAGCTATCACATGCTGGAAGAAGATAGTCCTGAATAGTTGCTCCTCTTGAAAAGGGCAGTGCAGCTCAGGAGGGTTATTTGCCATTTTTGTTGCTATCGTTTTTCGAGGCTGGTGGTGCTGCTGATGGTAGATTCAGGTTGTTGCCCAGGTCTGTGGAACACCCAGGTACAAGAGGTTGCTTCAGGATGAATTTTTTTTCCTTGCATTTAAGCTCCATCTCTGTGTTACAGCTTGGCAAGTCAGCGCTGTGCCTGCTTGGAGATCACAGAATCATAGAACGGTTTGGGGTGGAAGAGACCTTAAAGATCATCTTGTTCCATCCCCCTGCCATGGGCAGGGACACCTTCCACTATCCCAGGGTACTCCAAGCCCCATCCAACCTGGCCTTGGACGCTGCCAGGGATGGAGTGGCCAGAGCTTCTCTGGGCAGACCTGTGCCAGGGTCTCACCACCCTCACAGGGAAAAATTCCCTTCTAATATCCCTTCATGCCACTACTTTGCTCTGGGACTGCAGGCACACATTTCAGCTGAGTCAGGAAGAGCTGTGTCACTGGTGCCCTTGGCTTGGTGATGGCATGCACTGACCTTTCTGGCAAGCACAAGTGGCCTAAGGGTTGTAGAAATAATGCTCCTCCTTTTGAATGATGTCTTGTCTTTTGACCCTTGTTTTCTCCCTCTGTTGTGTGCTTTTTCTCCAGCTGGGATGACAGCAGCTCTGTCAGCAGTGGGATCAGTGACACCATAGATAATCTCAGTACTGATGACATTAACACCAGCTCCTCCATCAGCTCCTATGCCAACACACCTGCCTCCTCCCGCAAGAACTTAGATGCACAGGTAAGAGCTTTGGTTTATTCAAGTCACACTGATATTTACTCTTTTCTCTGTGCAGGAGGTGTAATTATTTTAGGTTGGCTGAACTTGAACACACAGCCAGCCTTCAGGATAGGCAGTGTCAATAGTAACCACCTTGTCATCCGTGGCGTTTACAGATATTTCCTCTGTGGGTAGAACACATCTCTGCTGTGGTGATATTGGGTCTTGCCTTCCTAGAGGCACTGCTGCACAGGGAACAGCTGTAAATGGAATTTTATATAGATGTTTTTTTAGGTCTAGGAAAGGAATTCCATTTTTCTCTTAAATTGTAGAATAGGATGAAAGTTCAAAGGTTGTTTACACTTTTATCAGAAATGTAAGCGTGCTGTGCAAATGAAAAGGATTTTATTCCCAGAGCTGTGTGTTACTGAAGGCTTTCTGTGTTTGGCAGCATTTCGTAGGAGGACAAACTTTGCCTCTGTCAGCAGCATACATGCATACATGTACATTTTGTGCTCAGACACCACACATCCAAAGGGGGTGGAACAAGTGAAGGCATCTAATAGTTTTTCATTGATCAAATAAACTGCTTAACACAGAGATTTGCACTTAACACAGAGATTTGAACTTAACACAGAGATTTGCACTAACATAAACTGTTTTTGTTTTTTTTAACCAATTGGATAGATTTTTGTTTGGGAACGTGCAGGACTACAGAGTCCAGCTTTGTTCTCTGTGCAGCCTGCTGGAGGGACTGGAGTGCTGTGTGCTGAAGCCACTGGGATGTGGTGACCTGGCAGTGCCACGGGTAGAGGAGAGGGATGTCAGTACAACCTGCTCCTCTGTTTCTCCTCTCTTTTAATCTTGCCCAGTCCTTTTCATCAGTGGATCCTAAATCTGGTTTTCACATCAGTTTTGATGCAGACGTGTGGTCGCTGTGAAGTGTTGCTCTGTCTCCAGAGCTGTGGTGCAAGCACAGAGCTGTCTTTGTTCCCTTGCCATGCAGTGCATATTTGAGCCTACACAAAGGGTTTCCAGGTAGCCTCTGGTTGCCTATCAGTGACTGCACAGGCACTTGGAACTGCTAATGCAAGTCCCATACAAGCTGGGAGGAGTTAAGATCTGTCAAGCACATTTGTCATTACCTGACAGGGAGTAAGATGGGCAACTAGAAGTATTTTTTGACAATTGTTACTGTCTCAACATTTTAATTCTTTTGTGGGGGGGGAAGGAAGACTTAGGGAGACGTGACTAAACGTTAACTGAGGAAAAAAAAAATAAAAACTCATATAACTTCTATCTTCTGATGGATCAGATTCTTGGAAACACCTCTGAGAGATCAAAATCTGTGTTGACAAACTCCTCTTCCTCCTCCACAACTATTACAGTATCCAAGAGGGTGCAGACAGACACCAGAAGAAAAGCAGCTGGAGCTTGTTCAGGCAGTAGAGCGTAGTTGTTGGCACAGGAAGCTGGGAGCCAAGAATGTACAAGTCGTGTTTGCAATTTTTTTGGTGTGATGTGTGTCTCTGACCTGCTTCTCTCCTCAGTTTTCACGAATGACAATCTTTATTCCGGGTTATCTGCAAATTATTGCCTGTAAAATAGTTCATTTTCAGTGGAACAAACTACCTGAATCTTGTCAGCCCAGGGAATGAAAAGAGCTTGGAGCACTGAAATGCGTAGCTTGCAGGGTTAACTTTTTGGTGCCAATTGTAGACCTCAGAGCTCATGATGCTGTGAATGCTGCAGAGACACCTCTTCTGTCTTTGCTGAGGGACTCTGTGATAGCCAGTACCCAGGTTTGCCTTCCCCAGGGTGGGGAACCACAGAGGACTAGTACACATTTGCAGAGGGATGTGGACTTCTCGGGGTGTCCCTTGCTTTGTTTCTCCTAAACAGGAGGCACTTTGGAGCTGCTGTGATTCTGTCACGTCTCTTGGAGAGGGTACAGAAGTTGGATTTCAGATAATTAAGGAGGGAGCTTGAAGCTAATACATGTGCAGCTGGGAGTCCAGGCAAATAATGCAGCAACATCAAAGGGAGAGAGCCTGAACATGTCAGTGTCTGCTGATAAAATCAGTAACTCGGGCAGAATCATCTCTGCAAAGAAAGGCATAGCTGCAGTAGGAAGAAAATCTCTGTTGAGAAGCTGATTTTTGGAGCTGATGAGTACCCCATACTCCAGAAGCTGTAGTTTCTCCTTCTTGGAGAAACAGGACTTAAATATGATATTAACTCCATCTTCAGAGACATTGATAGCTGTAGCCCCTGTTTATAGCAGTGCAGCGAAGATGTTTGCAAGTTGTTTTGAGCAGGCTCGTGATGGGAACCAGAATTTGCCTTACCCCATTCCCATGTCCTGCTGTGATTATGCCAAATACCAAACCACTTAATGTAGTCACATGAGTTTTGGCACCCTAGTATTTTTCCTTTGTGTTGCACAGAATTAGGTAAGTTACCTTTATCACAGTCCTACATACAGTGTGCCTTTAAAGTCACATCATATGCATGCTTTAAGGAGAAATTAGGGACCTGGTGGCCATTTGAAAATAACTTATTTAACTGAAATACGATGGGGGAAAGAGACCAAGTGATAAATTCAATCATGTGATGGTAAAAAGATCAGAAGACAGAAAGGTTCCTTTAAATAGAAAACTGCAGCGTCCCTGAGCAGTTGCGTAAGACGACGCCTCAGCAAAGATGGGTTTGGTCTGTTCACAGCTCCAGATCTACAGAACTTTATGAGTGAGTGGAGAAATCCTGGTGGTTTGCTCCCAGCTCAGGCTTTGCTCTCAGCTCGTGCTCGCTGTGTCTTGCCATGACCTCCAGCCCAAGAGTGTTTCCACTTTCACCCTTTGGGCGGGTGGAGTTTCAGCTGCAGTCCCCAAGCCAGGTTTCACTGTGTTTTGGTTTTGATTCCTTAGTCATGTTTCTGTGCTGTTCTCAGTGTTTACCATTAAACAGAAACACCTCTGGCCAGAGGGCTTCACAGGTGGAGGTGCAGCATTTCAAAGGCTGCAGGGAAACTTTGGCCGTGGGTGTAGCAGTGGAATGAAATGGAGGAGGGCAAAGGTAGAGGACTTCCTGCAGTGCTCTTCTTTCTGTGGAGACTCTACTACTCTTACAGATTAGGGGAGGGGAAATAGAAGGCACAGGAATATTTCCTAGTCAACCAAAACTAGAATAAAGCCTTTGCTAGCAAGTAGGTGTATTTCTTGTTCTTGCACACTAGCAGTGTGTACACACAATTCCAGACAAGGAGCTTGGAACAAGATACTGAAGCGACCAGGTGGGGAATGGTGGCTTTGAGGTGGCTTTGTTGGTTGATTATTTGGTACTTTTTGCCTGTGCTCTCTTCCAAGACCTGTGAATGCAGGAGATGTTTGCGTGAAACAGTGATTTTGGAGAGACACGGGCCACGGGAAGAGTCTCACTGTGAATTTCTTACACACCTACTGATGGTCAGAAATAGAAAGGTGACCCACCAGCCCCAAACATGGCAGGCATAGGAAGAGAAGGGAGTAAGAAAGCAAATTTCCACTCAAGCCTATGCTGGCTTCCTCTCTTCGAATGGAGAGGCAGGGAAACAACATTTGCATAGCACGAGGGAAGTACAAGAATATAATATTATCAAAATTCATAATTCAAAATGCATGTTAGTCTAATGGCTCAATATGTAGATGAATAACCCAAGCCCTGTTTCCCGACTGAAGGAAGACCATTGTGATATGTGGTGTCAGCTTTCACACACTGATCGCTTAACTAGTTTTTCAGGCTTCAAAAAAAAAAGTAATTGCAGTAAAAAACAGAGGAAATTCAACCACAGTTCCCTTAAATTCTTTAATATTAATGGTGTGATCTGGTAGGAAAAGTCATAAACTTAAAACATTCTTTAGGAACTTAAAAATAAAAGCTGAAAAGCATGGTAAATATTCTTACAGCTTCTGCTCTGCTGTGTTTTTCTGATTATCCAAAGGGAATAAAGTCTGTGAGCTTTATAATGCTTTGGGGTATTTAAAATAATTTCCTTTTAAATAAATTATTCCTTCTACCTACCGCACAGTTCTGAGCGCATTCATCCTGTGCTGAGGCTGCAGGGCAGAGGTGGCACTCAAACAGCTCACCAAAACCCATCAGCTTGTACTTGGGAACTGCCAACAGTCAAGTCTTGAATTGTCAGTCTCTTTCATGGTGCTGTGGTGGCTGGAGAACAGTTCAGCTGTGATTTTTTTTTTATCCTGATCAGAGTCAAATGCTTGGATATTTGTCATTTGGGCCTTACCACAAAATGGTTGGTTGTGGTGTTACTTCGTTTGCCAAATTTAACGAACAGCATTTGACAGGAGTAAAATTCTGAAGGAGTAATCATTAGTGGAAAATATTGGTGTGTGGGAAATATATAAAGTATTCACATATGTATAGGGTAATAGATTTAATTTAGCATTTCTGAGATTTTGGCAAAGGTCTGCTAATGAGAAGTTTTTCTATTTGACATTGAGCTGAGCAAAATTCTTCCTAAGAGACTGGTAGCAGAATCAGTCTGTGCAAAGAGTACGGGAAAAACAGTCTGCAAGAGAAGCTAAGGGTAATTTATATATTGAAGTCAGTCTTGAGTATTGTTAGAAAGTTTTTTCGTCAGTTCTTGGGTGTCCTTCTACTGTGTTAGGTTAGAATTAACAGCATTCCACATATTCGGATCTGTTCCAAAAGCTGCCTCCTCCTGCTCTGGAGATCAGATTGCCAGACAAGAGATAAGAAAGCAGCAGGAACAAAGGAAGGCTGGCTGCACAGGTTTGAAATGCTTTTTTGGCATTGCAGTAAAAGGGTTTGTCAGAAATTTGAGATGGAGGATTATAAATGTCATGGGGCTGAATATGTCCTTTATAAATCAAGTGGAGTTTTTTCCCCTTTATTTATTCCAAGGAGCATGGCTGTTGTGGGGGGTTTTTTTGTGTTTTTCTCACAAAGCATATTTAAAAAATATGTCATTGCTGGGGTTAATTTCTTGCCGTGATTATTTCTTCATCGAAGGCACGTCACGTTTGTTGGTACTCAGAGATCCCTGCTGAGCTGAGTAATCAGGTTGATGGTTCTTACTTATGAAGCTTCTCAAAAGAAAGACTTGCTCTGAAAGCTGTCTTGCAATTCCTTATCTGCCCTAGACTGATGCAGAAAAGCATTCCCAGGTGGAACGCAATTCCTTGTGGTCCAGTGATGAAGTCAAGAAATCCGACGGGGGATCTGACAGCGGCATAAAGATGGAGCCGGGCTCCAAGTGGAGGCGGAACCCCTCGGATGTGTCGGATGAGTCGGACAAAAGCACCTCTGGTAGGAAGAACACTGTCATTTCCCAGACGGGCTCCTGGCGACGGGGCATGTCAGCTCAGGTTGGCATTACCACACCAAGGCCCAAACCTTCAACCGCCCCAGGCACGCTAAAGACACCTGGAACAGGTGAGAGAAGGCGTAAGGTGTAAACAAGCCAAAAAGCGTGTTCGGTGTGAAAACAGTTTAAATGCTTTGCAGAGGCAGAACCTGAACTTCAGGTAATCCTGTCTGTATTTTTAGGCATTGCTTTAACCTGAGCAGCATCTTGTTTGTCCACATTTCTATTTCTATCTGAAAATGTATATTTCAGATTAGTACACCCTGCCAGTTGTTTTCGTGAAAACTCTGGTCTTAAGCCAAGCTATTTATTTGGCACAGTATTGCTGTGTGTGGAGAATAAATAATGTAATTTTAGTTTTTGAAGTCACTGTTAACCCAGAACATACAATATATACGGTTGAAATTTTTTTTTCCCCCCTCCTTACTAAACAAGCATGCTTGTTTATACTAAACATGATTTCTGGCTTTTGTTTTAAGCGTATTAACGATTTTAGCACTTGCGGATGTGTGAATGAAAATTGATTGAATTTGCATAATCAAGCAATATAATTTAATACCTCTCTTTTTATTAGGTCTTGTACACAGTTGTATATGAAAAAGTTAAAGTTAGATACTGCCTTGAACAATACAAATGCTTTAACAGTGCCTTTTAGGGAGATTGTGCTATCAGCCGAACACTACTAGTGCGTAACGATAGAAATGATCAGTCTGTGGTAGCTGCAGAGGGAAACTTTTTTTTTCCTTACCTGTCACTATTATGTAAGGCTCTGCTTTCCATATTCTCGAGGGCAAAGGCACCACATATTTTCTTTGGCAAGTCTGCATGTGTAACTCACTAGAGTGGCTTGTAAGTTCAGTGCAGACTGGATCATAACTTTGAACCGCACTCCAGTGGCTAACACGCTTTTGCTTTTCATGCTGCTTTGAGTTTCATCATTTGCTCGATGTTTTCAAGTCATTAAATATTAGAATTCTTTTTCTATTTTTGTAGGGAAAACTGATGACGCCAAGGTATCAGAAAAGGGTAGACTATCTCCTAAAGCTGGACATGTTAAACGTTCCCCATCAGATGCAGGACGCAGCAGTGGTGATGAATCCAAAAAGCTTCCCACAAGTAACTCTAGGACAACTGCTGCTAATGCTAATACATTTGGATTTAAGAAACAGAGCGGGTCAGCCGTAGGCATGACCATAATCACTGCCAGTGGGGCAACTCTCACCAGTAGATCGGCTACCTTGGGAAAGATCCCCAAGTCATCTGGACTCATGGGTAGGACCACTGGTCGGAAGACTAGTGTTGATGGCTCCCAGAACCAGGATGATGGCTACTTAGCACTTAGTGCACGAACTAATCTTCAGTACCGTAGCTTACCCCGGCCCAGTAAATCCAGTAGCAGAAGTGGAGCTGGGAATAGATCTAGCACGAGTAGCATAGACTCCAACATAAGCAGCAAGTCAGCCGGGTTGCCTGTCCCTAAAATCAGAGAGCCTGCCAAGGTAATCCTTGGGAGCTCCCTGCCAGGATTAGTCAATCAGACTGATAAAGAGAAAGGGATTTCGTCTGACAACGAAAGCGTGGCTTCATGTAATTCTGTTAAAGTGAACCCTGCATCACAGCCTGCTGCTAGCGGAGCTCAGAGTACCCACCAGCAAGGAGTCAAGTACCCCGATGTGGCCTCTCCCACTCTGCGCAGGTAGGCAACAAATTCCTCGGTTGTGCAGTGGTGTTAGTGGGAGCTGAATGAGCAGCACCCTGCCAGCCAGGCCTGGCTGGCTTTGGTGCAGCACTTACTATCTAGTGTCCTGCTTCAAGGTCTCTGTATTTACATTTAATTTTCACCTAAACGGGTTGGCCAGTGTTGTGGATACTTAGGACAGCGTCACGCGACAGCAGCAGAAGTCTTAACGTTCAGGGAAAAAAACACAAACCTGTCTGTCAGAAAGTTTGGCAATTACCATTTTTGAGTTCTCCTTGTTGCAAAAATCAGTACCTGAAGGCTTTTATCCGTGCAGGTATCACAGGAATAAGAATTTTCTTACCTGAAGGTTACTGAAGAGTTCTTGCACAGATGTGTATGTAACAAACCCGGAAATATTCCAGTCGTGGATCAAACTGGAGTGTGCCAGCAACTGGAGGGTTTTCTCAGATTGTCATGATGACAGTGGCATTGACCTGCCATGCTTAGATTCACCCAAAAGCAAACTGTTATAAATTGTGTGGATTAGCCCAGTATGTTGCAAGACTCAACGTTTTAGCCTGTGTAGAAGAACCCTAAATAAAGTTACTGTCTAAGCTGGGTTAAATTTTCTTATTTTAATACTATTTTTTGGACAAAAGTCCTGTCTTCTATTTATCCAGGAGTACCCCACACACTAACATTAACGAATAGCTGGTGAGGAGCTAATCTGTTGATGCAGTGTATATCAAAGCCTTGATATTGGTGAAAAGTTCTGTTAATAGTATTTTTCAACTGAATTTGAGTAGCTTGTCTGTTTCAAGTTGCAGTGTTTTGCATTTCATTTTGTCGTGACGCCCATAATACCCATACAGTTATGCTCCATCATCCTGCTTCCAGTGATGTGAGAAAGCCCCATTCCATCTGAAGCACCAGTGCAAGCATAATGGCTGTGATGGCAGCTTAGGCTGATGCTGTGAACTGTTTTTAGATGGGTGGTTTTATTTGAAGAGTCTGTGTGAGGATAATTGAAGATACTTTTTTTTTTTTGTACCTGGTTAACGATAGATAAAGCCATGTGCTTTGGAACAACATTTTCAGCAATAGCTACTTAACTCCAGTGGGCCTTTCACTTTTGTAGGATACACAATGAGGAATGCAGATTTTCGGTGTTTTCAGTGATTTCAGTGTGCCTCCTCAGGCACATTGGTAGGAATGTGATTGGGAATTTTACTAAAAAGCTACATTGCTGGCCGTGTAATTGAAATGCTACGTTAGAAATACAGGAAACTTCAAAGAGCAGGCACTGAGGCTCAATTTAACTATCCCCTCATTTGATTTACAATTTCACACTTGAATTTTCACCAGCCTGTCAAAGTTGTCATGTGTTGAAATGCGTCAAGAGTTGAATTGGGCCTCATCTGCTTATTACTGATTTCTAGAATGACAGTAAAGAAGATTTTGAGCCTGATTTTCATAGTCAGTTGATTTGCAGACATTGTTTTTTGCATACTTCCTCTTGGCCCTTTGTAATTTTTTTTGGTGTTACACAGTGAATTAGAATCCATACCTTTGTAATGATACAGACTTACCTCTAAGTCTGGGAATATATGTAACTTCCATGTTGTCATAAACAGGGAATGGCTTAAAAGCAGCTTGTGAGACTGTTGTGTGAGTGTTTGGAGCTTTTTAAGCTCTGGGATCCTTTCTCTAAGTGGCTTCCCCAGTGCAGCTGAAGAGGTTGTATGCTCTCTGGCACAGGAATACCTTAGGGAAGGGAATACCCTAAGCTGGTATAGCTGCTGAAGGCCATGGAGTCATGCAGTTTTTTGGGTTGGAAGGGACCTTGAAGATCATCTCATTCTGACTCCCCTGCCATGGGCAGACACCTTCCACTATCCCAGCTTGTTCAAAGCCCCACCCAGCCTGGCCTTGGACACTTCCAGGGATGGGGCAGCCACAGCTTCCCTGGGAAACATTGTGCCAGGGCCTCACCACCCTCACAGCAAAAGAATTTCTTCCTTCTGTCTGATCTAAACCTGCCCTCTCAGTTGGAAATGTTGTCCAAGTGCCTTGTGGCAAGTAGGCAGCAGCAGCTGCCCAGCTCAGGTGTGCTCCAGGCACTGGAGCTGCAGGAAGCACCTGTGCAGTGTGGACACTGCTGCTGGACAGCACTGGGCTTGCTCCAGGTGTGCTGCAGGTGCCCAGCTCTAACACAGCCTGTGTTTCTGGGAAGTGATGGACAGAGTGGCTTAGTGTCCATGTGTCCGACAGCCTGGGCATACTCCAAAGCAAAGCAAGTTCTGCCTGGTGCACGCCCACCCCTAAGCCTTTAGGAACACTTGTATGGAAGTGCTGTAGTCCTCTGTTCTGAGAGGTTTCACCCACAGTGCTCCACAGTGAATGATAAATAAGCAGATCCTTACGGGTACGTGGGAGGAAAACTGAGGTTCCAAAGGTAGTTACAGGAGCCAAGTGGCAGAAACAAAAGTAATGTTCTGGGGTGGATGTTTGAAGCTGGAGTGGAAGGTACACTTCCTTCCTAATTTTGGAGATTGGTTTTGGAATGATTGATGGTTTAGTCCAAAGCATGTTTACTACTAAGGCACTTGGACGCTCCTGAGAAGTTTCCCACTGACTGTTTAGGAGGGAGCTGGGGTCTTTGTTTCCTTGGCAGTGCAGCTGCTCCACAGGCAGCAGTGATGCTGCCGTCAGCGTCCTCCATCCCCTCCCTCCCCGAGCTCTGGAACTCACTTAGCTTTTTACTAGCCACTTCCAGGTGCCAAAAAGCAGGTAACATCACATTCTCCACTGAAAAATACCAAATACCGTTTCCAGCCAGCTTGGCTCGTGGAATGAAACAAGGCTACATTTAGTACGAGTACATTGTTGCATCCCAGCAAAAGCTGCCTCTGTGCAGAGCATTTGGTGATTTGTGCAGAATTTACCTGGTCAGTAGGCTTTCAGTCTCTAGTATTCCATACATCAGATTGTTTCTCTGGTGTCCTTTTTCCTTAAGGAGCAGAAGATGATATGATTGTATCTTAGTTCTGTGAAGCTGCATTTTAGCTTTGTGAAAGGATTGGTTGATGATTCAAAGATGACATGCCTGAGATAGATTTGAAGCTGTTGTAATTGCCTCTGGGCTTTATTGCAAGGGACAGTGAGCACAAGGAGATTATAAATGTACAGTCTAGGATCATGTACTCCATACTGGTTTTCTGAAGCTAAAATGATATGTATGGTCTAGATAGAAAATATCCTTGTGTTCACTATTCCATTTTATGTATTTTTCGTGCTGTCTTCTTTTTTTACAGACTTTTTGGTGGCAAGCCTAGTAAACAAGTTCCCATCACCACGGCTGAAAATATGAAAAACTCAGTAGTCATCTCCAATCCCCATGCCACCATGAACCAGCAGGGTAACCTTGACTCCCCATCTGGCAGTGGTGTGCTGAGCAGCGGGGGCAGCAGTCCCCTCTATGGTAAAAACACAGATCTCAACCAGTCTCCACTGGCCTCCAGCCCCAGCTCCGCACACTCGGCTCCTTCCAACAGCCTGACGTGGGGCACCAACGCCAGCAGCTCTTCTGCAGTTAGCAAGGATGGCATTGGGTACCAGTCTGTCAGCAGCCTGCACACCAGCTGCGAGTCCATAGACATCTCCCTGAGCAGTGGAGGTGGCCTGAGCCATAACTCCTCCAGTGGCTTGATTCCAGCCTCCAAGGATGATTCTCTGACTCCCTTCGTCCGAACCAACAGTGTTAAGACTACGTTGTCTGAAAGGTCAGTGGGTTTTTCTCTTGTTTCCGTGTTTGTATCTCAAGTGGGGGTGAAGCCCTGGCAGCAGTAGCCAACGCTGCAGATACAGATCAAGTAATGCCTCTTAACCTTATAATGCAGGTACCTCTAGGACTAGAAAATACAGATGAGTTATTCCAGGAAAGGAGCCCAGTTCAGAGCAGGAGGATGGGTTCAGATAAGGTTTTTCATTTGCTGTCACAGCCAATGTGACAACTTTTTTTTTGCTACCAGATGGTACCTAATACTTGAATTTTGCATCTTAGTTTATCCTTCCAAAGATCTGCTGTTAATTGAGCTGATAGTGATATTTTAAAAAACCCTCCAATTTAGATTTGAGAAGTCAACCATTTCCTGTTAAACCTTTTGATTTTAGAATTTGACGACTTTCAAACTGGAGGTGATGCTGAAAAGACAAGTTCCCATCTCCATAGTCATTTGATCCCTTCTCATCCTCTCCCTCCTGCCTTTTCCCATCTCCAATTGTTCCCTACAGTATTTCAGTACAAGCATTCATGTGAGTGCTTCGTGAATCCTGTTGGAAGCTGGGTCCAAGTGAAAAACAATCAGCTGAACTGTATTTCAGACTGCTCAGCTCCCCAGCTCTGTACACAGTGAGATTCACTGGTACCTGTGTGGGCACAGGGTAGGACCTGGGAGGAGGGAACAGGGCTTTTCCAGCATCAGAGCTGGATTGGTGGCACACTGAGCTGACACTGGGGTGAACTTGGCAGTGGTCTCTGAGGGGACCCCTTGTAGATGGCAGGAGAGCCCTTCCAAGCACTGGAGGAGATCAGCTACATCCTGATGTGTAGTGGTGAGTTCAGGTAGCAAGGTTTTTTGTAGCTATGTCTCAATGGAGAAAATTGCACCTGAATGTAATGTTCTGACAGTCTGGGGTTCTGTTTGTGTTTTATTATGACTCCTTTTTGTTCTCTCATCTTTTCATTCTAATACCCCTTCTCTTGTTTTCTGTCTTGTTGGACTGCTCTTTCTAGCCCTCTTTCTTCCCCTGCTGCTAGCCCCAAATTCTGCCGAAATACTTTGCCCAGGAGACAGGACAGGTAATGCTCTCCCAGGACACAGGAGTATGCTCAAAGCTGTAGGTTTTGTTGCCCATCTCAGTGAAGCAAATTGTTTTGTGCCAGACTGTGCTCAGTTGAGTGCTCTGCTGTGTTCATCATCCAGGTGTGAACTGACACAAAGACATGCCAGTGAGAGTCCCTGCAAACAGCCAGCTACCCACCCAGATCCATCTGGAGAGGGGCTGACAGCACGGTTGGCATGGTTTTGGTGTTGCTCTTGTTTCTGGAATGTCCTTTGGTTTGGGAGGGGGGGGTATTTTTAACCCACCCTTTGTATCTTTTCCAAAGGCAATTTGAAAATCGTGCCCTTTTTTTCTTTTTTCTTTTTTTCCTACAAATCTAAACTCTCACTAGCATTTCAGCACTCCTCTGGCATGCTGCTTTTCCCACTGCCTTTCTGGCCTGTCCTTTTTGTCGTGAAGTCCTTGTGTCATTCAGTGTCGTCAGTCTCTTACTGCAGCTTGGCTCATGAGTGTTTTCCAAGTATTTAGGTACATTAGTCCTTGTACAAATGAATGCTAAAGTTAAGAAAAGATGACACGAGTCTAAACATTCCAGCTCACTTTTGCTCACTCATGTAACTTTAATCAGTCCCATACTGTAACTTAGCTATAAGGGTTGTCAGTTAATTAATTTGCTTAAGCATGGGGATATTTTTTAAAAAAACCAAATGAACAGGCTCTGCTCATCAGTTGTAAAAACATAAACTGAAATCATTGAGTTTTGGGTGGCTGGTCGGTCCATTTTACTTTGCTAATGGGACTTAGGCCAAGATTTGGGAATTTAAACACTTTGGGCTCAATACCTCTGTACAGTAATTAGTTGCATTCCCTAAATGGTGTCTGCTGAAAGAAATGATGGGAAGCTGGTTTGGACTTGAAGATTCCCATCAGGTTTTACCAATAGCCTGCTGAAAACCATATTTTTAAACACCCATTCGATGTTTAAAGAGCCATTTTTGTTCATTGTGGGTAGGAGAGACAGTGAAATGAGGCTGTGGACAGATGTGGTTCATTGGCATGGTACCAGCTGCATGTTTGTGCAAACTCCACCTGGGTGAGGAGGTCTGTGCATGTTTCTGTAGGGAGGCCCCAGCACCTTTTTCTCTGGAAAGGTGATGCAGATGTTTGTTCGTCCTTCGTCCTGATCTTACTCCTTCCCTTTTGTTCTTCTCTGAAGTTCTTTTCTTTTAACTTTTCTGCAGCGACCCACATCTTGATAGGAACACTTTGCCTAAGAAGGGACTCAGGTATTGGTGTTTCCACATGGTTTAACATCTTTTGTGGTGCCTTTGGAGTTTGCTTTGTGTTTCTGTTGTGGCTGGTGGTGATGGTCGCAGTTTGCAAGAGGTGGCAACAATACTCCTTTCTTTTTTCCTTCTTGCTTTCATTCTTTCTTGCTTGCTTTCTTTCTTTCTTGCTTTCTTTCAATCCTCAAAGAAGGCCATTGGCACCTGTGCTTTTTTTCATCCAGTGGCCTCTCTGCTTGAGCAAGAAATGTGGTTTTTGCTGGCTTAATTGCTGAAAAGCATCTTGAACCTTCCCTGGGCTTGATTTAAAAACAATAATGTTGCTGTTTCCGTGGCATGAAGTGACCTGAGATCGTTTTAACCCTGAGAACCTTGGTGGTGTTATATAAATAGAAAAGATTTACAAGATCATGCCAAACCTTTCAGGATGAAATTTGACGTATTAATTAAAAAAACAAAAAATTGCATCAGAATACCTAAATCTATAGGGCTCTACTCCCATAGAAAATAACAAAACAAAAAGTCACCAAATAAACTTTCAGCAGTTGTCTTCTCACGTATTTTGTACACCTGTAAGGCAGTAATTTTTATAACATACTCTTTTCTTTTTTCCATTGATACAAGCAATTCTAGCCAGAATTACTGTTAGCTATGTTAATTAAATGCTTTACCTGTTAGAGAATTAACAGAAGGTATCTTTGACGATTTCGGAAATTGCAGCTTCTGAATTGCTTAATGCAGCTTCTGGGATCACTGCACTGGAACTGCAGCTGTGATTTTTTTCTGTGCTATGCATCTTGTTCTTCACACCAGCCTTGTCCCGTGAGGCTGAGTACTAAAAGCCTTTCTTAAAATGGCAATTTGTTTTAATGTTTCTATGGTCCTCAAGTATTTCTCTAGTAAATACTCTCTTCTAAGACCAAAACATTTGAGTGCTGAAGAGGTAGGTATTAGTGCTGAAAATAAAAATAAATCTGTAGTGTGTTAAGGTAACACGACTGTTTAAAGCCCCTTTCTAAATAAACTGATCTATGTTCAAAGTTTAAGAGATGCAGGTTGTCAGGGAGTGCTGCTGAAATGTTGAGGCATAAGCAGAAGAATGAATGTATTTTTTCAAAGCAGTTTGACTTTTTAACTTATTGCAGTGTTCCCATTGATTTAAAATAGTCTTAGTAAGTGCTGTCTTACCGTAGGGTATTTACTTGAAGGGAATCAAATTAATTAAATAGATAGTATCAGCAAATAATAGGCTCTAAGTTTTTGGAAGGAGAGCTACTAATCCATAAATATTTGTCCAAAGGTGATGGCATAGTCCAAGACAGACACTGAATTCCATCAGCAGATAAGTGTTTCCATGATGTTCTGGCTGTTGATACCTGTACCCTGTCACGTAGCTCACAGAACACCTGTCCTGACATACCTATTTTTCACACATATACACAATAAATCAAACTTTAGCTGAAGCCAGTGGGTGTTTTGCCACTGATGTTGGCATGGACCATGTTTCTGCTATTTTCATTGCCTTCAGAAAAGGCTAAACATAGTCTCCTTTATGATGTTTTGATGCTGATAGTTTTGAACTAAATGGGATACACCTCCCCAGGCCTTGTAGGAATGTCTCTGGAATATAAGATATTGGGTCACAGCTTGTTGAAAAAAGTCCTGGTAATGGCTTTGTTGACTTGAATTTGGGTATAATATCACAAAAAGTCAGCTGACATTATTGATACACCAAAATATTTGAATAGTGTTAGAATTTTGGCATAACTTTGTGAAAGGTTTTCCAACTTACAGTTTCATTTTTAAATCACATGATGTAGCACGCACTACATTTTATCCTACAGTGCGACACTGCACAACTTCTACCTGTAACTTTGAGTTCATTCTGGTTTGATTATACCTGAAGCCATAGGAGAGAAGTTTGTGGTTTGTTTTTTTCCCCCAAACAGAGGTGAAATCAATTAGGAACATGATGGAAGAGCTTGGAGCAGCTCCCTATTTCAGAATTCTATTTGGTTTATATTATTTAATCCTTTAATGTCATATGAGGATTCTTCCATTTTTCTTTCTCTCTCTCTCTCCCACCCCAAGGCTTGTGACATTTCATGATTGGTTGTTTTTTTGGTTTTTTTGGGGGGTTTTTTTTGTTGGTTTTTTTTTAACAAAAAAGTCAAATAAATATCAAAGCTCACAGTGAAAATTGTTTTTGCAGGTACACTCCATCCTCGCAGCTCCGTAGTCAAGAGGATGCAAAGGAATGGCTCCGGTCCCATTCAGCAGGAGGACTGCAGGATACTGCTGCCAATTCTCCATTTTCATCTGGATCCAGCATAACATCACCCTCTGGAACTAGATTTAACTTCTCGCAGCTTGGTGAATAATTATCTGTTTGAATAATCACAGCAGTGCGTTGTATGTCCTGGGAGCAGCACGTGTTACACAAGATCATTTTCTTTCAGCAGCTCCAAGGCCCACATTGAACCTGAGGAAGCACTTTCATTGAAATGAGAGTGACTAATTAGCATCATTATCTCATATGCCCAAAGGTGCCATACTTGCAGTAACTTTGAAACTGCTTCTCTGGGAGTAATCAGATTCCTTAATATAAATTGTGAGTTTTATAAAATGTTCAGTAGAGCTGTCGGGTAATAGCACACATTGGGGTGCCTAGAGGACAGAGTAAGATGTTTCCTGCTGTACAGTAATAATTCTCTAAAATCCAAGCATTTTACTTACTGCCTGTGCCAGTCTCATCAGTTTGGTGTTTTGTCTTGGTCTTTTTCAAGTGGCTCGTAGGAAAACTGCAGAAAGCTCAATCAAGCAATATATAAAAGTCAGGGGAGTTTCAGGTCAGAAGAACTGCCCTTCCTTCACTTAATTCCATTGATAAACACATCTTACATGAAGGAAACAATGCAAGCTGATGGGCAGGATCCATGAAGCATTGCAGGTTTTAGTTGACCCTGTCAGAAGTTGAAATAACCTGATTTAAAGTGCTAGTGGTGCTCATCTCTGGTGGGCTGGTTAAATATGACTTAGTTGCTTTGCAGTTTCTTCACATCTGTAAATTTTGTCTTTAAGTGACATTTGGAAAGAAAATGCCTGTTTGTTTATGACTTTCAGAAGTCCCTCCATAATAGTTAATATTATTATTTAAAATAAATCTATTGTTTATGATAAATAATAACTAGTTTATATATAATAATTATGTGCAAAATACTTTAGCTTGTACTTGTGAACTTCTTGTGCGAATTTGGAGCAGATTGCACAGTCGCTTATTTCTACTGTAGTTTTGAGTTGCAATAATGACATTCTAGAGCCTTTCTTTGAGTGTTCTGGAAAGAAACTCATTCAATAAGTGGCTTTAAATAAACTGACACTTAGCAGAATTTCAGCTGAACATACACACAGCGTGGCTGCATTTCCAACAGCTAGCAAACTGTCAGGAAAGTTAATGAAATTCAAAAAAAAAAAAACCAAAAAATTTGTCATAGGCCCAGAAACTTAACTAATTATGTGTTTTTTGTTCTCTTTTTTTACCCACAACTCAACTAATACTCAGTAAATAGCAGGCATAATTTTAGCACAAAAGTTCTTTTGAGAAATGTGAGATGGGAGTATTTTTGTACTCTAAACACTGGCTGGGAGAATATTGGCTTTTAAGGCAAAACTAATAGTTTACAGTCCTCAGGACATCATAGTGGAAAGGAAGTTCTGAAATATACAGCTATTAGGAAACTAAAGCTCTTTATATTTGTGACTAAAATACATAGAAAAATGTCATTTTCCTAGAACTTGAAGGTAAGTCCTGCTCTGTATAGACAAAACACTACAATTTTTGTGGAAGGGCAGCTCCAAATTAAATGAGGGGTTAATTAGTTCATGCCTGGGAGGTGTTAGTGAGGTGACTGAGCTTGTTTGTGGAAACACAGAAAATGTAAATGTAAACATGTAAACATTTTACATGTAAACATGTAAAAAACATGTAAAAAACACGTAAACATTTTAAACACCCAGTGTTTAAAATGACCTTATTTTACTTGAGTTTTTGCTAGCCTAGTTTGCATCCCTCTTACTTGAAAAAGCAATGAAGCTTGGGGAAGACGATATCAAAAACTTGTGCCTCTGAAGTAGTAGGGGTAGGGGGGAAAATGTTTGTGTTTTTGGAAGCAAAAAAAGGTCGGGAAAAGCCACGCAAGGAAAAACCAAGCGCACAAATCCGCGGTCGCGGCGGTCACGGCGCGTGTTGCGGGTTTGCTCCGCGGCCTCAGGTCCAAATGTCGTGTTTGCTTGAGGGTCAGTGCCTGCTGGCACAGAAAGCCTGAAATTCCCAGCTCCCAGGGTTCCAACGGCGTGTGTGTGTGTGTGTTGCTGTCCTTGCAGCCAGCCCCACACGCGCGGCGCAGATGAGCCTGTCCAACCCCAGCATGCTGCGCACGCACAGCCTGTCCAACGCCGACGCGCCCTACGACCCCTACGGCGACACGCGCCTCCGCAACAGCTCCATGTCCCTGGACGAGAAGAGCCGCACCATGAGCCGCTCCGGATCCTTCCGCGACGGCTTCGAGGAGGGTCAGTGGAGCTCCTGTGGGGCTGGGAGTGCTCAGAGGGTGGTGTTGGGAGCTTGGGGCCGTTCTGTTCGAGCGCGGCTTTCGCGGTGTTCGGGAAAACCGTGGTCCCGGTCACGGTTGTTCTGGTCGTAGGATCAGGGTGTTGGAAGAGACCCGCGAGGATCGTCACGTGCAGCTCCTGGCCCTGCCCAGGACACCCCAACGATCACCCCATGTGCCTGAGAGCGTTGTCCAAGCACTCCTTAAACCCTGCCAGCCTTGCTGCTGTGACCACTGCCCTGGGGAGCCTGTTCCAGTCACCCTCTGGGTGAAGAGCCTTTTTGTGATATCCAACCTAAACCTCCCTTGACACAACTGTCACTGGTCACCAGAGAGAATGATGATGGTTATTCAGTGATTGTTGTGGTCGGACACTGGAGAGAAGTCCTGTACCTAGACCTTGGCTGTTGAAGAAATGGCTTAAACATAATCCTGTGCTTCAGTTTTAGTGCTCTCAGAACAACTGATTCATGCTTAGAGTCAGCACATTAGTGTTTCTTCAGTAGGGGTATTCTGAACGTGCATCTCCACTTTGAGTGGAGATCTGTACAGTCCAACTGCTATCACTTATCTCTACTATAAGCTCTACTTATAGTATAGAAAAGTCATAGCAGTTGGACTGTTTCTATCCCAGTAGTTTTTCCAGTGTTAAATCTGTACTCAAATTGTTTTTCCTTTTCATTTCTGCTGAACACAACAGATCTGGCTTGATATACAACAGATTTTTCCAAAGAAAGGAATTGAGTGGTTCTTTGAAACATCTAGGCTTGTCTTTTGAGTGTTTCATCTTCTTTTCAAATATGTAACCACACCTGATAAAAACAACCCTTGTAAATATAATAAGAAAAAAGCATTTACCTGTGAATATTTAGTGAATGAATATTTAGTTTGGTTGCTCCTGATCAGGCATCCTTGTGGCTATAGCAGGAGTGGCTGTGACTACACATTAAAATCCTCAAGCACTGCACTTTGAAAAGTCAGGTGTGGAATGGCTCACAGGAAACTCTTTCAACATTAACCCTTTGAGTCTTAAATCCCTTTTCTGGCAAGGGTTGGGAGCTTGATTGTACTTCACAGGCGACACAAGCAATCAAAGGATTGCTCTTTCCTCTGCTTCTGAAGACCTGCACTTACTCAGCACTGTTAATGCAAGTGCCCCATGATTGTTGCTCCCCAAGAACCAGGCATGCATGGGAGCCACACTTCAGTGCTTGCAGGAGCCTTTGAGATTCACAAAGTGCCTTCCTGGAGATTCTGGTTATCCTGTCACGGGTTTTTTTGCCATTGGAAGAGGTAGAAAATGTGCACTGGGTATGTCTCTGGAAAGATTAATTAATTAATTGGTTATTGAATTTAGTCAGTCCAACTTCAGTACATTTGATTGTATTTCAGAGGTCTGTGGCTGGAGTTTTCATTAGGGGTTGAAAATTATTAAAATAATGCTGTAGGGCTAAAAGCTGGGTCACTGCAGGAATTAACCTTCGCTTGCTCTCAGAAAGCTGAATGATCATAAGACTGCCAGATGCTCAGTCAGTGATGAACAGTCATGCCCTTACTAAATTGTCCCCTAGTATAATCTCTGAAGGAAATTGAATCACTGCATCGGTGTTACACTTCAGTGATTTACTGAAAGAGCTACCGCAGCAAAACTTACTCGTGTTTTATTGAAGACATCCTCCAAAAAATTGTAGCCTTAGTCTTCTAACCACACTCAAAATTGCAGCAAGTCCATTTTGGCACACTGGAGGTTAAACTCTCTCTTGAAGTTCAGAAATTCTTGTCCAGCAGAGAGGCTAGTTGGGATAAACATTTAATAAATATTGCCATATTTGAAGACAAGCCATTAAGAAAAAAAGAAAAGGAAAATTTGAAAAGGGTTAGGTGAAATGTTGTTCTATTAAGCACTTTCTGTTCATTTGAAGAAAGTAATAAAAATGAAGTCGAAGACATATTCACTAAATTATGGACATGAAAGTGGTTGGAAAATACCATTTTTGTATCTGAGGAAGGAATTTGACCCTGCAGTGGACATGCTGAAGATTCCTTTTAGATTTTCCTCAAATTTTCACTTCTAAAAGGATAATAATATTTTACCACATGGGTTGAATGTTTAGGTGTAGTCTCTCTATTTTTGTCTTCAGGAGAAAGTTCTTCTATCACTTCCCTGGCTGTAGAGAAGGCGGGAGTCACCTGCTTTTTAGCTCCTGCTTATTTCTCAGGGAATCACAAGGTCTAAGTGATTAAGTGTTTCTGAATATAGGAAAGAGTTGCCTTCACCTTGAGAGAATAGATCAAAAAGTATTACAGAAATTTAAATCTGTGGTTAGTGAACAAATTGACTTTATACAATCATCCAGTGTCAATGAAGCATAAATCCAGGTCTTAAATAAAGCTCACCAACCTACATCTTAATTATTGCCTAGCACATAAGATTACAAGTCATTTACGTCTCATTAACTTCAGGAGGGCCAGGATTTATTCTTTAAAGCCTTTTCTTCTCTTGTCTCTGGGTGTGAAGTAGAGTCATGTTCTCTCACAGCACAGCAGGTAGGTGGGGAGGTTGGTCAGCCTTGCAGTACAGGACTCTTGGGACAGACAGGGTTCAGGGCTGTGGAGGTGCCAGCAGGAAAAACCTCCAAACTCGCCAGAACTTCACGGGGAAAAAACTCAGCGTAAAAATTTGAGTGGTCTCTTGGCTCTCCAGTTTCCCCCACTCCCCCAGCCAACCGTCTTCCCCAGGAGCTGGGCTGCCACTGGCTCCACCCTGATACTTCAGCTTCCAAGAGAAAAAAATTACATTTGTTATCGTTGGGATATAAATTGTTATTCCTTTCGTGCTACTGACTGCAATACCAGTTGTTCTTTCTGCTCTCTGGGCAGATGATCATGGCTAGAGCCTTTCTTTGCTAGCATTAAAAATGATAGATGCTTGCCTGTGCATTTACAGTGCTGTAAAATAATAGCTCCAGACCAATTTGGGTTTGCAGGCTGCGTGCAGATGCATGCTGGCTGCAAGAAACAGGAATTGCATCAAGAGCACAACTGCCTTCAGGCTCTCCTAATTAAATAGCCTTCAAGTAGCCATCTGCAGATACTTTAAAAAGAAATTGCACAAATACATTAACTCCTTAGTTGTCCTGGAAGTGAGAAATCTGAAATTACGCACAAGTTCAAACAATGCACGTGAGTCAGCATTCGTGGAGGAATTTAGGAGCCATGTGGATGTGGCACTTGGGGACATGGTTTAGTGATGGCCTTGGCAGTGCTGGATTAATGCTTGGGCTGGATGATCTTAGAGATATTTTCCAGCCTAAATAAATCTAGGATTCTGTGTGATGGTGGTGTTTCACAAGGCAGGAGTAGGATTCCCAAAATTATATGTCCTTTCCCTTTTTTCCTCATTTTGAGTCTTCTCTCCTGCATTAAAGTCCCAATGTGATCTTAAAAATTCCAGCTGATGCTAGCTCAAAAGATGTGTGTGACCAAGTCCATGGTAAAGGTTTCTGTTTCCTCTCTGGCCAGCTGGTAGGGCTCTTTTTTTGGTTACATCTCTATTAGGAAAAAGAAATTCAACAAGGAAAAATACAGAGAGGCAGACCAGGAAATAATATTCTGTTCCCTGAATGAGTCCGTTTGTGGCCCTGTGCAATATTGCCTCACTTTGGGCTTTCCATCTTGAAAATCTTCAGGGGAAAATGCAAGTAAAGAAAAGTGAGAAGGAGATCTTAAGTGCAGAACATCTGCGATACCAAATTAAAATTGAAATCTTCAGCTTGGAAAATGATGGCTGAAGGGGTGTTACGTATTGAATTTGGTTTGTTATGAAGAGGTTGGTTATCCATTCCTTTCTCTTAGCACAGTGCTGTAGAGGCACCCAAGGAACTTGACTGATTCAGCAGCAACTCTAAAACAATTGCAAAGAACTGAATTTCTGAACACCAGAGAATTTCTCCTTACAGACACAATGTGTCAGTGGATTCAGTAGCAGTTAAGCGAGTTAATGGTAGAGAGGTCACAGCAGGCAAAATCGTGATCTGGCTGCAGTTTCCATCCCTGGAATTTCCATCTCTGCTGATTCCCAGAAGGTACAAAGATGTACCTGGGGAACAACCACTGTGTATCTGTCTCCCCTTTTCATTGTTTTCAGTAAACCTGGGCTGTGGTTGCAGTCAGGGCTGGAGCACACCATTAGACAGAGCCTGGCTCTGACTCACACCACTTATTTTTTATGTTCTTAGTGCACTGTAGTCCTTAATGCCTGACTAGAAAGATCATTTTAATTGAAAATATGATTACCCAGAGAAAGCAAATGGGTGTGAGGTTTTATTTGACTTTCTTGTGGGTTTTTAAAATTGTCTTAAATTCCTTCAGAAGCCAACTTAGACCTTGTTTACTTCTCTTTCCAGTATTGCCTTAGGATATAATGTCAGTGGGAAAGCAGAAGCCATTTATTACAAATGTAGAATTGCAGTAGGTAATTAGAGAAAAATGGCAGCTTTCCTAAATGGTTTTTGTTTTTGTTTTTGTTTTTTGGCTGGAGGACTTAGAAGAAGGAAAAAGTGATTTTATGCTATTTCAAATGATTTGTGTTCAGTTACCTGCATTTTGAATGAAAGTTTCAGTTCAGTACTATTTGTTTCTAAAAAACAAAAGTAAAGGAAAAGTAATTTTGCATGTTTCAATAGCAGAAAGGATAGCTTCAGGTACTTCTTCAATAGTGTAATAAAGAATGAAATGATGCTATATTTATATGTAAATCCTGATGCCTGAGTGGTGGTAACAACCTTGAGAATCACAGAATAGTTAGGGTTGGAAGGGACTTCTGAACATCATCTCGGCCATCAGCATATAATTTATTCCTTCGTTTAATTTAAATGCAAAAATGGCTTGAAACGAATCCTTTTCCGGGAAGTTTTGTAGCCATGTTTTCACTGTTCATTTCTTTATGAGAGAACAAACTTTGCTTTGCTAAAAAAAAAGTCATTGCTTTAAAGAAAGACCAAGAAAGCCTGCAGGGAAAAGGAATATTTGGCTCATTGATGAACTGATACAGTCAGCAGAAGGAAGATGCAGCTGCATTTAGAGGACAATTCACAGGCCTAAAATTAGGCAATGTTTTTTTTAATCTTGGGTCCTCCACATCTTTTCCTGGAGCACATGGTTACACACTGGAGCTGGGTGTTACAGTTTTCTCAGGAGATTCCCATCTTGGTCTGCTGCTTAAAACAAAAAAAAACCTTCTCAATCTCACCTAAAACTGAAGATTAAATACTTAGATTTAATTTTGTAATCTCATCTGCATTTCTTGTTTTTTTTTTTTTTTATTCTTGAGTAAGCCTTTTTTGCAAGAATTTTAAGAACAACTGTCCAGAGAAATATTAATTCAGAACAGATCTTCATCAAAACTTTTTTAAGCTTTCTTGACCACACCTCATTTTCCCAAACAAACAAGTCTGATGAGAATTTTAAAACAGCTTGACCAATTCCAAGGTCGTGGATCATATGAGCTGGCAATGCGTGCTTCAAACAGTACATTATTGGTGCAATAATAGAATTAAGTTTATGATGGATGATGAAATTTGTGAAAAGTATTTCTTCAGCAGATTGGTGGTTGACAGTGGATGATTGATGATGATTCCACTCCGTGGTTAGTGCACTTACATTTGTTGTGTTTATTTTCTTTCCTTCAGTGCATGGTTCTTCTCTCTCTTTGGTGTCCAGTACATCGTCAATTTATTCCACAGTGAGTATTATGGAATGAAGAGTTTATTTATTCATCAAAATTATGGAATTGACTGGTCTTGCTGTGCTGGTTTTGCCATTCGAGGAGCAGGAAAAACGCAGTTTTCATTTGACTGTGTTCTGAATGCTAGCTAGGAAAGGAATGTTTATGTTCTTGAAGATGACTGTGGATATTTAGCAGTGTCCTCATTAAACACAGATTTCAGTGGCCTAAAAGCAGCCCTTGATTTTTTGAGTCTGTATTTTGTGCTGTGCTAAGTAGGTTTTGCTACAAAGCACCTCAGTAGATAGGAGGAGATTTGAACTTCATTACTTAGAGCATCCCAGAATTTGCTGAATAAAGTCATCCCATCCTTATATTAATGATTTGCTACTAAAGAAATTTTAAGTCCACTTTTTAATGCACAGATATTAATAATTCTAAAAAAAAAGATCATTACTTTGCTCTGCCAGTTACATTTTCTCCACAACTGTGTATTCATTTTGGTTATCTGATCCTAAAATAAGGCTTACTCGAGTTTGAAAATACAGGGGAGCCCTCAGAGCTTCAGGTTCCCGTGCCTGCTGCACGAGTGACCCCAACAGTGTGTTTGGATGGGTGTAATTTTCCTGGTGGGTGGTGGTGGACACGTTTACTTAGAAACAGTGGGAGTGTGTGACTTCCCACCCCATACTTTTCCTTGGCTGATAACTGTGGTTAGAAACTGGCCACAATTCTGTCATGCTGACCACAGTGGATGGTCAGTACATCCACTTGGCATCCTCACAACTGGCTGTGTGTCCTCACTTTTTCACTGCCACAGGGCCTAGGCAGCACCCAAGTGGGAGGAATTTTTATTTTTATTTTTTTTCCACATCACTTTGAAATGCAAAAACGTGACCTCCTTCCCACAGAGAGCTGAGCATGGGACAAAGGGAATTGCCTGGGATCAGCCAAGTTCTGTGGCAGTCCTGGTTCTTCAGAGCCTCGTGCTCCTTGTGGAAAGAGCCAGGACTTCTTCACACTTCTGTGATTGGGATCAGAGGTGCACTGGTCAGCAGGCTGGGAGGTGGAGCCCAAATTCCTTCCTGCAGAAGGAAGTACATCCAGCAGCCTGTTTTCCTTTTCCTTAAGAGTAAATAAATTAGGGGATTAAATTAGACCGAGCATGGATGTGGGAATCCAAAATAAGGAATCCACATTAGAGTTTTTGAAATACAAAAAGGGAAATTGCATAAATTTGTCAGGCTGGTTATGTTGTAATATCCTCACATGCTTCCTTTTATCTTACAGCCTGAGGAGAAGTGCCAGTCAGAGGTAAGAGCACTTTGACACATCCTCTTTGACAAGCATAAATGACATTCCTGCACTGTGTGTCCTGCTGGTTTATTTCTCCTTGTTATGATGCACTCAAGTGCTCTCTTCAAACCCACAGATTCGCAAGCTGAGGAGAGAATTGGATGCATCCCAAGAAAAAGTGTCAGCTCTGACAACTCAGCTGACTGCTAATGTGAGTACAGCTCTGAGAGCAAACGTTGACCTGGAATGCATTTAGTGCAACAGTTACCACCCAGTTTTTGTAAGGGACAAAAAGATTTCATATGTATAACATTCAGTTCGTATTACTGATGTGTTTAGAGAAATGACTCCATGCACGTGTGGAACAAGTCCAAAAACAATTTCCTCTGCCCTACTTAATTATCTGACACCTTTCTTTAAAAACTGAGTTAGAATATTAATTTGGCTTTGTATGTAGGTGAGCCATCTTCTTAAGGTCCTGAGAAAATCATGGAGGACAGGGTCTTTTTTTATAAATAGTGTCTTGCTTTGACATTTGGATGGAATGAGATACAGATAAATATTATAATTGGTAGGAATAAAAGTTAATAGAAACTTGGACTGAAGTGCATTATGTTTTTCTGTTGCATAAAGATGTGGGTTAATGGCATGATAGATAATACTGGCATAAGGGGCTCTGGAAACTAATTTAAAGTTAAGCCTAAAGAATGGAGATACCTGACTTTTTGTCAGTGTAGACAATACTTCTGCTTGTTCCTTTCAGGAATCTGAGGGATAAGTAATTTAAGACACTTGGGGAAAAAAAAAAAAACAACCAAAACTTGGAATCCAGGAGGTGCTGAGGCAATACTATATGACCCTGTGCAAGTTTATTTGTGTGTTCTGTGCTACAGTCACAGATAGAAGGAATCTGCAAAACAGAAGCTTGCAAGGAAAATAAGCAATTCTAGAGTAAATAAGCTGCAGATGAATAGTCAGCAGATCAGCTCATACTGACATCCTGGTTTATGGGAATGAATAAACAGCAGAACATGTGCTGCTTGAAGGGGACATTCCTGTCAATCAACTCTGGGAATAGGGGGAGTGCAAAGGAAAGGAAAAGACAAAGGAAAGGACAGGTTTCACCTGAGCAGTATCACAGGAAAGGTTCAGGGGGAAATCTGTGCTATCCACTGCAGGCATCACAGTGCTTCATTCAGCTTGAAAATGGGGCTGGAAAACCAAGAACACAGTTAAAACAGAGAAGTCAAATGAAAGGGCTTTGACTGCGTGAAACCACTTAGTCACTGTCCCAAGAGGAAAAGAAAGCAGTTTAAACATCTTTCAAAAGTTAAATCTTATATTTGCCTTTCAAATATAAAGGGGATGGATACACGAGTTGGTTTTCCCCCAGAAGTTTTTTTTTTTTTCGCTTGTGGGAAAGCAGGACCAGATTCCCTTGCACAGGTTTTTAATGATGTTGTTAAATAACCCAGCTTGTGTCCTTCAAACAAAGAGCTTGTCAGCTGAGCAGCTCATTTGGCTCTGCCTTGGCTTTATTGCATTCTCCTTGCCACAGTTCAGGGTCACTGGGCTGGTGCTCAGCACAGGCTGCTCGCTGCCTGGCCCAGCTGCTCTTCATCTGCCCAAGAATTTCTGTGTGGTTACTGCCACTCTATTTGTGGAGAACAGCTTTTAATGTACACTCCTGTATGTTTTTGTTTGGATTGGGGTCATTTGGGTTTTTGCGGGTTTTTCTTGTGGGCTTTTCTCAAAATAAAAAAGAAAGTTGGCATATCGTTTATTATTTTGATAATATTCCATTTTTTCTTAGTTCACTTTGCTAAAATTTTCGCAGTGTTTTATTCATGCTATTTAAACTTCTTAGACTTGAGGCTGCCCCTGATTTTTCCATAAACTGGCAACTGAGATGTTGCTATAACTGTCCTGGTATTAAATTTCAGTCTCTAGCCACCTCTTTGCAGAGAACATGCCCTTTTTCCACGTAAAAGGCAAGGTCTGCTCCCATGAAGATTGAGATTAATAAATGCTGTCAGTTAAGACACTTGGACATTTCCTTTAGACAGCATGATCCTTTAAGGAATAAAAGGTAATTAAAACTTAGACAATTCAAATTAATCTCTTCAATTTACAGTTTTTTTCCCGACTTTCCTTGCATAGACACTGCAGTTGTTGATGCTTCTCAAGCCATCAAGGGCATGAGTTTGAAAACATTTTGCTCCAGCTATAGAAAGTGAAGATACTTTTTTTTTCCATAGCTCACTGAGAGATTTCGAGATAGGAATAATTGCAAGATCCAGTTTTGAAAGAACAACTGGTTTTTAAGGCTCAGGTCAAAGCATTCAGGGTTTGTATCCTGTAACTAATCCATGCAGTCCTGCTTGCCCATTTATTTTTTGCTTTTGAAAAGTATTGCTGAGGGTCCCTGAATATCAGCTTTGTTGTTCCCTGTTCATCCTCCCCAACAGAAGCTGTGCACTCTGTGTTTTTAAAATAAATATTTAGATTTTCCTACGTGTGTAGTGTTAGGTTTTGAATTACTTTTTGCCTTTTTCTCACAGTCTCAGCTCTGCTTATTTTCATAGGGGCTGATGGGAATGAGAGCTGCACATCCCTATGTTATTGTACTGCTCATGTTTGTTTTCATTGCGAATGTGAGAACAGTTATTTAGGATAAGTCAACTGTGTGCTGCTGCTGAATGAGTCTGGAATAGCTCTGTGAAAGGTTTTGCTATTCAGTTTTTCTTTTTAGGTGAGAAAATGTCCTTTGCTGCTTGGAAAGATTTCACAGTTTTACTTGTCATTGTGCATATAGAATTATCTTTAATAAATAAATAAAGCTATATTTTCTATGGTTAGTGTAGATTATAACAGCTAATGAGACAAATGTATATTGGAATATACCTGTGATCAGTTGTGTGTGCACATGCATATGAATACCCATAAAACAGTGCCATGTCATGGCTCTAGAAATACAGTTTCTTACATTCTTTCCCATCTTCTCAATCTCCTTTTCCTTCCTTTTGCCTCTCAGTCAGTTTTAATTCCTAGCTGATGCCTTTCATATAATGGACACTATGTTCTCTGTGCTTCGTGGGAAAAAGATTCAACACTCTTCTCCCAAGAAGCACAGACAAATCATTTTGTTTCCTTCCTTGGGAAAAAAAAAAAAACCAAACAAAAAAACAATCAACATGTAATTGGCCAAGCAGCAGGAATTTTGGATGATATGTAGCAAGCTCACCTTGGTTGGAAGCAAGGTGCACTCAAATATTGGAGAAGCCTTTGAGTTGAGTGCAGGTTTATCAGCTGGCAAACCTGGCTTTCCTGGTGGGATAAACACAGTGAGAACCTCCACCCCTGTGACTGCCAGCCTTAGTTGCCTTAGTTTTCCACAAGGAAAATAGTGGTTTAGTTGGAGGGAAGTTTCTGCCTGACTCTTGTCTATCCAAAAACTTGATTTATGTTTTATTGTTGGCAAGCGTTTCCATAACGTTTGCTCTACTCATTTGACCTTTTCTAAGCAGTGTTGTGTTCTCTGCACCATGTACACAACAAACAATGCCATGCACAGGGTGGACTGATTTCTGATACCTGCAGAAATAACTCCTTATTGGGGGGAAGAGAACAAACTCCCTCCTCCTGTGTGGTTTGATTTCAGGCTCACCTGGTGGCAGCGTTTGAGCAGAGCCTGGGGAACATGACGATCCGATTGCAGAGCCTGACCATGACAGCAGAACAAAAGGCAAGCTTCAAAAGGATTGGGGAAGTCTTCATTCCTGCTTCCAGCATTGCTGCCCGTGCTCCTTCTGTAGCTGTGTGGAGGAAAAAAGTCACATGCACAACTTGCCTTAGCGCCCTCATTTGCGGTGACAGAGTAAAATGTAATAAATAACTTGTATAAAACACTCATTTTCTGCACTGGGGTTTTGTGGCAACTGATCAGGTTATTCCTATCAGTTGTTGCTTTGCACACAAGTCTTCAGTGTAGCATTATTTCTGCAATATACTTCATCCCAATGCAGCCATACGTGGGCATGTTTGAAAGAAACACCAAGAATGCTTACAAGACTGGCAGCATTGTGTTTTTGGACAGTATACTTGAATAGACATTATTTCTGCACTACAGAATACGTGCCTTTTCTTGTGTCATAATACCCAAGCTGTTTGGCACCCTGTTGAGGGTGTGCTTCCCCAGGTATCCCAAACCTCATTTTCACCTCCTTGTACATTTATATTCTATAAATTCACTGTGAACTGCCAAAACTCAGATGGAAAAGCAGCTTCTTTGGAGTTCTTCTCTCGTGTACTGTCACAGGGGTTTTTTTCTTTATTCAAGGACTCAGAACTGAATGAGTTAAGGAAGACAATTGAACTCCTGAAGAAACAAAACGCTGCTGCTCAGGCTGCCATCAACGGAGTCATCAACACACCTGAGCTCAACTGCAAAGGTGAGAGACAAGAGCCACGTACAGAGACTCCAGGGCTCTCCAGTGGGGCTTCAGTCCTCTGGGGGATAGCTGACGTAACCATCAGAGTCACCCAGAGTAACCCAGTAATTTACACTGGGATAAATCTGCTGAAGGCAAAGTTTGAAGCATCTCAGATTTTAATGCCCGTCACAAGAAACCAGGGTTTGAAATACGCAGTACATCCATTGGAATAAGTGATTGTCAGAGTGCTGCTTCCCCTAAATGTTTCTTCAGGATTGCATGATTGATACCATTCATCAGATTTCCTAGATAACTTTGACACTGTTCATATCCAGGTCCTGGAGCTGCTCAGCCCACGGACCTGCGGATCCGGAGGCAGCACTCCTCGGACAGTGTCTCCAGCATTAACAGTGCCACCAGCCACTCCAGTGTGGGCAGCAACATCGAGAGTGACTCCAAGAAAAAGAAGAGGAAGAACTGGGTGAGTGTGTTTTAGCAGGCTGTGTGAGGTTTATGTGAAATTGTCAGGACATGCACGGTGAAATCCACCCGGCTGCTCCTTCCTGCCTCAGCACAAGGACTGTGCACCGCTTAAATCCTGGGTAAACTCTCCTGTGAAGGCTTAATTGAGTTGGAAGTGATGTATATCCTTGTGTTGACTCCGCACAGGATTGAATTTTAGCTCGACAGCTAGAAGGCCAGTCTTAAATTAGAAAGAGCTGTCAAAGATCAGTTCTGGCTAAAGGGATGTCCAGCCCCTTAAGGAGAATGTGGCATCTGTCATTAAAGTAAAAGAAACCCACAAGAGATCATTCTTGTGGGTTTTTTTGTTTGTTTTTACCTCGTAGGGCTTTCTTATAAGTGAACATATTCAACACTTTAAGAACTCTTTGTCTGGCATTAACTTGGAGTCCTAAGAATAATACAGAAAACCCCCCCTGATCTTTATATGTTTTTGGAAGTTTTTGCAATACTCACCTGTCATTTCCCATTTTTCCCTCTTTGCTCATCACGTACTATGTACAAGGTACCCTGTACTGGAGGAAAGGTACATTATCTTCAACTCCATTTTCAATTAGACCATAACTGCCTTAGTGACCTAGTCTGATTGTAGTTTGGACTGAAGTCCTTAGATCCTTTATTGTAGCCAGTGAAACAATCCACCCCTTTCTTCCCACTGAATTTAAATCTCCCTGGATCTCTTGGGTGTACAGATAAATCTGTAGAGATGCAAAATGTGGTTAGAGCTGGTAAAAGCTTCATTTGTATTGGCACAATATCCTCTCAGAAATGCTGATGAAACTCCTGAACTGTAAGAAAGAGCTTCCTGAACAAGTTCCAGTTTTTATTTCTCTCTTATCTCAGAGGTTTCATTTTGGTATCTCTTGGTATTGCCAGCTCCTTCACAAAAGAAGCATTTCCACTCTTCCCCTTAAAATAATTGGTTCTCCTCCAAATCCTTCTTGTGCTGTACATTAGTATATAGACAGAGTAAATTGCTGTAACTTCTAAATTTCTAGCAACCCTTAGTTTGTGACACAAAACTTACCTAGTCATTAAGCCTTGGTTAAGATAAACACTTTTTAAAAATCTTGTTTAGCTTCTATTCATTGTTGTTGTAACCTAGTGGATATGGTCCTACATCAGCCTACATTTCTCATCCATCAGATAACTATTTTTGAAGAAGGTTAAGGGAACATTTCCTCGTTATAAAGATAAATAAATAAAGTTCTCACAAAGTAGGAGAAACAGGACAGTATTTTTATGTTGTTATTAAAAATGAGTACGTCATTGGTGTGAAATGAAGACTAGAAATTAAAACACTATTGAGAAGAATATGTGAGTTGAATCTGATTCACACATTCTTTATTCCACCAGTGCTGAGGAAAATCCTCAGCCAAGATCTTTGTGTCTGTGTAGAAGCAACGCAGCTGTCCATTCAGAGCTGAAATGTCAGATTTTCAACATTTCTCATTGTAGGAGTCTTTGTCTAGCTTAAAAACAGCTTTGAGCTCGTATTAAGCCAGCCTGTGTACAGTATGCAATTTGCAGAGGCATTAAAAGGTGTACATAGAGTATCCTGAGTGGGAAGGAAGCCATGAGGATCAAGTCCAGACCTTGATTCCAAGGGGGTTTAACTTTTAGGGCTCCCTAAAAGTGAAACCACCTACCTGAGAACATCGTCCAAAAGCTTCTTGAACACTTGAATTGTAACTTTGGGGTCACATCAGGTTAATGACATGAATATTACTTCTTGTTTGGAAAATGGCAGTCGCATCGCTGAAGGTTATTTTAGTTGCAGGGAGGTAGAGAAGTTGCAGTCTTCTCACATGGTGAAATACCTGTTCCTGCAAGGAAAAATACATTATTAACTTAGCCAAAGCACTCTGCCTGAGCTAAGGAGAAAATGTAATTTAAATAGTTGAGAGAGTTTGGATGTGGTGTCTTCCTCAGGTAACGTGAAACGACGGCCATCTGTGGTTTGAGACACCTGGTTTTGGAAAATGCAGGGTTCCGGTTTTAAAGCAACTGTTTGTCTTTGTTAATCACTGCTCATGTTTGTCTTAGAAATCCAGAACTTCCCTTATCAGTGGCTCTATCTGTTAAAACATGTCTTTTTTCCTTCCCCCCCCACTTCCTTTTGCTTGCACTTCTTCCGGCAGGTCAACGAGGTAAGGAGGAGCTGCTTTAAACGGGGAGGTACAAAGCTAACCCACCATTGACACCACTAACCCTGCCAGCACCATTAACCTGGCCTGGGCCCTGTGCCAGCACAGCTGCAAGCTGTCACCATGCTGCTGTAAAGCTTGTTGCACTGAACAGAGTTTGCTGTCAAATAGCTCTTAAAAAATAGGAAGCATCCATAGCCACTCCTATTGACCTTATTAATCTGATAAAATAGTTAAGGGGGAAAAAAAAACAAACAAGCTTTTTTTCATTTTTCACCTGTGTTAACTATGTGTGTGAGTATGGCTGTAGCATCTGGAGTATTTGCATGTTGAGAGTTTTTACCTTATGGCTTTTTTTTTTGACTGGTTTCACTCTTAATGATGGACCTGCTGCTGTGGTCTTGTTTTTTTTCCAGTTACGCAGCTCCTTCAAGCAAGCTTTTGGGAAAAAGAAATCTCCCAAGTCAGCATCTTCTCATTCAGACATTGAGGAGATGACTGATTCTTCCTTGCCTTCCTCACCAAAGCTACCACACCACAACACCACTGTTTCAACACCACTGCTGAGAGCTTCCCATTCCAACTCCCTGTAAGTGATTTTTGTAATTTTTAGACAGAAAACGGCATGGAAGGCATCTTGCTGCATTGGTAGAGGAGAGGCAGAGGACAGAAATGCTGAATTCATGTATTCAGAGGTTTAAAGATGCATGAGCTGACTCCCAACCCAATACCTTTTGCATTAGTGTCCAGGAAGCCAAAAATCATTGCGTCAGTACTGGAGTGTAAATATTTCCCTGCGTTGCTCTCTCAGCAGAATGTACTGAGTATCAAGAATATTTATAACCAGGGTGACCTTGAGGTGCCAAAGTCACTGGATCTCTTGCTGTTAATTAAACAAATCAGGTCAAATCTGGGATTTTGTTTCTCTTGTCTAAACACGGCACGTATTGTATTAGTCTGTCGTGGTAAGTTCCCAATTCTATTGACAAATTCGGATAAAGGAAAGGAAATCAAACACTGTACTTCAGTGATACAGATGAGCTCATCTAACCACTTGTGCCTGGTGAATGGAGATGATCCACCCCTCTTTCCCTCTGTAGCTCCCCAGCCACCTGTGCCTGGTCCTTCCCCTGGCCACCTGTGAAATAAAGTTTACAGTTCCCTTGCCACGCTGTTTTGAGTCTGAACGCACATTTTGGAACGCGCGTGGAAAATTTAGTGAAACAGCTTTTGTGTCGATTCCATCGGTAGCTTTGTCCCTTGAGCAGGATAAATAAATACACAGAGTTGTAACAGGCAGTATTGTGAAACCTGTAATTACCAGACAGCCTCCTGACCTCGGGAGGTCATGCAGAGCTTCCAGCCTGATTTCAGAACAAATGCGTTGGAGTAGTTCCCCTCCACTTGTTTTCACATGAAGAGGTGAAAACAATAGCAATAGTTTCCAGCTGTATAACAGTGATGGAATGTCAGTAGCAGAAGATAATCCCCCGTGATTTTTGTTTCAAAGCTTCTTCTGTCTCTTGAGCCTAACTCAGTGCATTTCTGGTGACTACAGCAAGTTGTGCTTTAGAGCTCTCAGGCCAGAAAGTTGTCCAATGATGATCCCATCTGTCATCAGCCAAAATGCTGTGTGGGTACATCTCACCTTGCTAGGGAAGCCAAAAGGACAAACATGAACAAGGAGTAAATGTGGGAAGGATAGAGCACAAGTGAAACTAGTGTGTTTTGGCTTTTTGGTGGGGAAAACATCTCTCATTAACCTGATATAGGGGAGGACATGTTAGGTAAAATCTCCCTTAAAGCGTGCAGCTGTGGGGTTGATCTTTTTACAGATACAGTTACAAATGTGCTGAAATGTTCTTACTCACTCAGAAACTTGGTTTTTTTGTCAGCGGAGGGAAGAAAAATGCCACTGAAAATTTTTTAAGCTTGAGTTCTTTAAAGTGAGCAGGAATTTATCATGCTTGAATAGGTGTAGAGTTCCAAAGCCCTCCAGAGCAGTTCAGGGAAACCCAGCTGTGCACACCTGGTGAGCTTTAAATCTGTCTGTGAACTCATCAATCTCCAACCGACTGCTGTTAAATGCCTGCACCCCCTTAATTTACTTAGACTTTGGCTTTAGAAGCTTTCCTTTATAGCAACTACTGTGAAAAAAATGAGGACTATCCAATAGCAGGTGATTTCAGATAATTCTGTTTCAGATGCTGATTAAAGAAAAACAACCCTCAGACATCTTTGTTTCATTAGACTCTAAAATTTCCACGACCTGTTTTAATATCTGATTCGTGGTGCCACCAATTCAACAAGCCGGCATTGCTGCCTGCTTCAAGCAGGATAAGAAGGGCTTTATTCCTCTTCTCCTAATAAACCCTGGAGGAGCCCCCTGAGGGAAGGAATGAGCGTGTGTTTGTGTCCTGCAGGATCTCAGAGTGCACGGACAGCGAGGCCGAGACGGTGATGCAGCTGCGGAACGAGCTGCGGGACAAGGAGATGAAGCTGACGGACATCCGCCTGGAAGCCCTCAGCTCTGCCCACCAGCTGGACCAGCTGAGAGAGGCCATGAACAGGATGCAGGTGAGGAGCTGTAGGAAAGGGGGCAAAGAGCTGGCCTGTCATTTATTAAGCTGCGCCGAGGGAAATGTAGGTTGGATGTTAGGAAATTTTTATTTACAGAAAGGGTGATAAAGTATCGGAACGGTCTTCCTGGGGAAGGTGGTGGAGTCACCATCCCTGGATGTGGTGTCATGGTTTAGTTGAGGAGTTAGGGCTGGGTTGGACTCTATGATCTTGGAGGTCTCTTCCAACCCAGTCATCTGTGAATTCTGTGAATTAAGTGCAGCTTACATGTAATTTGTAAGTTCCCATAAGCTAACAAGCATTTTGCCAATTCCTGTGTTTTCTGCTAGTTCACTGTTTTGAGAAGGAGGAGTTCCTGTAACACAACAATCTGTCCTGAAGGTGAAAAACAAATGCACCTGCTTAAACAATATTTGTCCCATGAGAGCACACAAAGGAAAAATGTAAACATGTCTAGAGAGAGAAAATTTGATAGACATACACAATAGCCCATACTGACCAATGAACTGAGTTTCACTGCACTGCTGACCAGTTAAGTTTACCACAGTGCCTTCTGATATTTTCTACAAGTATGAGCTTTGGGAGTAAAAAGTTCTGAAAACTTTACTGTGTCACTGTGTTACTCTGTGTCTTGGCTGCCTGGACAACAACAAGGAGCAGCCACCCCACATCCTGCAGCCTGTGCTGATGTGGCCAACCACCCCCACAGTAAAGATCTGAAGTTTCTGAGTGCTTGCTGAGGGCTATATTTAGCTTTGTGCCAGTGTTAGACCTTCATTAAAAGTCTGCTTGAACACCTCACTTTGCTGCCCTCAGCTGCAGCTGTTTCAACCCCAAGATGGGGACAGCATTTTGTTGCCTTTCAGAACGTTTCCATGCTCTCTGCTGTATGGTAGTTGCATTTCAGTGTTAGTGAATTCCCACGTATTTAGCTATTTTAGGATACGTTGAAAAGTTTTACAGAAAGGATGCTGTAATAACTAAAATCCTTAATTAAAACATTATGAAAACAGCATTTCTGCTAAGCTACCATTTACTCTTAAGTTTCTTACGTTGCCATCTCATAATCATGTTTTCACTGTGCCTTCTAATGTCTGACTTGTCTTTTCCAGAGTGAGATTGAAAAGTTAAAAGCGGAGAACGACCGGCTGAAATCTGAAAACCACGGCAGCTGCAGCAGGGCTCCGTCTCAGGTTTCCATCTCCTCCTCTCCCAGACACTCAGTGGGGCTCTCTCAACACAGCCTGAACCTCACAGAGTCAACCAGTCTCGGTGAGTTTAATGAGAAGGGTGGTGGGGCAGGTTTTATCCTGCACTTGGAAGGCTAGGGCTGGTTAGCCATGGAAAAATGAAAGCATGAGGATTATTAACAGCTGAGGTGTGGAAATATGTCACGAGCTGGCACAAAGCCTTCTTTTAAATATCATCGCAGGTCTGCTACACCCTCAGTCAGTGGTGTCCAATTATGACCTCAGCTCTGAAAAGTCATGTTTAAAGCCATTTAATGGTGCACATTTGCCAGGGGATATATCATAGGAAGGAAAATACAGAGTAACTGGCTAGTAATTTTCAATGACCATCTCTTTTTAAGGGGGATGTGTGGTGGGGAAGTCAGTCAGCCTGGTGCTCGTGTTTTACCTCGGGGCATGTGAAGCCCAGACATGTTGTGTTAGACTCCAATAAACCAGAATAGCCTCCATTGTCACTGAGCTCCAGCTGTGAAGCTGTTGATGTTTCCTGTCCACAGACATGCTGTTGGATGACACTGGAGACGGCTCTGCCCGGAAAGAAGGAGGCAGGCACGTCAAAATAGTTGTCAACTTCCAGGACGAGGCGAAATGGAAGGAGGTGAGTTGTGTTTCATCCCCAGCTTTGAAATGTGCGTGGCTTTTGGCATGTGTGAGGGAAACCAAGTTTGCCAGGGAGTTTTAAGAATTTTCTCAGGGAAACAGTTCATTGGTGTGTTCACAGTGATGGAGAAGGCACTTGGCTGCCTCCAGCTTCCTTGGAGCTTCTGAGAGGGACCAAAATGCCAGAAGCACCAACCCTTATGGAAGAACTTGACAAATCCAAACTGGGAGATCTATACCATGTCATTCTAGTTCAAGTTGTTCTCTCTGGCACAAGCACCCTGTTTAGAATGACATCTTTCAGATGTTTCCCATCCACAAGTATGTGAAAGAATCCTAAATACCCAAATAAATTGCAAATACTGTGAAGTTCTATCCCATCTCATCTGTTTAAATATTACATGTGTGAATGTATTATACAGTCTTTGCCAAGCAATGGCCTTGCTAGCTCACATTTTTGAGTACCTGTAAAAGGGTGTTCAAGAAGTAACTTCATGCCTTCCTGAGGGGTGGACAAATCGGAATGATGAGGAATAAAATGGGCTCAGCGGATCTTTCCATTAAATACCGATTTTGCATTAATTATAAACAGTAAAACTGCTGCTGATTGACTGCAGTCAGAGCAAGATTTAGTAACACTTCAAATCTTATGATAGAAATTACTTTTCTCTTCAATTCATGTTTCAGTGAGTGCAGCTGTAGAAAAACAGAAGAATTCTATTTGTTCTGATTTCTTTCATCTGCCTTCAAAATCACTTACAAAATTCAAAATGCTGTGATACATCAAATATATATACTCTCTTTCTATATTACTACTTTTGCATAGAGTCATGTATCATTTCTATGTATATAGGTTTCTATGCCCACAGCAGAATTTCTAGAAATAAACAGGATAAACCTTGCAAATGTAACATCTTTGATTGTGAAGTCACGGAAGAATGAACTTGGCATCTACTTTTCTGTCTAGAATATTCCTACAGTCTTTCTGTCTCTCTGCTAAACTGTAATCCTCTCAAAGATCTTCGAATTCTTCATGGATTGATTAATAAATACCTTTAACTTAACAGCCACCTGAGTAGATTTGTGACTCAAACACTGTAGAAAATGTTTATCATGTGAAAAGGATTCCATATGCCATTCAGAATTCACCATACAGAGTAATAAGGATGCAATAAGGATGCACCATTATTTAGAAGTAAAAGGGGAGGGGGCAGGGAAGCCAGCATTTTAATTACATTAACCACACTTGTCTGACGGAGTTATTCCTGTGCCTTTAGGATTCCAGGCCTCACACCTTCCTCATAGGCTGCATTGGAGTCAGTGGGAAGACCAAGTGGGATGTTCTGGATGGGGTTGTAAGGCGCCTGTTTAAGGTCAGTGGCTACAAAATGCCGTGAGCTCGAGTTCTCCTGTGGGGTTTTGATGGTACCAAGGTGTATCTAACTTGGTGTATTGGGTACTGTCACAGCAATCCCCCAGTGCTGCCTGACCTCCCGTGTCCCTTTTCCACCCCAGGAGTACATCATCCACGTGGATCCCGTGAGCCAGCTGGGGCTGAACTCAGACAGTGTTCTGGGCTACAGCATCGGGGAAATCAAGCGCACCAACAGTGCAGAGACCCCGGAGCTGCTGCCCTGTGGGTACCTGGTTGGGGAAAACAACACTATCTCAGTTACCATCAAAGGTAATTTCACCTGACCTGCCTGGTGGAGTTTTCACTGTTGAGTTTTATCAGAGCTTGCTGTGTCAAGAAACTCAGAGGAGCAGAAACTTTTTTATTGAGCTGCTTTTTCCTGTTCCTGCCGTTTACTTGCTTCCTTCTATTTTCATTCGATAAAGTCAGCACTTGGGGTGTGCTAAGTCTGTAATTTCAGCAGTTTTTCAACCTGTAGCTCTAGGAATAAATACACATTCCACAGATCTTGAGTTGTCCTGGAGAAGACCTCACACCACAAGGGATGCAGTGGAGCCGTTTGAGCAGCAAAGTACTTTCCAAATGAGTCAAGCCTAAGAATTTCATTAGCCCTTTACCACAGCTGTAGTTGTTATTTCCTTCATGAAGAGTTTAAAAAAAAATTGATCTTGACTCACTTGCTTGATTGGTCTCACTGAAATATCCCCTCCTTAAGTACCAGGAAGGAGGGAGCCCAAATTTTATGAAACACCTTAAAATCTGGACTTTTCAAAATGCATGGTTTGCAGAATTCCCATCAATTTTATTCCGTAATACTGATAAAAATTTAGTATTGGTGTTTCTCATTTGGTTTCTCAGGGAAGCACTTCTTTGTGAAAACCATACTATGAAACCAAGTTCAGGGTTAAAACCCTCAGCTTTTGCATTTTGAACATATATCAGTTTGCTCAAAGTTAGACCAGTGAAATCTGCAGGCAGATTGATGCTATTTGAGAGCAGTGCCAAACATTCCTCAGATCAACTGAAATTTGACTGAAAGCAGATTTTTGAATATTGGTCTAAAAACCAAGTTACCTTGTATAGCAAACCAGTGGGCAGGAAAACAAAATAAACTGTGAAAATACATCAATTTACCACAGCTTGACATGAACCCAGGATATTCTACTTATATAAAACGCATTGTCCAGTCATAAATCCTAACTGAAATACTGCATAAGGTCTACCTGTGTCTGTAAATTTGAGTTTATATTTAACTTGACTTGTGCCTTGAAGGTTCATAAGTGATAACAGTTTTCAATAAAATAGAAATGTATTTAATCAATTCATGGAAAATCACTTACATATACCTTTGAGACACAAAGCTGCCTATATAAATATTTAATATTCCAAGTAACCACTGAGGTGCAAACATTTCTCTGGGTGATCTGCCAACTTCCCTTCCTGCTGTTTATTTTGAAGCACTGTGTATTTTCCCTGAGCCAATTCTGCCTAAAGTGACTGCTGACATGGCATAAATGCTTATCAGTAGGAGTTTTCTGTTAGAGGAGATAACTATCAGCACACAGAGGAGGAGTTTAATTACAAGCATTTGGGAAAGTAGGGGGAGTTGATGATAGCTTGTTGGTTTTTGTTTTTTGTTTTTTTTTGTCTAGTGATCCAAAAGTAAACAGGTCCATTCTGGGTGAATGCCTGGTGAAATGCTGTAAAATGGATGGCTTTGATACAACCTTACACGAGGCCAGCCTGTAATGAGCCTCACGAAGGTGTATCAAGTCCTGAGGGTGTCCAGCACTTCTCAGAATGTCTTGGAATAATATTTGCGAGACGGCTGATCAGGTGTGCTTTGAAAATCAAAAGGTTTTAATGAATGAGAAAATAACAAACGATACAAAAACACGACAAAAGCTGGGCACAGTGCAGAGAAACCTCTAGCACTGGCTAAAGCACCCCAAAAAAGCCCTGAGCACCTCTGTGCTCATTTTTAAGTACTTACTGTTTTAGGAGGGCTTTTGGCTTGCTGCCCAATAGAAACTAGATAGAATAGAATAGAATAGAATAGAATAGAATAGAATAGAATCCAACAGGTGCCTCTGTGCTGGCACTGAGCCAAGCACAGTGAGCAAAGAACAGAAAGTTCTGGTGCATCTTCCTTAAAAGTCAGGGCTGTAACTGAAATCCCCTTTTCCTTACTTGGAAACATTTGCTTGGGTGTGGAAGTGCACCGCAACATGGATTGTGCATGAAAAGCATGGCCTGGAATCCTTTGGTGTGGCAGCTTCCAAAGCTGTGTGCCTTAGGGATCCAGCTGAGGACTTAAACAGCCTGAAGGAGGATCCAGGCTAAGCCCACAGGTCACCCCTGCACTTGTTGTCCAGCTTTATGTCCAGCCTCCTTCCACCACGAGGGATACTGGGGTGGGGAAGGGGTTTAGCTCTGAAGTGAAGAACACCTTGATCAGGCCAATTTGGATAAAAATTGGACATCCCTCCTAAAAGAGGTGAAACTCCTGGGGGTCCAAGCCTGGGTGATCAGAGCCCTTTGAGTTTCCTCGGGACTCTGCCCGGATGGTGACTTGATAGATAGAGGCAGCCTTGATACAGTTGTCCAGAAACTGAATTTAATAATGCCAAAACAACAAACAATAAAGTGTACACTGTATTTGGAGTGAACTGGAACAAGGCAGTAACAAGGGGCAAGGAGCACGAGGCCAAGCTCAGATGGGGGTAGTTATAAATCCTGGTGTGAGGAGGAGTTAAGGCAGGGACTGAGGGAAGGGTCCAGTAGGGGAGAACGATTAGGAATATTAAAATTCCTGCACCAAAAATCAACCTGTGGTAATGCAAAGAGCGAGGAACCTTCTAGCAGCGATTTACACACTTGAACTGAAGGAACATGTGAGTAAGCCTCTTGCTTACTGCACGTAGAAGAGAGTTCCCCATGCCATCAAGCAGGGGCTTTCTTCTTCCCCGGGGGAAACCACTCCCTACAAAGGGGCCTGTCTCCCTGCTGCAGGTATCTGTGAGAACAGCCTGGACGGGCTGGTGTTCGAGTCTCTGATCCCCAAGCCCATCCTGCAGCGCTACGTGTCCCTGCTGATGGAGCACAGGAGGATCATCCTGTCGGGCCCCAGCGGCACGGGCAAGACCTACCTGGCCAACCGCCTGTCGGAGTACATGGTGCTCAGGGAGGGCAGGGAGCTGGCCGAGGGCATCATCGCCACCTTCAACGTGGACCACAAATCCAGCAAGGTGAGCAGAGTGTCCTCGCCCCGCCACGCACCCAAAGTTAGATCTCACTTCTGCTTTTCTTCCTGTTAGAGCCGGGATTAACACACGGCAGTCGCAGTTTCCGTGTTTGGGCTCGGCGTTTGTTAATTCTTATCCGTGTTACAGCCTCATGAGCCGTGAGCTCTAACCAGCAAGGTAGAAAATGAAGGTAAAATGGAGTACCTCTGACTCTTTCCGAGGTTATTTAAGTGCTAATCACCCAATAACAGGATGACACCTATATTATTTATGCTTTTGACCCAATAATGACCACCCAAAGTCCACAATGTGGACCTTTTTCACTCAATTAGAAAGAAACCACCCAAAACCAAGAAGAAGGTGAAGAAGAAGGACCCAGACAATGCCCAAGATCCTCCATATTGCCTCATATATATTACTATGTATAAAATCTTAAATCCAAGTTTTTCACCCTGTGAGATCATGCAATACTATTCAAACTACACACTCACAACCCCAGTGCTGTCACTCAACCCAGTGCCTTTTAGAGCAGGAAGCCTGAAATTTTCAGCCTCCAGAGTTCCAACAAGAGACCTCAATCCATCATGTTGAACTTCACTTTGTTTTCAAAACCTTGTGTTCATCCTGAAGGAAACAGTATTTAAGGGTTTTTAGATTCCCCTGATTATGGGTCTGGAAGAGCAGGCTTCCAGGTGTGTGTTTAAACACCTAAAGGTGTCATGATTTTCAAGTGTTTTTAGGAGCCTGAGAACTGCCCAGGAAGTTAAACCACCTGCATAAAATTCCCAGAGACTTAAGCAATCCCTGTTTCATATGGGCACTTATCCCAAAACCCTCAAATGCATCTCCAGGCTGTCAGGAGCTTCTGCAGCTGCAGGTATCAGCAGTTGTAATCATGTGCTGGGTTTGGAGGGGCTGTTGTGCAGACACATTCCTGGGCAGGTAGGGCGTGTCGTGGCTTTTTTATGTGCTGCTGGTTTTGCTGAATATACTTCCAGTGATCATCTAGATTAAAGAAAAGAAAAAAGAAAGAAAAAAAGCTGTGCATTTGATGGCCTTAGGCATGTTTTCCTCTGGAGGAAAGGGATGGTTGAAATTGTGGTTGTAAGCCGCTGGTATGATTTCAGACATGCTTTAAAGTTGCTGAGAGCATTTCAACCACTCAGCAGCAGCACCAAAAGCTCGTCCTTCTTTCCAGCAGTACTGAAGGCATCCAGATTTGGCCTCTGATGAGGAATGGTTTGTTCCAGATTAATTTTGTCAGCTGTATTTTGATGGAAACACGGTTGCAAGATGATATAACAAAAATCTGGCTGGAATGCAGAGTTTGGTTTTTTATGGGGAGAGTTGATCAAGTTCCTGAAAAGAAACAAAAATATATTTCACACCTCTTAGGTCTGACATTGATGAATAAAGAACACAAACTAAAATACAAAACATTACCCCTCTTTAAGCCCTTCTCTCTCACAGGATTTCTGGTACAGTCTCTGAGTCTTTTGCATAACCTACAAAAGAGAAAGAAAAACCATATCTTGTGTTTTCTCATAGAAAATGTGTGATTTGTTAGATGTCAAACTCTTTTGCTTTAGATTTTGTTACCAAGCTTACCTATCTTAATTGATTTTTTAAGAAACATGAAGAAAAAAAAATTTCTTTCCTTCTTTTCTTTATATCTGCTTTGCAGGAACTCCGCCAGTACCTGTCCAACCTGGCAGACCAGTGCAACAGTGAAAATAATGCTGTGGATATGCCTCTTGTCATCATTTTGGATAATTTGCACCACGTTAGCTCCCTAGGGGAGATCTTTAATGGACTCCTAAACTGCAAGTACCACAAATGGTAAAGAAATAGTACCAGAACACTTTGCAAATGTGAATCCTGCACTCAGAGCACTGCTCCTGCAAAACTCAATCACAAAACCAAAGTCTACATTCATTTAGTAATGTGGAGGAAGATGACCAGGTTGTCCATATTGTGGACAGTGCTTCAGAGGGATCTTTTTCCTTCATGAAATTACCTATTTTTCTGAAATAAGTAGTTAAATGTAGTTGTATTTGCTTCATGATGTAGATCATTAGTAGTAAAACCCCATTTGTATTGAGAGGTCCTGTTTTGGGACTTTTGGTTTGCTTTCAGAATTTGTTGTTCTCAGTCTCAGCAGAGAATTTGGTCATAAATAACTACAAAATCTTCTTTGACAAAAGAATTTTAAATAACCTTTTTTAATGTTCAGGTTTGACTTAAAACTTGTCTTTCAAAGTTCACAAGTTTGATTCGCTTGATTTTTTTTTTCCTTCCAACAGTCCGTATATTATTGGCACAATGAACCAAGCCACCTCCTCCACACCTAATCTTCAACTTCACCATAATTTCAGGTACTGATTTTTTCATGTTTCTCATTTATGTTTGTGGGCTTGCAAAGGAGTAATGGCTACTGAGTCATCTGAAATTTTTCTTATCAGCTGAAATAGCCAAGTGAGAGAGAAATGCCATTTGCTCCTGGCTACTGCCCTGATGTGTGCAGCTTGGCTATGGTGCTGTCATTAACGGAACTGGGCTCATAAAACTTTTATTTTACAGAGGATTGTTAAGGATACTTGATCTTCTACCAGATTTTCAGTAAGACAATATTTAGGCAAAGCAGATGAATGAGAAATGAGCTGAAACAAGGCACAATAAAAATCGGTTCATCCAGTGAAATATTCCAAAGTAACTTTTGCTGAAAAACATGCATGACTGGAATGGCCCATGTGGATCCTGACAATCTGACAATAAGAAGAGAAATAAGAAGAGGAATAGGTACACTCAGTAGCATGGAAGAGAAATAATGGCCATTTCTGCTGTTCTGCCACAGATGGGTGCTATGTGCAAACCACACCGAGCCTGTCAAAGGCTTTCTCGGCCGTTTCCTAAGAAGAAAACTCATTGAAACAGAGATCAGTGGCAGGATGAGGAATGCAGAGCTGGTTAAGATTATTGATTGGATTCCCAAGGTCTGGCAACATCTGAACAAATTCTTGGAGGCTCACAGCTCCTCTGATGTTACTATTGGTAAGTACTCTGCCCAGGCATATGTAAAGATATGTGTTTTATTTCCTTATGTATCAGGTGTATCTTTGTACACTTCCTTGTGCTGTATGTATCACATAAGAAAGGCTTTCTTTAAAAACCTACTTTTAGATGTTATCCATCCTATTTTTGATGCTTATTGTGATTGTGATTTGATTGTCATATCTGAATTTCCCTCTCCAGGTCCACGGCTCTTCCTCTCCTGTCCAATAGACGTAGATGGTTCTAGAGTTTGGTTCACTGACTTGTGGAACTACTCCATCATTCCATATCTCCTGGAGGCAGTAAGAGAAGGACTGCAGGTGAGCAGGCAAAGGGAAAAATCGTAGGTCTGGAATGGCAGCTGTTCAAAAGGCAACAAAACTCAGTAGTGGCAGCATTTTCTGTAGATACAACTTCGCATGTTGAATATCTGCATGTCCATGAAAATGTAATTAGAATTGCCAATAATTTCAGGCAGAATTAGTCCCTTGGAGCACTTTTGAAATAGGGAGTGGAAGAAGTGATTAGATGCCAAACTGCTGGTGTTTTCAGGGGGGGGAGTTAGACATACAAATACCTTTCAATACTGTGTTCCAGAAGCACACCGTAAAATTATTCTGTGCATCAGAAAAATATGTGCAGGATTTTCCTTTGGAAATCAAATCTGTCAGCATAGGAACAGAGCTGTGGATGGAGAGAATGTGTTCAGGAGTGACAGGAGCAGTATGAGTGACATTTTGATTACTTCTCAGATGATTTTTTTTTAGTAGCTTCCTTCATAATTCTTTCAGAGGATGAAGTGAAATCATCACTGATTGTCTGTGCTTAGTAATTGGTTCATAATCTGGCAGTCTGGAATAGTTTTTGGTGTCTGTTTGGCTACAAAGCTTGTTGGAATCAGGAGGAGGGTTCGGCAGAGAATTGCTGTGGACTTGCCATTTTAGGTAGGAAAAAAAAAGGAGTTTTTTTAATAACCAGCTCTTTGTTCACAGCATAAGCCCAGCAGCACCTAATTTAAAATATGATTTAGAACTAATCTTTTACTGATGGCTTCTTACAGATTTGTGAAATACATGAATTCGCCAAGTTTCAGGTAAAATTTGGGCAAACTGCAGCCACCATTTGAAATTCGTCAGTATTTGGAAACCTCATTTTCTTTGGGAATTGTGGTAGACTCCGAGACATGAGGAAAACAATAGGTCCTGGAGTACAAAACACACTCAGGAACTTTGCTAGAAATAGAACAGGAGAACCATTTTACATCAGACTTGTTATAAAGGAAGGTAATATAAAGGGAGCCAGGAATCTTTCCAGCCTAAAACAAGAGAAAGGTGACTTTGTTTGCTCTTGAAACAAAGAAAACTGATACTCACAGCAATGCATGGGCTCCTTGTACTGGGTTTTGGAGCTCTCATATCACTGATCAGTACGTGTGGAAAGCACTGAAAGCTTACTAATGGAAGTGGAGAAAGAGACAGAGAGCAATTGATAAAACCATCCTTTTGCTTCCTTGTTCTGCACAGTAATCTCCATCTCTCCTTAGGGTATTTGAGTGGCTTGTTCCAGGTGTAATGACTTCAGTTTCTTACTTTGTGCTTTAGATTCCTTATCCCCTTGAGTCCCTTTTCCCCAGATTGCACTAATTCATCCCTGTTTAAATAATTTCTCTCTTGTTTGGTTGATGGATAAGAAGATGCACTTTAGTGTTTGAAGAGTAGCCAGAGTGGTGCTAATGAACAAGTTAATGCTGGAAATGTGGGTTTCATCTGGGGCTGTTCTCTGTTCCCCACACCCACAAACACTCCTCTGGGAGCACATCTTCTTTCCTGAAATTGCCTGCCCGAAAGGAAAGGTGGCCTGACTCCTAATTTCACTCCTATCTCTGTGGATCTGCTCTCAGCTATTTTTATATTTCTGTTTCTCATTTAGAGAATTGTTTTGGGTCAAATACAAACAAGCCAAATGGATCCTCACAATAATTGCTCCTATGGGAGCTGACTTGTTTTGTTCTTGTTTTGATGTGAAAATCTGAAGGTTGTGTAAAACCCGAGTTCCTCCTGCTTGGTGTATCAGTACAGAATGCAGCACCAGCAAAAAGAGGACCCAGAGTCCCTGTGGCTTCCTGCCACTGTCACTCATACTCCAGGGATTTTTTCTTTCATGCTCTGTGGAGCAACCTGTTCCATCCTTGTCCCATGACTTGCTCCCTGGAAAACGTGCCAGTGGGAGGGGTGGACAGACCTGGTTGCCATGGAAGAGGATCACGAGCCATTTAGCCTCTCTTGAGCTCAGATCCACTCAGACTTGCAGGAGAAAAGACGTGAAAAATACAAAATCCTCGCCACTTACCAAATGACACGTATCATTGTAAATTTGAGAACAAGATTAAAGTGGGAAATCTGGTTTGCCACATCTTGAAGGCATTATGCTGGGAAGAGAGCACAGCAGGGCTGCAGGATGAAGGGTTTGGGCTGTGGAGGAGGCTGTGTTTCAGATTGCCTAGCACCATCTGCTGGCACCTCTGCTCCCTCCTGCTTCACAGCACACCACGGGTTGGTACTCAGAGCGATTTAATGCTTTGTGCATGCCAAACCTAAACCCACAAAAAACATGCCAAGGAGAAACAGTATTGAGGAAAGTGAGATAGCCCTAGGTCCATTAGAGAACTGGTGAATTTCTTTGCTAGACTGTTGTTTTTACCCCTGTGCAGGGGGTTAAAAGAAGGGGACAGGGGCAAAATGTCAGAGAAACTCCAGTTGCTGAAGGATGTTGATGGTGATATTTATAAAGTGGAAATAAATGTTTTAAAGGCACCTGTAGTTGTATTTATACTTCTGGGAGTCATGAGGCATTGAAATGAACGTGTTGTCTAGCTAAGGCAGATGGATTATAACAGGGAGAATACACTGGGATCCAGTAGCTCAGTCTGTTCCCTACAGAAAAATGTTTTTGAAACAGAGCTTGCCTGCTTGGGAACCTGACCATAGACAAATGCTGCTGCTGGTTGCTTTTTCTTAGTTGAACACGAAAAGTTCTGACTTGAAAACTTTATGCCTTGACACCCATCACTCTTGCCTGATGACAGATCTCACATTTCCTCCTCCACATTCCATGGATGGCAGTTTGTAAGGCAGCTGCCAGTGCAATCCAGATGTCAGCACTGATGGCTTCTTTTGTGTGCTGACGTTGTTTAAGTTGACTTACTTAGGTGATGCTGTTTCCAGGCGTTTCTTCCTTCAGCTGGTGCCAAGAGAAGGGCACAGGGAAGGTGGTCAGCTCCTTCCAAATCAGTGCCATGACAAAGGGCTTTGTGTGTCATTAGGGTAAGGACAATCTGACATTCAGCCCTGCTTTACAAAGTGTTTCCTGCAGCCCAAGAAGCGTGGCACGTTCGTTTTGGTTAGGCAGGCGCTGGCTGAGGTGGTTGGAATGTTTGGCATGGTTCTGTGCTCTTCCAGCTGTACGGGAGGAGAGCTCCCTGGGAGGATCCTGCCAAGTGGGTGATGGACACCTACCCCTGGGCAGCCAGCCCCCAGCACCACGAGTGGCCCCCTCTGCTCCAGCTGCGGCCCGAGGACGTGGGCTTTGACGGCTACTCCGTGTCCCGGGAGGGCTCCACCTCCAAACAAGTTCCAGTGAGTGATGCTGAAGGAGATCCTCTGGTAAGCTCTTCATTTCTGGAACAGCAGAACTGTTTCTGTTTGCCTTGTTTCTAGGGGTTAGAAACAGGAACTGGCCTGTGGCTGTAGACTAATCCCTTCGGTCGTCTCGTTTTCCCCTTTCCTGGAAAAGCTGTGTTTATATATCAGTAACTTGAATGCTGCTGTGATCTACAGTCAGCACCTCTTTTCTGACCCTGCTGGTTTGTCCCTTCCCCTCCTTGCCCACTGGCAAAGCGAGTGCCGCTGTGGCTGTCATGTGGAGTTAATGCTGTTCCTGCCTCAGAATACAAATAATCGTGAACTTCCTTGCCTTCCTTGCAGATGAACATGCTAATGAGACTGCAGGAGGCAGCCAACTACTCCAGTCCCCAGAGTTACGACAGCGACTCCAACAGCAACAGCCATCACGATGACATCCTGGATTCCTCTCTGGAGTCGACGTTGTGATCTCCCTCAGAGGTGCTTCCCACTTGGCAAGAGCCCTGATCACAGACTGGTGAAAAGGACATTGTTCCTGGGCTGGGATCTCAGTATTAGAGCTGCAAGAACAAGACACTTGGAGCAATCTTGAACCTGGGTGCAGGCAACCCAAGCGACCTTTGTATTGTTTTTCTTTTGACGACGATGAGAACTGCACTACTCCTTTGTTTCCTTCCTTTTAGTTGCTGTAAGCTCTCATGCCTAAGATCCTGAAGATGTTCAAAATAATCATCGTTGCTAAGTCGAAGGGACTGGGGTGGGAGGCAGCTTCACAGCCGTGAAGCAAACAGCTTTTTGTGCCATGTACTGTCTGGAGAGAGAGGGGAGAGGGAGTATTTGCCTATGCTGCTTCTGACCAAACACGTTTATGTGAGGGCTGGACTTTTACCAATCAGCTTTGTGGATTAAACTCAGCTTCATATAGTTCTGGTGCTATAACAATGTTGCTTGCCTCAGTAATAATACTCTCAACGAAGGCAAAGCTGCAAAACAGGGAAGCTTGAATAAATATTAAAAAAAAAAAAGAGAAAAGGAAAAAAAAAAAGAAACTAAAGCAAAAAGCGCTGCTCTCCATGCCAGTCTGAGACCTTGGCTTTCTTTCATTGTGTGTTTATAAAGATTATATATATAAATAGGAATATATAAAAATATATATACGGTCTGAACAAATCAGGTTTTTTTCAAACACTGTGTAACAATCAATCCTGCTACAAGTGAAAGATCAGGTAGCCCTTTGCTAGACAGGGCCCAATTCTCTTCCCACTCACACCCACACCACCAGCTGGGCTGACTTCTGTGGCGTTTACACCCCACTGATCCACCCTGAGGAGGAGAGGGGGCTTCCCTCCTGCACAGAAGTCAGTGGCAGGGCTGTGCCCCACGGGGTCCTACAGCTCCAAAGGACCCTTGGCAGTGCACAGGCATGGTGAGCTCTGTACACAGAGGTGAGCTACACCCCTGCAAAGGGATGAGTCAGGCTTTCAGTTTCAAATTCTTGCCATGAAATGTTACAGCTGTTTTCTAAAAACTTCGGGTTTTGTTCAGAGGTTTCATTCCAATCAGCACAACCATAAGGGGGTTAATTGAAATTCAGCTCTGTGGCAGTTCCAGTGCTACTCTGGTGACAATACTTACTTCCATGACTTTTCTTTTTAATTGCAAAGTAGAAAAAAAAAAAAAAATTAGTATTTTAGCAGTATTCAGGTCTGGAAAAAAAAAAAAAAAAGATAAGGTACTGAGTACTGTGTCTTTTGAGTTTAGCTGTGCCATACTTTTGAGTTGTGGCAGAGCTGTGAACCTGGTTTGGTTTCTCCTCCTCTGTGAACGCACACACCCACACTATCAGTGTTAAGGCTTGTACTTGTGTTGGGGGAACAAGAACACCTCCCAAAGAGTTGCACTTTCCTGGTGACACCACCATCCCCAGCACGTCAGCTGTACCTCAGCCAACACCTCACTCCTCAGGAGGGATTTGTACGAGCCTTTCCAGCTCTCCTTTGGTGCTGACTTTTAAAAGCGATGCCTTATTTTGTACTAATTGTGTTTGACTGAATTAGTGCTGTATATTACAGGATTTTATTTAAAGAAACAGGGCTAAAGTCATCTCTTGAAATATCATAAGTTGCTGTGAATATTGTTTGTATGAGATACTAGAATTTGTTTAAATGTGACAAAAACAAAAAAAAAAAAGGAGGGAAATGAGATAACGTTTCAGGTTCATATCAATCCGCAGCTAATAAATCACTGAAGAGCTGTTTTATCCATGCAGGAGGGACAAGAGAAGCTTTTCAACTCTAATAAATTACAGGAATATGCTGTTTTTTCAATGTACAGTAAGAAATCTTGCTACAAACACTTTTTTGAAGAGCTTGTGGGTTTAAAGGAATATAACAGACACGTTCATGCTTCTGTGGCTCAGCTTGAGAGGATGGTTTTATTATACCTCATGACTTTCTGTAATATAACTGTACTTTGTCTTACTAAGCTGGTCTTGAATCTGCTCCTGTTACAACTTTTAAGTGCTGATGACTTATTTTTTTTTTTTTTTTTAAGAAAAATATTGTAAAAGGAGAAATTTAAATATTTTAATGATGGGGGAAGAGCTTGGTGTTGTTACCGTTTTAACCTTATAAACTCTGATTTCGTTATGTCACTGAATGGAATAACAAAGGTTACTCAGCCAATTTTCCTAATCCAGTTCTTGGTACTGTAACAAATGGGTTAGATCTGTATGGAAACAAATCCATAGCATGCTGATGATGAGTTTGAGAGAAGTTAATTTTTCCAGTAGTCTTGACAATTCTGCTTCCCAGCACTGACTTTACCTGCTACTACTGTGAATTTTGGTACCTAATCCCCCAACTGAATCCATGCAGACAGAGCATGTGCCTGTAAAAAAAAAAAAAAAAAAAAAAAAAAATCCAGTTGCAGGGCTAGGGCTTTAAATGGACTTGATATCCTAGAAAATGTCTCGGTTGACCTTTCACTGAGTGCTAAAAGACATGTTCAAAGTAGTGTTTTATTTGTGGGGAACGGGGTATTTTTTTTTTTTTCTCACGTTTAATCCTGTGCTTAAGCTCAGGAAGACATTTCTATTCTCTGTTCTTTTTTATTGACACTAGCTTGGCTTAAAGTGAGAGAGGCAATTTTGAATAGGCTAGTCATTCTGAGCATCACAATATTCCATGTCTTTTCTGAAACTTCGGGAAGCAGGGTTACCTGTTGTGCACACGTCTTAGTTTTTATCAAGACTTTTCATAGGTTAAGTCTTTTCTTTAGGTGACTTCCTTCTCATTTAAGGCTTTTTCAAAACACTTCCTTTTTTTTTTTTTTTTTTTTTCTTTTTTTCTCCTCCTTACAAAGTTGGCTTGTTTAAAAAAAAAAAAATACCAGGAAAGGATGCAAGATTCTATGCAACATTCGTGTTGAGTTATAAATTGAGAGAATAAACCATTTTCTTTCCTTCAGAACTGCCAAGAATGATACAGGCCATAAATGAGATGTGGTTTATTTGGGGAAGGGGAGGGAGGGGGGTTGGTTAGCCTTTTTGTACATTTTGAAAGAAGCAAACTTGATATTTCATTGTTGATGCTTAACTTCGATATTATGTGTATGAAATCTTGTCTAAATGTGGCAATTTTTCTTTCAAGAAAAAATAATATACAAAAACAAAGCAAAAAAAAAAAAATCTTTGTTGATATTAAATGGAAGGTTGCTGTTTTGATCTAGTCGTTTCCAGTGGAACAGTTTATGAAATATGTTCTATAAGATGTACATTTTTTCATTGTAACATAGAAATGTAAATATTTGATTAAAAGTGCTGCATTTTGATGAATTTTTTCTAGCCATTTTTAAAGAGAAAACTAGGAATTGAGTATTTTGTGTACGTTTATGATGTTTTCCATTTGCTCCTCTCCCTATTTAATTTTCAGTTCTCATTTAGGATTGGAATTTGTGAATGGTCTGTTTGAGATCATGCCTCCCCTTTCTCACTCTCCCCGTTTCTACCCCTTCCCCACCCCGTGTCATGGAGAATAAAGCTGATGATTGTACCAGTCTTAAATTATTCATGATTCAATAAAATTGATGCTTATTTATTCAGATTTGTGGCTTCCCAGAACTTTTTATGCCTTCCTATTCACCATTTTACAATTTTTCATTTGAAGGGTGTGGGGATCACTCCTTTGGTTTCGTTGGCTTGTTGTGAGTACTTGTGAGGAGGTGCCAAGGGCCCTCACCCATCCATCCAGTCTGGCCTGGAATGTTTCCAGGGGCATCTCCCACCCCTCTGGACAACCTTCACATTCCACACATATTCCAATTTCCTCTTCACCCGTTTGATACAGAGATTGTGGTTATACAGTAATAAATACACAGTCAGTAAAAACATGTAGGAAACTATTATCCTTCATGGCAAGTAAATACTCTGACTGAAAAAAAAAGTAAAATTCTCTGTTCAGAAAGGATAAATGCAAACACCTCTGCACTTAAAATCTAAGGGGTTTGGGTTTGGTTTTTTTTCCTGGAGACTAACTCTTCATATTTCTGTGTTTTTTTGATAGTTCCTTGTCCACTTGTCACCCATTTGAATGATTGAAGTTGGTGGGACGGATTCACGTGTAGAAAACTTCAAGGAAAATAGAAAGAGAAGAAGTTCTGAAAACTGATGATCTGCAGTCAAGTTTGTTCAATCCAAAAACACTCCTCATGACACAGTGGTGTAAATGGTAGCTCAGAGCTGATCTGTAATGTGGGCATTGTCTGTCCTCCACAGCAGTTTTCCAGGGGCAGAATTGCTTTGGACATGCTCAAGCACATTTTTCTGTGTTCTGTAAACTTCCTTTGATTCACAGAATTGCATGTCCTAGACTTGGTCCTGGAAAATGCCTCAGCCATGATCTTGGATAATTTTTGAATCCATGCTGGACTGCCAAAATGCTTATTATCTCTCAGGAATTCTTCCCTTCCTTTCCTTTTTTGGCTGCCCTGTCCCTTTCCCACATTATTATTTTCTCTGCTCTATGCACTCTATCTTGTTCACTTATCTTGACTTTTTTTTTTTTCCTTTACCTCATCTTCTCTTCAACCTTTATTTTCCTACTTTTCTGTCTCCAACATCCTGTTTCATTTTATGTCCTTCCTGGATCCATCTCATCATTTCTCAGTGCCGTAGGGTCAGTGCTGACTTCCTTTCTGCAACGGAGAAGGGAAAATCTCTGGAGTCACTTTATAAGCTCAGTCTGCAGCCTGTGACGTGTTCACACCCATCTCATTGCTCTGACCTCTTCCACTGGTACTTTGGAGTAGTCGCCTCAAGAGCCAGAGAGGAAATTCCTCCTGATAACCCTGCAGGCTCCCATCCTCCATTCCACACTTTCTGTCCATTTCAGCACCTCACTGACTCCCAGGATTCTGACATTGATCTCTGTGGTAACCAAGGGTTAATCTGTGGTTTCTAACGTGGACCTTTAATCTGGGCTTTGGGGAGTTAGAGCAGAGCACAGCAGCTGAGGACAATTTTCATCTTTGCCCCTGGCAGTGGGGTGACCGTAGGCAAATCCTTCCCCATCATCATCTTTGTTGGCTTAGCCACACACAGATATCCATGTTCCTCTCTCCTTCCTCAATCATGGAATGGTTTGGGTTGGAAAGGACCTTTAGAAGTCAACTAGTCCAACCTCCTGCAATGAGCTGGGACATTTTCTGTAAGAGCATGTTGCTCAGTCACAGGTATTTCTGATTTGCTCAGAGGCTCGAGAGATGTTACAGGGAGTGGAGACCATGCTCTGGCTAAAGGTAGGTAATTCCTCCTCTAGGAATTTCACCCATGTGGGGCTGGGCAATTAGGAAGTCTAAAGGACTTTACGTAGATTGGGATCTACAGGCAGATGGGAAGAGTTTGTGCTTCCACTGAGACCCTGACTGAAAGCCCATTGTAGATGGAGGAGCTGGTGATGCACATGTCTGTGAGCCTGAGTACAGCCAGGACTGTGCTGTGCTGCCCTGTGCCACCAGAACAGGCTGGCCTCCAAACCTGGGATGGACAATCCTCTTGTCCATAGGATCAGCTCAGGCCACTCCAGCGGAGGCACGCAGATCCTGCTGGGTTCCCAGGGGTTGAGCCATCCGTGTGTCCTTGGCTTTGTGTGATTGTTGGAACCCTGGGCACTGAGAATTTTAGACTTTCTGTGCTGACAGGCACTGATCCCCAAGAAAACACTGCATTTCACCTGAGGCCGTGGAGAAGGCTTCCAGAATTGAGTGACACCACTGTGTAGTTTGAATAGAAGTGTGTAATAACACATGGTGGAAAACTTAAGAGTTTAAGGGTTTAGAATATAGTAATATATATAAAGCAAGATGGAGGTTTTAGGGTGGACCCTTCTTTTTCACCTTCTTCATGGGTCTGGGTGATATTTTGTAATTGGATAGAAAAGTCCTCATTGCGGGCCACGGGTGGTTGGTTATTGGGTTAAAAGTAAAAATAATTGAGGTGTCATTTCTTAATTGGACAGTTTATCCTTAAAAGGCCTTGTAGAGAGAGAGATAGGGGCCATTTTTTAGTTTGTCAGCTTGAGGTGCCGTAGAATTCATGGCTTGTGAGACTGTAATGCAGATAAGAATTAATAATCAACATCTGAGTCTGAACAAGAAACACCGTCTGACGCATTTAATCCCGACCCTGGCAAAAGGAGATAAAACACAACATCTAACCATGCAGCAAGAAGGTCTCATGGGTGCATCCTTCCTGTTTGACAGCAGAAATGGTTAATAGAAGAGAAAACACCCTCCTGTGATACCTTGAATGCCCACAGCCATGGGTGGGGTGTGGCCAGGATGCTGTGTGTGGATGCTGCTCTGCTGGGGGTTCTCAGCATCTGGAGGGACAGGAGATTGTCTCTGCTGTTCCCATCTTGCCGTGTTGGCTCCAACAAACAGCATTTCGTCACTCACCAGGTCCCGGCGCCTTTTTATCGGGATTGTGATGAACCAGCACCACCCAGTGCAAAGGAGGAGTTAGGACACCAAGCCCAAGCGGGGATGGAACAAGCTCATGAGCTCAGATCTGTGTGAGCCACTAAACCTCATCCACAGCAGGATTTCTGACAATGTTAGTGCACGATTTTCAGCTTCACACTTTCTGCCAGATCACCGACCTCCAGTCCCAAATCAGTCCTGACCGTTAAACAATCTATTTCTGCACAGGAGTGCCTAAATCATCCACGGGGGTCCTGGAAAGCTCTGAGAAATGCTTCCTGCTGCAGATGCTGGGCATGCCGACTCAGAACAGCCCTTTGCTGGCTGGATTTAGTGCTCACAACCTGATAATAGTTGCTTTACTGCATAACTATCAGTGGCGGCCTTGGACATAGCCATAATAACGCTGTGAAGTTTCAGATCCTGAGAACAAGAGCACTGAAGAAAACTAAAAGGACAAAAACCCCTAGATTTCGGAAGCACTGAAAATTCCACTTCTGAAACTTCCATATGCTCAGAGCCCAGCTTTGAGGGTCTGTGGGAAGCATCCATGGAGAGCACAAGCAGCTTTTAAGGGCTGGGAGTTACTCAGGAACAATCCAACCCCTACAAAGGGAGAGGGAGGAAGCAGAGCAGACCACTCTGGCTCAGCAGGGACCTTTTGGATGCTCTTAAATACCAAAAAAAGAGATAAATATTGACCAGGGGAAGGTGGCCAAGTTGGGAAAGTGGTGCTGGCGTGGGGTTTGGAGCTTAAAGGACGTTATTTACTTATGTCAATTCAATCTTGGTTCAAAAATATGAGAGCCTTGAAGATGTCCAGTTAGGTCCCTTGATAAGGGCCAGCAGGAGGGGTGATCTTTCCCATCCCTGCTGAGTTTGTCTGCCCTGTGCTCCTCAGACACAGCAGTGAGACAGTTCCAGCTGCTGGAGAAGCAAATCGAGGGAACAGATCCATTTTCTGCTCCTCAGTCTGATGCCTTCTGCTCCCAGCCCATGCACACACTCTGGCACAGGGCTGGGCCTGGGGAGGGAGCACAGCCAGCAGTGAGGCTCTGCCTTTGCTGCTTCTCACAGTAACAGAGCCCACAGATTTCTGCCATTTGGATACAGGGCAGAGCTGCGAGTCAATAAACTTAAGCCTCAAATCATAAAAGCTTTTGGACCTAAAAATACCCCAATAATATCTTGATTTTTCTTTAATAAATAGTCGTTTTCAATCTGAAAAAAAAAGGGGGGAAATCTCAATTTTATCTTGAAAAAATTTCACACAGTTCTCCAGCCAGTGCATGCAGGATAGCACAAGCTGGATGCTCTTAACTGATGGTTCTGAGCTGTAATTAGTCAGTGGCAAATGCCAAATGTGCTGGTAAGTGATGTCATACTGGGTTTGCTGATGCTTTGTCAAATGAAATGTGGAATCTTCTTGATGTAACATCACTTCAGCGTTCTGGGGTTTTGTTTATTTTCATTGCAGCACTCATCTGTGGGGTTCAGGCTGTGTTGCTATTGATGCCTTAAGTTTCAGCTTTCATGTATTTCACATCCTGTGCTGCCCAGGGGTGCAGTTCTGAGCCTCACATTAAGTGCTGCTAAGCTCTCTTCACAGAGTAGGGAGACAGAACAAATCCTTTTCCTGCTGGAGACCAAGGACAACTTTCAGGCCCAAAAGCACAAACAAGGGTGGGCTGGAGGGAGGAACAAGAAGGATGGGACCTCACAACCTGAAGCTGGAATTGGACAACTAAACCCCAATGTGCAAATGGACCAAGACTTATAAAAATGTAAGACCTTGTGACCAGCTGTCCTTTTTTTTTTTTTGTGACAATTTTAAGTCCACCTTGGATGTAGCCCTGGTCAGGCTCTTGTCCTGCCAAAGGTGTATCCTAAAGGCCTTTGAATAAATACCTACTTTATTCTCTGGCTCTGTCCAGTCTCTGTTTCAGGTCAGCCTGCCCAAGGCATCAGTGGGAAGAGACACAGCCAGGAGAGGTGACCCCAACTGACCAAAGGGATATTCCAGACCATGGACATCAGGCTTAGGATATAAGGTGGGACTAAGGAGGAAGAAGGGGGATGTTTGGAGTGGTGGTGTTTATCTTCCCAAGTAACCATTCCTGCTCTCCTGGGAAGGCTGAGCACCAGCTTGCCCATGGGAAGCAGTGAGTGAATTCCTTGTTTAGCTTTTCTTTTGTGCATGGCTTTTACAAAGCAACAGACCCAAGCCCAATGAGCCCTTTTGCTATATTTTGTGGGATAAATACTGCCTGTGTCTTTTCCATCTCCTTTTCCATTCCACCAGTACCAGGTGTATGTTCTCAATTGCTAATGGCTTCAAGGTGTCAGAGAGGTAGAAGATGAGAAGTGTGACAATGTGTCCCAGCTTAGATGTGTCCAATTACCTAATTGGAAAGGGGTTAAAGACCTGGAAGAGCCTTTCTAGCAGGAGGTAGTCATGCCCTTTACTTGGCAATGTTCAGGAGGCTCTTGGACAATGCCCTTTAGTAACACCTTTAATTTTTGCCAGCTCTGAAGTTGGACTAGATTGTTTTTGTAGGTCCCTTCCAAATGGCATCCCTCTCCCTTTCACACCTTCCCCCTGTGGCTGTGCCAGTGAAGTGGAGCACAGAGGGAGAGTTGGATCCAGGGGACATCTGCTGCATTTGCTGCTTTTGTTTTGGTGTGTTATGAATGGTGGGCACTAGAGATCTCATGGAGCAGAAAATAAATGCGGTTTTGTAATGAAATCTCTGTTCAGAAAACCTCTGCTACCTGCATGCAAGGCCAAACCCACTGATGTTTCTGTGGTGTACAGCAGAAATATAAAAGCTAAAAGCAGGTGGGTTTGGGTTATGGGTTTGCCTGGTGTTGTAGTAATGATCCTCACAGCTGGACTCGAGGCTGAAGAGTCAAGTTTATCTCTCTCATTCTGTTTCCCTACCCTGTGAGAATGGTCTAATTACCTGCTTCCACTCTATAAACTGTAGTATCTTAGTGAGCTGCTCTCTAGTTAAAAGGCAGGTAGATATTCTTGTAAAATCACTTAATTAGAAGCTGATAAGTTCTTACTGAATCACTAATAAGGTAGTTTCCTCAATGAGACACAAACTACAACCACCTGTTGTCTAGAACCAAGTACTACTGAATGCTCAAATTTGGAAATCTATTTTTTTTTTATTTGACAGTCATCCACTTTAATATATATACATATTTAAAGTCTGTACATGGTAAAATACAAAATAAAAGTGTTTCTTTATAAGTTACACAATTAAACAGCTGCGTTTGCCTGTAGTTTAGCTGTCATTTAATTAAAAAAAAAAAAAGAGAGAAAGAGAGAGAGAGAAGCATTGTTGAACCATTGTTATATTCATTGACAATAACCTTGGTATAAAACACCCATACAGAGTAAGTGTACAAAATAGCGTACAGTTCATATAAGCTGTGCAAAGACAGCAAAGTTCAGTTAAAAATCAAAGAGGTGTATCCACTTTCCTCTGTCCACACCACGGATAAGGAGGAGAAGCAAGGTGGAAAATAAGCACAAACTTATGGGTAAGAACATGGATTATTAGACAGTGCTTTGAACACAATGGTGATGAATAAATTAAGACAAAAATCGTGGATATGTGAGATCTCCATTACACAGGGTATGCTTGCAATAGTACCTTCAAAGCCATTCCAGGGGTTTCAGTGGATCTGTTGCACAAGCACGGTGCCATTTGGGGTGAGGAGGGAGGCAGAGCTCAGTCTGGGTCCCTCCTCAAGGTTATTTATTTTGGAGGAAAGGGTTACTAGGTCAGGCAAGTCTTCAGTAGCAGCTGAAGTAATACAGTAGCTGGAAATTCACTTGAAAGGTAATAGAAATTGTCACGCCATCTATACGGTATCTTTTACTTTTTTTTTTTTTTTTATATGGGGGAAGAAGTTTCCTTTCCTACAGGGAAATTTCCCTTTTCTCCCTGCTGTAGAGCCAGGAGCTGCCTGCTGACTGTTTTTTGGGGAAAGGTAGCTAATTGAGCAAATATTGCTTGCTAAGCAGAGAGAGTTATGAAAAGTTGGGCAGATATTATGAACGTGAAAACCTCCAAAAACGGGGCAACAAATGAGGAATACCAGTGAGAAGGACGCCTTGCAGCTATTGTGATAAAGAAGCTGCACTGAAGAAGCATGTGGACATTGGGGTGGGACAGCACCTCTTCAATTTATAGCACTCTGGTTTATTTACATCTTTGCAGTGTCCTCATGTGCTGGTGGGGGCAGGCAAGTGATCTAAGAGACTGTTATCTCCTCCTCCTCTTCTTCCCCTTCATCGTCCTCTTCCTCTGAGTCTGAGAAGTCTGAAGGTTTGCTGGGGCTGCTGGAATGGGATGGAGAAGGAGACATCTGGGAGTCCAGTCTGTCCCTCAGGTGTAGGTGCTCTGGGGACTGGTGGTAGGTCAGGGGATGCTGGGGGCTGGGCGGGCACACGGGGGGAATTTCCTCCTCCTCCTCCTCCTCTCCTGAACATTTCTTGCCCACGTCACTGAGGTCTGGGTGAGGGTTGAACTTGGTGGGTAGGGTCTGCTCTCTGCAGCCACCAGAAGAGAGGAGCTCTCTTTCTTTGGAGTTCCTCCATTTCATCCTCCTGTTCTGGAACCAGATCTTCACCTGGGGGACAAAGCAGCCGAGGAGTGAGACGGTTCAGGAAAACAGGGACCAGAAAAGGTGTTTTGGCTGCACTCTCAGAACCCTGCACGTGCCTATATTGAAGCTAACAGGAGCCAGAGAATCTGATCTCTGGAGGACCCTAGGGGAGAGCTGAGGGGCAGTCAGGCTGTGGTCCTACTCACCCAGCTGGGAATCGTGACATTTTTGGGCTCTGATGATCGCCTGTAACTTGCTTTGGGTGTTCTTCCTGCTCCCATCCCCTTCTGCCCTGCTCCCATCCCCTTCTGCCCTACTCCTATCCTTGTCTACCCTGCTCCCATCCCTTCCTCCCTTGCTTCTCTCAAGCTGCCCCCGGGCAGTGTGGGGGAATCTCGGCTCCCCGCACGCCCTCTGCCCTCCCCGCACCCCGTGCCCGCCTCACCTGCGAGTCCTTGAGGCCCAGCTTGGCCGCCAGCTTCTTCCTGTCGGGTTTGCTGATGTACTTCTGCTTCTGGAACATCTTCTCCAGCGCCTTGCGCTGCACGTCGGAGAAGACGGCTCGGCGCAGCATCCCCCGGCGGGGCTTGCCCCGGGCTGCCAGCGGCCAGGAGAAGGTGCCGGGGATGGGGACCACGGCGGAGGCAGCTGCGGGAGGGACACAGGGCACTGAGCGCTGAGCGGGACCGGCCCCCACCATCCCTCCCTGCCCTTCGGGCGGGCGCTCATCAACCTGGGGCCGTGAAAAGGAGCTTTAGGCTTTAACCAGCCGTCCCCCCCTTTCAGGCGGCGATGGCCGGGATTACATCTATCAGCTCAGATGTGGAAAATGGGTCAGTGGTGGCCGGTTTTGTTGGGAGATTCAAAGGTCCCCGGCCTGAAAAGGCAAAGCGAGGCGTACCGGCTAAGATAGAGGTATAATAAAAAACCTCTCCCTCCCACTCAGAAGCATTTGATTTTTTTTTTTTTTCCCCCAGATGCTTTTATCATTTCAGATGCTTTATTATGCTGGAGATGAAAATGAGGACTTTTCTGATTCCGAACAAAACCGCTCCTCTTCAGATGCAGTTTTGATCAACCAGTATTCATCTTTTTATAATAATCTCTTCTCTCT
>VXBN01013389.1:245295-285295 GCA_013397395.1 Sinosuthora webbiana
AAAAAAAAGGCAAATGAACAAAAAGGAAAACCTTGACAGAGTCAGAACACAACCTGACACCCTGTTGGTCAGGGTGTTGGGAGCAGTCCAATCAAGTCCTCCTGGAGTGACAGATATGGTTCTGTTGGAGCAGAGATGATCCTGTAGAAGGGTCCAGTGGTGGTGAGATGTGTCTGGTCTTCCTCTGGGAATCCAGTGCAAACACACCGTCCTGGTGTTCTGAATCCCAGGTTTTATCCAGGTAGGAATGCTGAGCTCCTCCCCCTGGGTGGAGCATGTCCCAATGGGATGATGTAATTGTATCAGCCATGCAGTGAGCCTTGATGGCCCATGAACAGCAGATATCCCCTGGAGGGAGGATGGAAGAGATAAAGAACACTGTCCTACCTGGTTTTAGCAGCTGGCCCATTGACAGAGGACACCTGCCCCCTCCTCCTCGGAGCCATGAGGAATGGATCATAGAAGAGATGAGGAAAAACACCTCTTTAACTGGTTTTAACAGATGGGAATAGAACAATACATCCTGCATTGAAACACAAGGCAGGATGAGAGTAACTGTGTGGACCACTTTAATAAAGACAGAATGCTTGGTTTCCTGAAATACCGAGCTGTCCTTGTAGATGTTGATGTGGAGTGTGTTTGATCTCTGCAGCTCTGATAGAAGAAGAATGACAAACTGCCCCTCATGGTTTGCCTTCACAGAACCACCTAGATATGAATAGGCAAGGCCTGGCCCATCTGGTCCATGTGCTCTGCTCCCAGTCCCTTTGTGTAAAATGGGAAGTGAGAGGAATGAAGATTTCTGTATCTCTTCTGGCCTTTGGGGATGCTTTTACCAAGTGAGCTGCTTCAGGTACAGAAAACCACAGAACAGTAATGCCCAAGTAATTAACAGCTTCATAGTCTTGAGTATCAGGGATATCTCTTCAGGATTCTCAGGGGTAGGTAACTAAATTCAGGATGATTGGATTCCTGCAGAGCTGGGAGATTTTCCACTGGATCTCCACTTGGGAGAAAGAGTTCTCTTCAAAAAACGCTTGGCTCATCCTGGAGACTAGAACAGGACCACTCTTCTTCTGGCTTTGCTTTACAAGTGGTGCAGCATCCTGATGTCCAGAGATGAAAAACTCTTCCATTTCATCCTCGAGAAAAGCTGATGAGATCCTGGGCCTTGAGAATCTTTCCTGAAATAGCCAAAGCCTTTCTCCTGGGAGCTTCCCCAACCTGCAGGAAGCGCATCCCTTCTCAGAGAATCCTGTTTCTTTCTGACAAACAGAAGAAAAAAAAGCCCCACTTGCATTTCAGCAGCCATGAGATCAGACAGACACAGTGAAGTGTGTTACCCATTTATGCCCTCAGCTCTCTGAAAGCAAACAGAAAACTCTGGGACTAAGGAGAGTGTGAGTGTGTAAAGAGAGTTGTAGAAAAGCTTTTCCCCATGCCTTTGGCCTGAGAATGTTGCTTGTTCTGTCAGGGCTGAAGTCAGGGGCAAAACTCACGGTAATTTCAATGTGATGGGGTTAAGCCCTAGAAGAATTTGAATGCACTTGTCTCCTTTCAGGACTTTGTCAGGAGCGTTTTGGTGCTGCAGGGGGAAATATCAAAGACAACTGAAGTTTAGAATGAGACAGCCAGGATGTTTGAAGAGCATCTTCATAATATGAAACAGCTTTTCTCAGGTTTCTTGTCACACCCATAGCTATGAGAACTGGTTTACAAAAATCATGTCTTAGTGGTTGCATTCACATTTTTGGCTCTCATCATGTCACGATTTTTGTCTTTTTTTTTTTTTCCTCTGTTTTTCCTTGTCCATTAAAAATGTAAGAGGGTGGAGAACATCAAATTATATGTCTCTAGTAAGGTCTTTAGGAGCATCAGGTGGGATTTAGCAGATTTAAAGTTCAACTTGATGAAATCTGGTAAGGTCCTGTTGTCCTGGCACAGGACAGGGCTCCTTTTGTGGACGCATACTCTGGCTGTGACTCATCAGGCTCAGAAAGATCAGGAGAGAGGAAATTAATACAGCTTTAAGCTACATTTGCCTCCTCCTGATTCATGGATGTACTGGCATAAGGGGTATTTCTCTAGTGTCTTTTAAATTGTTCTGTCTTAGGTCTTAAATGGAAGTTTAGTCCCTCGCCTATCAACCCTTATCTAACTTTCCCTAATGGTATTATACAAAAATTTTTCTATCTTCCTTTCTTTGGTGAATGTCTCCTGCTCCTACAGATAAATAAATCAGCAGGGGGGAATGTGCAGAGACAGGACTAGTGCTGACTGTGGTCAGACCCTCTCTCTCGGGGCGGTTCAAGCAATAACAGGACTTCTGTGCCAGGGCAGTTCATGTCTGGGCCTTTTCCCTTCTCCTGCACTCACAGCAGGAGCAGGAGCAGGCTGGACTGATGGGAAGAGTTTCCACCCACTGTTGTGTATGTGGTAACTGTCTCCAGATTGATGAGAGGAAAAATGGAAAATATCTTCTTGTTATCTTCTGCTATTTCCACAGTGCCCTCTAGCCAAAGAGAAGACGGCTCTTTGGTCTCTCTTCTGGTTGTCCAGCCCTAATATTTAAAAGACTGTAATTAAGAAGGATGAAATAATGATGGGATACTGTGTACTGACCTTAGCAGGAAGAACCAGTAATCAGAGATCTCTCTCTGGAAAGGTTGGTACACACAAGGATTTGCATCTGGTCCCAGTCTCCCTAGTGCAAAAGGGGACTGACTTCAGACTGGACTGGCTGAGTCCAAAATTCAAAACTGGGATATTTGCACTCTGGGCAGACGAAACAGGGCTGTGAAACAGCCTCACTATTTCCAAGAAAAATATATAAGCTTTGTATGAAAGGTTGAGGGAGAACCATTTAGCATCATATCCAGGTGGGGATGATTTGCTCTCTAATTTACTGCAACTCTTTTTAACCCCACTTTTAGTGTGTCCAGGAAGTCAGCACATTCAAACTTGCTCTTTACATTGGGAAACTGACTGCAGTACACAAGCAGATTATCTGGCCACATGGAAAAAAATCCACAAAGGCAGACAAGTCAAGTCATCCTCCTGGGCTGACGAGCTTTTGGCTCTCCTGGCAGGGATCTCGGATGTTCCTCATGTGGCCAAGAGGTTTTTTTTCCTTCTCTTCCCGAGCTGACCATGAAGAATGTTTTATAAGGTAAAAAACCACATCTCTAACTTTCTTAGCTGTGATTTAAGTGATGGTTTCATGAGGAACTGCTATTAAATCACAGGGTTTGTTTTATGACGCGTTTTCAAATCAATCTGCGTTTAAGCAAGAAAGGCAAGTAATTACATATAGCTTTTTAAGACTGTGCACTTTGTTTTCTTTTCTTCTTCATTTAAATTCCAGAGTGGACAGGACTCCTGTTTTTAAGTAGATTTTAACCATGACTAGAGAAGCTTAGTTATCAGTTATGCACCATAAACAATATGCAGAGGGGGGATGTTTTGATCAGAGCCATTCAGTCCTTGCTTGCTAATCTAATTACAAAGTGTAGGTTTTCTGACACAGAGCTGCTTGCACAGAAAAGGCTTTTCTCACACCTGGTGGATTGTTTAGCCAAGCTTTTTGAATGCTTACAGTTTTAAAGTTTGGCGGGTGGGGGGAGAGGGAAGCCTTTTAAAAAAACAAGTTCCTGTGCAAGGCAATAGAAAGAATTTAGTGGTTGTCAACATGAGTTTAGTATAAGGATGCTGTGCAAAATGTGGGTTCACTTTACATTGACCTTTGGACATAGTAGCCCCAAACGTTGGTTTTTTTTTTATTTTTTAAGGGTTAAGGGGAGTATGAAAGATAATAGATGTCAGTGGCTGTATTAAATTGTGTGCACGACTGTCATAAATATCTATGTATGGCTGGACACGATGCTCCCATTTTTTTTTTTTTTTTGATGTTTTTTGTTCGTGCCTCGAGCGCTCAGCAGCTCTGAAAGGGCAGCTTTGAATCGCAGCCCCAGCAAAACAGTATTTTTGTGTTGTTTAGTGGCCCCGATCCCTACAAACAAAATAAAGTACCTTGTTGAATGAGGGCCATTGAGCAGGAATGATGGGTTAAGAGTGGGGGTCCGAGGTGGCAGCGTGGGTGCTTGTTTATCAGGGAGGAGTTGTCAGTTGTTGGCTGCGCTGCTGAAAGGAGGGACGCTGGAGGCTGATGGCTGGGAGAGCATTGATGTGAGGTAACGGGGTAATCGGATTGAAAGCGAGCCACGGTATTTATGTCAGTTCACATTTCGTCAAATGAATAATATGAGGTTGCTACCTAGCCCAGGCCTTGGCCTGGGGGTTGGGTTATAAAGAATCTTAAGGCCTCATTTGATTCAGATATAAATTAATTCTCAACTGGAGCGTTGGCTGATTAATCTATTTGCATAATAGTAGGAAAACCGCAGTGTGGTTACTTTTGCGGGGATTTGGACAAGAAAAGCCTTAAATTCATTTGAAAGAATATTGTGTGAGAAGTCAGGGAAGCAAAAGCACCTCTATAGGGCTCCCTCAAGCCATTTTGCCCCCAGTCCTGATGTGCAAAACCGAAGGCTAAACTTGTTCACTGGGGAGTCTGACACCCCTCCTGAAAAAGAACCTGTGCTCTGATGTCTAGCTACACTTGCAATTTTTTTGCATTTGACATCGCTCTCATTGCAATTGTAACGATGGGATCCTTTATAGTTTTTTGATATTTAATAAAAATGAAGCCTAGATAAAATTACAGCACGTGCAGGTGGAGTAGATATTGGACAGCAGTGAAGTTCTGTGGGGAGATGAAGAACTAGGAGAGACAAGTGCCCTTGAAATTTAAGTGCTGTTTGTGTGAAATCCTGGTTATCTTGGGAGACAGGGAATGAAAGATCCCAGTTCTGCTGGCCAGACAGGGTGGTGAGGGAGGAGGCTGTGTGGGTCCAACAGCAGTGCTGACACCAAGCAGAGGCTTAAAGAGGAAAAAAAAAGCTTTTATTTATTTGCTTCCCCTCCTACCAAGCCTCCCCATTCCACTTTTGGAGATGACACCTGGAGCACACCCTTACAGAGGACAGTACATGGGGAGGTGCACCCACCCATGTGCTGCCACACAAATGTTTTTCTATCACATCCCATTTCTTCCTTATTTTCCCTAAATACCGTGCATCTCCCTTGCATGTATAAAGCACAATGTAAGGCTTGGTTTTGACTTTATTTTTCCTTTATTATCCACACACCTGTAGTGCTTGACTGTTTGGCAAAGAATGTTATGTTTGCACGCAGATACTGAGACTGGTTTTGAACCGTGTGACCTCTGAGGACAGAAGTCTGTAAAATTCACAAGACACAGTAAGGAGAGGCTTCAAAAAATAGTCCAAACCCTGCTCTTATTGAAGTCTGTGGACATTTTGCCAGCAAGAAAAACGGATGCCCCAATTAAGCAAACTATAAAATTTCCAGCAAGGATGTCAGGATGCAGTTACAGCAGAGCAGAGTCCATATGGAGAGTGGGAGGCAACCTCTAGGTCCACATTTGCCAGAGTTAGTTGAGTATTTGCAGGAATGCTGGGCTGTTGCTTGGATTCACTCGAGTTTTAAAGCATCTGCTAAGATATAAGATGTCAGGGTTTTGTGGTGAACCTGCCCCCACTGCAGGGCACCGAGGTTTTCACTCGGAGTTCTGTCGTTCCTGCTAAAATGTGAAGATTTCCAGCATGGACAGTGGGGATAGGAGATGTGTCCTCTACCACCTTCAGCTAGGAGGTGAGGAAGCTCACAGTGGCTGTTCCTGATGAAACCTCTGAATCCAGATACCTGGGGGAATCGAGCTGGTGTTACAGACTGTAGATTTGCCTAAAGCAACAGGCACTGTAAAAGGGTTTGCATTCCAGGCAGGACTATTGTGATTTGTAGATCATTTGGAAGCATGTCCACAGATGGAAAACGGGGTTCTTCCTGCCTCATCCCCTTCTTGGTCCTTGGTTCTGGTTTCTGCATAAGCCCATGAGTCCTTTCTGCCACGATGTGAGTTGAGGCTGCAATGTGTAACTCCACACTTATTTACTGAATTCTTTTACTTCCTGATTTTGTTTTGCCTTTTTTTCTTTCTCTCTTCTGCCCCCTCCCCCCTTTTTAGTTTTTCCTTTTCTTTCCTGGTTTCAGCCCACCAATAACATGCTCCTGGTGTAATTATTATTTTAACCTGGCTTTCACTCTGTTGATTGCTTTTCAGAGCCATTTGGGAAGGATGTGCTGTCTGTTCCTCAGTCCAGTGCTGTCTCTTTATTAAGCTGGGAATTAGGCAAAAGGTCTTGACAGACTGCCACTGAAAAAAGGAAAGGTGGTGGTTTTGACCACCTTATTTATGTATTTATGTAAAAAAAAACAAAAAAAAACCCAAAAAACCAAAAAAAAAAAAAACAAACAAAAAAACCCACTATAGTGTCTGTATATTTGCTGCTGCAAGATCAGTGTCTGAAAGCACAAAACAAATTGATCCCATCCATGGTCATAAAGCAGCTAGGCTGCAGTGTTTTTGTGGTTAATTCTTGTGGAAGGGGAATGTCTGGGATCTGCAGAAGGTTGGGCCATACAAGCAAATGACATGCCTGATTAACAGAACGTTGTTACCAGATAATAGTGACTCTGCTGTCTTGCTCTGGTATTTATGAAGAATAAACAAGACCAAGGAAAAGCCAAGACATCTGTTTTCTGAACAGGAGCCCTCAGCGTGTTGACAACCTCCTAGTCCAATTACTCCATGTCTTTTACCCCCAGTGATTGATGTGGGTGTGATGGTTTAATCTGGGGGAAGCTGGAGGCGAAGGAAACGGAGCCTCTGTGCTTGTCTGACCGACCTGGGTAAAGAAATGTGCCCCTTTGAATTAGCCAGGAGCACTTCAGGCAAATCCAGGACTTCTGTTTACCTTGATGCCATGGCAGGAAGAGGTGCCTGATGCACTGAAGGGCACCAAATTTCCTGGGTTCTTCTCATGGTCCCAGCTGCAACACAAAATGATGTAGATGCCACTCATTTACCTTCTTTGTGACCCAGTTTTATTCATTAACTCAACTGGAAGTTCATCAAGAGGGAAAAAGAAAGCAATTTTTTTGAAACAGGGGCTAAATGAAAGGGATTAGTGCAGCTAAGAACACATATCTATTTAATTTGATTACTCTTTTCAGGTTAAATTAGTGAGTGAGAGAGATGCACGTCAGGCAATTAGAAGAAGTAACACCTCTTCAAATTTAGAATGGAGAGCATCTGACCTTCTTCAACCAGACTTCTCAGTCAGAAATATTTGGTCCAGGCCGAGTTTGAAAGCCATGAGTTCTGCACAATTATTTCTTCTGTTCTTCTCATCCTTTATTACTCTTTTCCTGCCTTCCTATCAAGTACAGCATGAAAAAACCCTCTTGTTTTCTCACAGTTGTCTTTGGTGAGGGCTTAGGTTGGGTAAGCAGGCAGGTCAGTGATGAGACAGCAGAAGAAAAGACATCAAGGAGGCCTTCATGCTCAAGGAAATATTCCAGCAGTCAGAGCCTGCAGCTGGACCCTACAGTGGGAGCTTGCTGTAGTCAGAGTCAGGATTTCTGAGCTGTAAAGAAGAATAAACCAGGACCCATTTCACGTTGTTAAATGAGTGTTTGTGTCTTGGCTCATTTTATCCTCGAGGAGAGGGCTGCAGTGACACACCACAAGCTGTTCCAGGCTTTCTCACCAGTCTCTGTCCACCCGGCCTCTGATGTTTCACACTGTTTGTTGGTTGAACTAACCTGTCTCTGGCATTCTGAGCACAGTCCATTGCTGGTAAAAAGGAACCAGTTTTGTGTCTGCTGGGTCAGTCAGACATATGACACTGAGAGAAATGATCTTCCTCTCAGGGCTGCAGGAAGCTGAAGGGCAGAAGTGAATAACTGACAATGGGATATGCTGGACAATATTTATGTGAGCTTTGTGTTCCCAGATCCACTTGGATGGCAGTGAATTGTCAGTTACTATATCAATCTGCCAAGTGTGAATAGCTCTTGAAGTAGCTGGAGCCTTCTCAGGTTAAGGCATCTGTAAAGCTAATAGAGATCATGCATGATATGGATATGACCTCATTCTGAGGGCATATAAATTAAACCATTCCTAAGCCAGGGCTTTGGCTTGCTCAGCAGCGTTCACATGCAAACAGGACACGTTTTGCAAACAGGAGGATCCCCTGGTAATTCTCTGCTACTTCGTTCAGTTTGTCTTTATCTATTGTTTTTTTTATACTGTGGCTGATGCAGAGAGCTTTAGAGCTTTCACTAAATTGTCTTTATTTGACAGAGACTCTCTGCCCTGGAGGGGGAGTGGAGTTTGTGCCACATCTGTGGCACAATCTTACCTAAAGCACTTAGCAGGCACAAAATAGAAAAGTGCCATTCACCACTTCAAGGATGTAGAAACTACAAAAGAGTGGAAGGGTTGTTTTGATCGCCTCCAGAGAGGATGTTTTGGCAGTGATGTTCAAATGGTGGCTAAATGGAAGTCTAAAGTCATGGCAACAGATTATTGACTTAGTTACAGACCCAGTAATGTGAAGGATCCGAGTCAAAGGTACTCTTGATTCTCTACCTCCCTTCAGTACAATCGTCAGAGCTCATCAAAATCAATTCTGAGAGAAGAACCACTTTGTTTTGTTTTGTTTTGTTTTGTTTTTGTTTTTGTTTGAGCAGAGAGATTCTTAAAAGCTTTAGGAAAAAGGACTTACAGGGGTACTATTTAGAATATTACTGCCAAATCAAATCCTTGGGTCATACTGGAAGAGCAGTTCAAGTTTTCTGGAGGCCAAAAGCCATTGGATGAAATCTGCAATGAAATTTTATGGGTGTGTGCCTGTCACTGAGAACTCAATCATTTACTGAGATCAGGTAAAAGTAGAGCTGTCCTGAGAGGCTTTTTTTTATATATATATATCAGGATGAAAGGGTTGTTTTTAATGTAAGATATCTGTTAAAATCCTGCCATAGGGCCAAGTGAGTTGCCATTCTGGTCACAGTGGTTCCTTTGCTGGGGTATATCCCAGCAAACCCCACTCTGCTGGTACTTTGCCTTTCCCCCCAGGGTTCTCAAGACCTGAATGGAAGTCTAGATTTTGGCTTTACTGTAGTGACCAGAGGCTGATCACAACTGTGTTTCCATCATGTCTCCCAAATCATTAATTGGCAGCTTAGTTGTCCAATCAAGACCTAAAATGCCCCTTGAGAATAAACACTGAAGATATTTCTGTGTATTCAAGTTAGTGAGTCTCTGATTCCATTTGCTCTCCTGTATCATCAGGTCTCTAATTATGTAACAAACAGGATCACAACTTACCAGCTTACTTATATCTACCCTGTTTAGGGCCTGCTTATACCAGCTGCTAAATGTAGTTGCTGATTTTTAATAGTGTCTGATAAATTCAGGATCTAGGGAAGAGCTGAACTCATGCCTTCAAACTGAAGTGAGAGACTTTCTGCTTGGTTATACAAGCTATGGAGAAAGACTCCCATTTGCTCTGTATTTATGGGGCACCTAAGTGAGGCCTCCAGGCTCCTCTTTCCTTCTTTTCCCCATTTGGCTGTGCAATGGGAATGAAGGGAGTGTTTAACTCGTTTGAGTTTTGTATTGTACTGACTGTTTGGCACTTACTCTGGATTGACAGGAATATTACTGATTCCTGTTCAGTGTCAACTAGGACAAGGCTGCACAGCCTTCTAAATCATCCAGAAACATCTGCCATTACTTACTTTTATTTTTAGGTTTAAATGGCAAAATACTATGTTCCTATGGAAAATAACAGGACAAAATTATTTTCTGTAGTAATCAGTTCTCTCATATTATTTATTGTTAGTCTTAAAGATAGAATTATTTCGTTATATTTTATTATTTTAGCATTAGTAAAGGCAAAAGGGAGACAAAAAATTTTGCTGTCATATAGAACACAACAGCATTTTCTACGGATCAAATTTCTAGTAAAATTATTTTGCAGTGATTGTATTTGGGTGTGAAGCACATTGCCTTGGCCACCGGTGGGAAATGGCTGGACCATGATGCTTATATTAAATCTTATTGGATTCATCACAGTGTGATTACACTGTGCTATTTCAGTGGCTTAACACAGTCAGCTTCTCCCAAGGAAAACCCAAGGATGTAATTCATCCCTGGTGTGTGTTTTCATTTTGCACCAGTGATCGAAATTTTCCCTTTACTTTGGTATTTTCCTACAAACAAATGGTATATTATATATTACATCACTGACAGAACAAAAAAAAAACCAGTTCATTGATCTTAGTGCTTGGCTCACCAGAAGCAAACCATTGCTGTTTATTCCATTGTTATAGGAACTTGTTCACAAAAGGGAATATGAAAATTTAAACTCTCTAGTGAAGGGTGGACCCATGTAGTATTGAGGGGGTGGGAGGTATTTGGTGCATCTCTAATAAAAATAAAGCATTCTGATAACATGCAATTGGAAATCCAATGGTTTTGCATCAACAGCAAATAAAAGTGGAAAGGAGATGGGATGATGGGTGAAGCTGTGAAGGAGGTTATTTTTAAAAACTTTTTTTCTCACTTTTTTTCATAAGTTTTATTGTGTAAAGGTCGATAGTGCTGCTTTAGAATGTGATCCTGGTCAGTACAGCACAAATGTCAGGGGGCAAAAGTTGTTAGCAGCCTGCTAGGATCTCTAGAACTCTGATCTGCAAAAATCATTCTCTGAAAAGAGGCGAGCCACTATCTGAAGTAGGGCAATACTAAATTAAAACACCCCTAATCTTGCTTGTCCAGTGATGTCTCTTCTAGCAGCAGTTCCACTCACTGCTCCATGAAAAGGAGGTGCTATTTCCAAACCTTTAGCATAAAAGAAAAAAGCCCAAGGACATATCAATTAATTAAACATAACGTCCTTTTCCCTACCCAAGTACGCTTCTATATCCTTCCAGGGCAACCCGATAACAAAATTTAGCAACAAACAAACATAAAAAGAACAAACCATGAAGAGGGAAAGACAAAACCCTGCGACATTTTCTCTCCTTTTCCCACCTCTCATTAATTGCTCGGCTCTGGGAGGGAAAGGACTCCAAGCCCGAGCTTTGCACAAAACTCATCCAAGAGTGAAGAGGGCAAGGCGAGCACTGAGCCTCTCCAGCTGCCCCGGAGTGAATGGCTTTCTGAGGGGTATGAATGCTGCCTGTCTCTCCCCATACAATGTAGGTGTTACTGCTCACGAGGAGAAAAAAAACAAAGCAATCATCACTTGGAGGGGAGAGAGCGAGCCCTGGGCCAGGGGGGCAAGCGGGGTCCCTCGGAAGGAAGGACGGAAAACCTCCTCGCCTCTGTGCGGGTGAGAGGGGCTGGGCACAAAGAGTGGGGCTGGGTGGTGCTCTCTGAGCCTGGGGGAGAAATGTTCTGCTCCGAGAGAAATGGGGTGAAGGGTGTGTTTTGTGGTAAAATGGCAAAAAAGCTCCCCAGGCCCCGAGAGATGGAGTGGCACAAGGTCCTCACTGCTGCTTCTGGTTTTGATCTCACACCGTTGATGTGCCTGCTCGTGGCTGAGCTGTTAATGAAATCGTAGCCCTTGCTGTTTTCATTCATAAAACTGAGTGCAAAATGAAGTTATTGCTGGCTTTCCTGTAAGTGGGGTCTGCTTGCAGGGGGAGGAAAGCAGCTGGTGATCCCTGGGATGACAAGTCTGCGCTTCTCTGGTGTGGTGTATTTACCTGGTCAAATCAGAGAGATCTCATCTCACCTGGAGAGAGATGCAGAGGACACGGAGCAAAAAGACTTTTCTCTCTTCATCTTCCAGCATTAGTACATCTGATTATTATTATTTTTTCCCAATGTTTGTTTTCCCCCACTCATCCTCGTATTCACCACGCACCTTTGGGAGCAAGGGAAGGGAGCGTGGAAGGCAAGCTGGGCCAGATCAGATGCCTGCACTTTTAACTCTGATCTTGTTCAGTTTGTATTTAGACCCTCTGAAGGCCTTTTGCATGAGTTACTTTTGGTCTGGGCAGACCTTTACTCTTATGTCAGCACAAAGGGGTTAGGTGCAGTGCTTTCTGTGGCAAAAGCCCTCGCTGGGGCTGAGCAAAATCTCGGCTTTTTCAGGAGCACGGCAACACAAAAGATTTAAGGGGGGAAATCGTTAAAAGGGAAGCCCTTTTCTCTTTGGCTTGAATGCAGTGGGGAGATTAAAACTTTCATTTGAGATTTTGCTGTATTCATAGTAGTGAGGCCATGAATAGGTCTAAGTCAGAGCCCACAGTGGTTGTGGTGTGCCCTTTTATTCTCTGGCACATCTTCAGACACAGGTTGTTTTGCACTTGAAAGAGGTGAAAGAGGGGAATGTGGGATTTTGACAGCTGATATTGGCCTCTGAGCTCTTGATGGGGATTTTCTAATTAACCCCAAGGGCCCATCAGGTGGTCAAAATGGAATGATTTCTGTCAGGAAGGGCAAAAAGTTGAAATTTTCTTCTTTTTTTTTTTTTTTCTTAATTTTGGACAAATACACTGGGCATGATTTTTAATGACACATGTACCATGAAACCAATTATGAGGAGAATTCTGAAAACTTTTAGGGCGTGAATACCCCTAAAGCTTGACGTTTCAAGGAAAACTTTCCCCCTTGTGAAGATTCCTTGGGCTTTACGTAATAATTATAAAGCTATTTTAAGCAAATGCCTTTTGATCCCCATTACTTCTCACAGATCTTTACCACTGAGACAATCTGAGGTGGCACACTCCCACCCTGTCTTCTCCAGCTTAGGGGGTGGTGAGTCCAAGGGAATCAGGATCCTCACTGCATGGATGCAACTGGCAAAGCTGATTAGAGGGAGAGCAGTAAAGCAGGAAGGTTGGCCTAAATAAATTTAGTGGGGTAATTTGTGTTCTGCAGGAACCTTGCAAAAATTCCTCACGAAGTTTTAGAAGGCAAAATATAAGCAAGCCTGCCTGTGTGTGTGCTTGCACTGATTTTACAGCTTTGGTGATCGAACCTTACTGAAGCACATGGAGTTTGAAGGCAGCTGCCCTGGTTATCTTGTCTCCTCCTAAATCCACGGTGCAGGGTGGAGGATTAAGATGCTAGGGAAGAAAATCTTGAGCTGTGATACCTGTGAGTCAGGAAAGCTAACAGAAAGGCATTTAATATTGATTTTGTGTGCTGCTGAAAGACTGGAATTATAGCTTCACAATACATGACTCTTTACAGACATTTATATGGGATGGAGATATCTATATATCTATATCTCTTAGGTCTAAGATTTGGTGTACAAACTTGAGTGACTTGTTCAAGATTAGTTTACTTTTTTTATGTTTGGGGTATTTGAGAGTTGCAAAGGAATGGAGAAAAAGGCAGAAGGAAAATGAAGGAGATGAAGAGGATCCTACTGAATGAGTTTATCTGGAAGTAATAACAAATCCAGCTGTAAAAGGAGATGTCTTCCTCTATTCCTCTGCATGTCAGAGCCAAGGGCAAGATGTTGCAATGGTTTCATCTTCCAGTGACAGCAAAAGTCACATGGGACATCTCTGCCTTCTCTGTTATCTCCCAAACTGGAAATACCCCTTATCCACTTCCCATATCAGTCAAGTTCAAATTTCACATGATTTGAAGCTCATCTGAAAGTAATGCCCTGGGCCAACCTTGGGTGTGTGCTGGACAGGAACACAGATGCACTGAGGGGAGGAGTGAGATAACAAGGGTGGATATACATAAACAGTAAGTTTAATTAGTAAAGAGTGAGTAAGTTAAGTGAAGAAAAAAATGGTAAGAATGCTGCTAGCAAACAGTGGTAGTTGCAGGGAGTAAACAGAAAATTTAAGGATTTCAGAACCAGACCAAATGTTTTGAAACAAAACTTAAAACCAGGCGAATTTTGCTTTCACTCACATTTGGCCACAAGACGTTTGGTACAGGTCCAAAAATGTTGGGTGTTTTTCCTTCTTTTTCTGGAATTCAATGAGTGCATAGAGCCAAAAAAGCTGCAGAGACTGGTCTGTTTCTGGGCTTATCTAATTCCTGGAGACAAATTGAGGTGTTTGTTAACTCCCATAAAGTAAAAGATGGGCTCTGTCCTCTGCTTCTGCAGAACCATAGTTACTTTAGCATGGTGTGTGAAATTTTAATTCAAAAGCCTGCCCCACAATCTCATCTGGCTATCAGGGCCCAGGCAAATTTTAAGACTATGTAGGGATAGTGCTTGGAAATTAAAATAGGTGCTAAATAACTGCAAGAAAATAAATACGAAATCTAAAAAAATGAACTCAGAGTGAACACTTTGAGAAGTCCAATTCCTTTACTTACTTCTGATAGAAGGAGGCAGCCCCCCCATGGAGTTTTTTGGATGTTTGGGTAACATGTGCCTGATTATCATTTAGTGGTCTTGAGAATATGAATGGACTTGATTTGGCTCAGGAGCTTTATGCTCTACTTGGCTGGGGATTATTTTAAGAAACCTGATAAGGTACAGACATTTATGCACTTTTACCAAAATGAAATGACTACTATTTCTTCTTGCCTGAAACGTGCTGGAAACAGACTGATTTTTTTTTTTTCCCATTCAGTGCTGGTCAGCATTGCAGTGTGCATGAACAAGACATTCATCTTGCTGGCACATCTTGTTCCAGCTGTTGCTGTGACAAATTGTCTCTCCTGTAGCTCAGCTGAAGTGCTGCAGAGGTTTGTTCATAACTGACTTTAAATTGTTTTTTGAGGACGGCTTTAAATCAAAATCGAAGCGAGTGCTGCAAAGTTGTGCCAACCACAGACAGCTTAAGGAGGGCAGAGGAAAAAAAAAAATCTCAAGGTGGTTCCCATTCCTCATGAATCCACAGGCTCTGCCCAGTTTCTCAGCAGTGTTGTGCACAGTAAGTTTTGCCAGAACGTGTAAGAAAGGAATGTTTCCTCTTGTGGGGGAGGATTTGGCTTCTGAAACAAAACCCCACGTCCACTGCCTATCAATGAAATGCATTGTTTGAGAGCTGGCCTGTGCACTTTATGAACACTCCAGTGTTTCATCCACCACTGCCTGCTTCAGGCTGAGATCAAATTCCACATGTTTTGGCAGGGGTGGAGAAAATAATGCCACCATAATAAAGATGATAGTGCTGTGAAATATTAAAGGCAACCACATGCTCGCTCTAAACTCACCAATTTTCTCTTCTTGTTTAAGAAAAGTGGAAAGACCGTATCTCTACTTGGAATGATTTATTAGAGCAGGGTTATCCCCCTGTACCCACCCAGGATTTCACCAAGGCACTCCATGGTTATGAGAGCTGTCTTGTGGCCCTTGGTTCTGTAATATGCTCCTCCCCCAAAGTGTCACTTTTGGTGTAGCTTTAGTTCAAGTTTTAATTAGTAATCTATGACAAAAAACATCTATTGGTTCACAGAGTGTCAGCCCAGTATCGAAAATGAAAGCTTGGGAGTGGTTACAGGTTCTCTTTTATGCCACAGTGAGTCTGGATAAAGCCATGGACTTGTGATCCTGAATATTTGAATATGCCATGCCTTGACAATTAACGAGTTTAATTTTCTCCCCCACAAAAATTTGTCAGCTGCTTTGAAACAAACTGGGAAGAACTGAGACATTTTCAATTCTTGCCATCCTTCTAGACCAATGAGACTTCATTCCATTGACTGTCCCACAGACATCTGCTCTGTGTTGTCCCATGCATTTGCAGAAGTGAGAGCTCTAAGAAATGTCAAACCTTACGGGGGGAAATATTTAAAAGGGAATTTTGAAGTGGAAACTCTTCAAGTTAGCTTCCTGAGTCTTTTAAGTAGTGGTGGAGGAATCAAATTGTAAAATGATTCCTACTTAGGGGCTTCAGCTGTGGAAGCTTTAATATTGCTTTAGCAAATATACGAAGGTTCTCTTTGCTATTAGTTTTTCACGGGGATATAAGTTAGTTGTGCTTTCATACTTATTTTCTAGGTATGTTTCTTTTTTTCCTTGGTCACTGTCAGACAGCACAGGAGGTCTGTGCTTTTTTTTTGTAAACTTTATTTATTTATTTTCTTTCTTTGTGTTTACAGAGAGAAACACAACAGCACCTGCTCTAGAAATAGTTTGGGAAAAAAATAATTTCAGTGTATTCTCAAGGCACAAAATTGATGCATAGTGGGTTTTGTCCGATTCTGACAATTTTGTACTTTTTTGAGTCCTGCCTCTTCTGGTACTCTGTCTATAGCAATTATCAGTCTTCCTGAATTAACTTAGGCAGCTTTTAGTAAGAACTAAAACCTCTCAGAAATGAACCTGCTTTTCTTTTCTCCCCTGAGCACCCGCACCCTGATGCTCTTTTTGTTGCCGAAACCAAGTTTATTTTGCATACAGTATCCATGCCTCATGTATATTAAGTGCCCTTTTCCACGACACTTTCTGATTATAGGGGCTTATTCACACTTCCTACCTTAATCACCGACCCACCAGGAGATTAAGGCTCATCTCTAGAGCATTTGGTAAACCAGCTAATTGCGGGTGAAATCAGTGGGCATTAGAGGAAGCTGTGGGGCTTTGAGAGCTTGAATAGCTTCTGGGACAAGGGGAGAGTGGCAGTCACCGCCTGACAAAAAGTGCTGAGGCCCCCGGGTGCTGTTTGCTGGTGGTGAACAAATCAGTGAACAGATCAGTTCTCACTTCTGAGGCGTGTCTGGTCTGACAGCGCTTTCCGTGGCTTCCCTTGGACAGCAAAGAGGAGCTTCAGCTGTGGCCCTTCCCTTGCTTGCACTTGATTTAAGGAAACTCGTTGGTGTCAGCGGGAGAAGCCTTTGAATTTTCGTGCTGGCATAAAGCAGTGGAGCAAACCAGCAAAACTGATATAAATGTGCTGTGTAATGTAAAAGGTGATGGTGCTGTGTATGTGGGTGTGTGTGGAAGCAGATTAGGGCTGGCATGGGGAGAGGGGCTTTGGACAAAGGACATGGAGTGATAGGATGGGGGAAATGGCTTTAAGGGGAAGGAGGGTGGATTTAGATGAGATATCCAGAATGAATGCTGCCCCGTGAGGGTGGGGAGGCCCTGGCACAGGTTTCCCAGAGAAGCTGTGGCTGCCCCGTCCCTGGAAGTGTCCAAGGCCAGGTGGGGATGGAGCTCTGGGAAAACTGGTGTGGTGGAAGGTATTCCTGCCTATGGCAGGGGAGGTGGAGCTACAGGACCTTTAAGGCCCCTTCCAACCCCATAGAACCTCCTGTGGTACTATGAAATATGTAAGGATGTTTGTAGAATTAACAGCATAAAAAAAATTCTTGCTATAGTGGATCACTCTTAGGGATAAAAAGCTGGTCTTAAACTTCCAAAAACGTATCTGTAATCAGGGCTCAGTCCCAAGTGGGTTGAGGTAGAGCCTGCTTCTTCGTCAGAGCAGCCACGAGAGGGCAACAAGAGCATGAGCACAACAAAGAGCGATGCTGAGGAAGAAATGAGTGATGTAAAACGTAACCTGCAATCCCTGCAGCGTTTATGCAGCTTGCCTTGCCTTTAGCTCGCGTGCTGGGAGGGCAGGACAGGACTTCTCCCTGTTTGGCACTTGCCTTGTGCTTTGGGGAGCTACTTAAAGCCTGAGACGTGACTGCCTTACACAGCAGAGTTTCACTCCTGCTTTCTCCAAGTGCAGAAGCTGTGCAGGATTTGGAATCTGGAGTGGTGGTGCTGCTTCCCTCCAGCTTATGGCAGGCCTTTAGATGTGAGATACATCTGCTTCTGGAGCCTTCAGATTTTAAGAAAATAGTCCTGGTCCTCAGACCTGTGCAGAAAACCATTAAGAGGTGACTTCAAATGAAAAGAGAACAAGAAGGATTTATCATTTTAAAAGACTAGTGGTATGATGACAACTGTCTGAAGATCAGCCCTGTGTTGGCCTGGCTAAGAAGCTCAGGAAAATACCCCTGGCAAGGAAACCTTGGGATGCATCGGGCTGGGGTGGCTGGTTCTGTAGAGGAGATGAAAACTGGGCCAGGGAGCTGCAGCTGTTGTTGCAGGGTCCCTGCCCTGAGACTGAACAAGAAACAAACTCGTGGCAAACCAAGCTCTGCCTTAAAACAAAACTGCAGCTCAGGTTTGTGTCAGCCTGCAGCAACTGAACCATGGGGAAATCTAGTCATGCTTTTATTTCTACCTTAATAAATGTGAGCTTCTGTGATGTGAAATCTTGTGTTTGAAGCCCAGAGAGGAGGCAAATGGTGGCAGGTTTGCCTCAGACTGTGTTTTCAGTAGCTGCAGCTGAGCTATGCAGGGCAAACCAGAGAGTCTGTGACTGTGGGACCCCCTTCCTAAATACTATGTGCACCTACTACACAGATAAGAACATGAGTGTGCTCTGTCTGCCTGGGGAAAAGATAACTTCGTGGAAAATCTGAAATCTAGAAGTTCATGTAAGGCTGAAAAGTTGTAAGAAACTACAAGTTATTACTAGTGTTTCAAAGAAATAGCTGGAAGTATTTCCTGCCCTGATAAGTTTGAGTTAGGAGAAACTGTGTTAATACTAGATTGATTTTACGCTTTCAGCATGGCCAGTGTGATTCTTTGCAACCATTCTCCTAAAATCAGGGCGTGGCATTAATGGAAAGAATAATTTAGGAGAGAAAACAGGAGAGAACACGTTTTCCTGGGGTACCCTTAGAGGAGGAGATCCTGTCCATATGAATGTCCGAAGTTACTATGATGGGTATCTTTCCAGCAAGGCAATCCCATCCTTGAGGGTGTAGTACTCCTATTTATGACCAAGTTTTCCACACTGCTGGTCTATAATGAAAGTGAGGTGCTGGTCAGAAGGGGACAGGGCTTGTGAGCTTTGCTTTGCTCAGAGAAGTCTCTGCCTCCAGGCAGAGCACGGTGACACACAAATTAGAGGAACGCTCTTTGTGGGGAAGAACTGCCATTGATAGGACAGCTGGACTGGGGACTTAGCCAAGTGCTCTCCCCAGCCTGAGGGCATCCTGGCAGGCTCTTACTGTAAAGTGTTCACCTTTATTCATTCTCTTCAGTTTGCCTTCTTGTTTCATTTAACTAGGTTTCCCCCCCCTAGTTTTCCAGTTTTAATTTTAGCCTTTAATGTTACTCGTGGATTTCATAAAGTAATTAATGTTTCAACGAATTCTTGATTCTTTCAAGAACTGCCCAAGGTACTGTCACATAGGACTGTTGGGCCTGGTGTATTCATTCATTTATTTATTCACCTGGCCACTCTGTGGGAGCAAGGTGTGTGAAGATCCCACTGTAGCTGCAGGACCAAACCAGGAGAGCCCAGAATATGGGGAACACGCGTTGTGGAGCTTCCAGATGGCCCTTGCTAGGTTGTGGGGAGCTCTGGAAGAAGGATACCCTGTTTATCCACACTCTGCCTGCCCTGATTTTTCTGGCAGCAAGAAGCCCAGCTCCATTGTTTTCCATTTTTATAGACCCTTGCAGACACTCTCCTGAGTCAGGTTGAAAGGTGAATAAGCTGAATAAGACAATGGAAAGCATTTATGAACCTCACAGACTGTCTCTTCATATCTTAATTATTTGGGTGACTATTTCCCTTTGACCTTTCTCCCTGGGCATCTATTTGATGTATTCATGCAGAGGGATGTTTTGCACAGAGGGAGGAAAAAAAATGTTCACCTGTTCAAAAAGCTGCCACCAGGACGCAGATCCAAGCAGAGATTCTCCCCGTCATCACCGCATTATTTTCCTGAACACACTGTAATTTCATCAATTTTCCATGCTTATGGTCATGAATGCTTGACATTACCATGTCTTTGCGTTAACAAAGAAGAAATTTCATGGCTGAAGATTTCCCTGGAAGAATAGGGAGAGCGTGAAAAGCCAGCCAAATTGCGGAGCGCCGCAGCGCCCTTTGTTCCACAGCAAGATGGTGTTGTGGAGAAATTTGTATTGTATGTTTTGGGTTGGTCATCACTTGACATGTTTGGAACAAACTAGAAGTCATGCAGGTTTTTTCTGCTTTAACTGTCTGCTGGTTTGCAGCTGAGGGGTGGTTTATTAGGTTTCGGAGTAAACGTGAGTCAACGTTTCAGATTAAACGTGAATCCAATGTTTAAGGCTTTGGGTATTTGGGAGGCACATAGATATTTGCAAGGCTGGATCTTGCTCATCTTGGAGGTTGGACTAGAGGATCTTTAAATGTGCCTTCCAACCCAAACCATTCCATGGTTCTACCTTCAGGCAATTGGAATAAACGTGGGGCTGTGTTGGTTAGTGCCAGGCAGGGATGTAACTCCAAATATTTCTAGGTCACAGATTTTCCCAGTACATTTCAGGGACCATCTGCAAAGAGCATCCTAACAAAAAGGCAAGTGGGTTTGAATGGATATCACATTCTTTACTTTACAAGGTGGATTTCATGTGCCAGGCAGATCTGGCCATTACCTGAACCAGAATAATGAACAGGAGGTTTCTGAGTGACCGTAGAAAACTTCTGACTTCTTGTTGCCCAAGCTGCATGTTTTCTTCTTTGCTGATCTCGGACACAGAGAGGATGATGGTGATTCTGTCAGAGCTGCCCTTGTGCTTTCCTGTGACTCTGTGAAGGCAGTACATGACATTGCTTTTACACTTGGTGAAATATATAACCTGACTGGCTGACACCCAGAGTAAACCGAGCCAGGCTGGGAGAGCTTTCCTGACTGTTTTTATGGAGAATGTGGAAGCTGCAGTAGAGCCTATAGGGTCTTGTTTGCCAGTGGGGATGTGACAATGCAATGTTATATATGCAAATATGCTTTCCCAAGCCACCAGATATTTTTGTGTCAAAGAATGGCCAAGACGAATTAAGACATCAGCAAATCCCTTTTAGAATGTGTTACACTTCTTGTTTGCTAACTCTGAGGGTGTTGGGCATTTCTAGCAGAAGTTTTATTTAACTAATCAGTTTGTGATTGAACAGGGAAATTCTTTTAGCTGTTAATTGAAAGGAAGGTCTGAGTAAGAGGGAGAAGTGGATCTACCTTTTCTGAGGCAACAACATAGCAAATGTGAGACAGACACCAGTGCTCTGTTTGCTGGTAGATAGCTGTGTATTCTTTCCCATGGAGCACTTCCAGTTGAGACTGGAAGGATTGGAGCTGGCTGCCTGTGCTGGTGTGCATCAGGAGCAACTTCACTCAGGTCAGCAGCTCCTAAAACATAAAGCTGGAGTAAGCAAAAGCATTGCAGGACCTAACAAATAACTCCCGTGGGAAGACTTGAGCTACAAAACTGCGTAGCAGTTTTACTCTCTGTGAAAATGAAATTAAATCAGACTCCCACAGTGAGTGCTCTTGTCTGACAGCTGAGCCTTGATTGATGTCCTGTTTCTTCCCTTTACGTAATCTTTCAGCACAGTGCAAAAAAAAAAATGCTAATGGAAAACACAAATTGCTCAGATACCTACCCCTGTGCTATACTCAGGATAATGTCACCAAAATATTGTTAGGAACAGTAGGAAGAGTGAGGTTTTACAGATGACTGTACAGCTCTCCACTGCTTGTGGAGCTTTTCCTTCAAAGCCTGCAGTTACCCCAGGAAGGATTTAATAAATCTCCTCAGAATAAGTGACTGCCATTTCATTTAGGCTGATGTGACCAGATTTACCTCTATCTCATGTATTTGCTTGGAATTGCTTCTTATTGCACTCAGTGGGGGCAAAGATGTCTAGGATCAACAGGTGGGAAGACTTCTAGGAGTATTTTGTAAATGCTTGTTGTAAACCCATGACTGTGTGTTGTCTACCACATCTGGTATAATCACAAGGAATGCTGGCTGCTTGGGAATGGGATGGTTTCGGCCTTTGGGAATGGAATGTGCTGGTATAAAGAGCTCCAGGCACTGTATGGTGGGAATGGAGGATGACTCTCCACTTTTCTCTTTCTCATCCTTCCAATACAGTGAGAGCAGCAAGGTGTGGGCTCACCCCGTGCTGAATTCTGGGCTGAATTCTGGAATGACAATGGCTGAGATGTGACTCCACAAACACAAAGGAGGTAAGAAGTTTTTTAAGTCACTGCTGAAAAAGGGGAGCTTGAATTGATAAGACATAGGTTAAAAAAAAACCTGAGTCAGTCTCCCCAGACTATTTAGGATGCCAGTAATTAAGATTTTTATTGACCTTTCTCAGCTCTGGTAACATCTATGGAAGTATGCAGGGTGCTCCTTGAAAGCCACTGTAACACAGTAAAGTACATAAAAAATATGCAATTAGACTGTGGTAGATGAAAGTGTCACATTTTAGAGAGAAATGTGAAGATTTTCGGGGGGAAAATGAGTCCATCCATTAGGAAGGTGGATCAGTCGAATCTTTGGCACAATCTGATCAGTGGGGAATCACAGCACTGGCAAGTTGCACTTCACTGCTGCGAATGTCTGTTCCACTTCCCACGTTCAAAGCAGAAGCTTCTTCAATCCAAATATTTATGTTGAGTGAATTCTGCCTGGTTTATATCCCTGTGTAATAGAATGCCACAGATGTAACCTTATATTTATCAATTTCTTTTCATTATGAATTTCACACTTTTCTTATTTTATTTAGTGTTTTCCTCTCTATCTCCTTTTTGTTGTAGCAAGGACTGAATGTGTACTAGACCATGTTTTTCTGAATGTTCTATTATAGAAATACAATAGACTTTTTGGAGGGTATTTACAATTTTGGCAGCGAAACCATCAAGTGAATCGCTTACCTTTATGTATATTATTCACACACTTGTATTTTGTGGCCTTCACTTGAATTGCACAGCTCATGTGAACCTGATGGTCCACATGGTCCTGAATTTTTAAATTATTATTATTTTGTCATTCCTGATTGTAGTTATTGCTTACTCATTTCAGCAGTTTAAAACAAGAACAGGATTTTAAAGAAGCTTTACAAGCTGACAATTCCATACTCTTGCACATGGTACTCCCTGTGTTATCAGCTTTTGCCACCATTTCCCTTCTTTTGAGTACTCCAATGCACACATAGTGCCTGTGCTTCATAAAAAATTACAAGTTTCAAAAAAGAGGCTTCACTGCTGCCAAGTGACTTTATCTCCTGATAGGCAGAATTGCATCAGCAGTGTTTGAGAAACATAAAGTTGTGTGGGTCTGGTTTCTCTTTTTTGTTGTTTCATTTGTGTGTTTTGCTTTGTTGTTTTTAAAGAGATTTGTGAGGTCTATTAATTTCTTTTCTTCCCCCAAGAAACACAAAGATATAAAAAGTCCACTGAAAAGTATTAAAGCCTTTCGAGCCTAGAATGATCCAAATAGGAGATTTTTAGCAGGTTCTTCAGGTTCTAAAATCCTGTGACTTGTAAGGCAGTTCTGTGGATAATTTTTGTTTAGTACATTTAACAAGCCGAATTTAATTTGCTTTCATGATTTCAATTAGATTAATTTGAAGCAAAAGCTGTAAGCCTCAATGCTAAAGCCCACAGTCAAAGGTGATCAGAGAGACCAATTGAACCACAGTATAAACGAAGGGAAATCTGTCTTGATTTCTTGGAAGAGACCTTATGTTGATGGTGTGACTGGGGAGAAGAACTAGAGGAATTGTCTCAGATGTATCATATTGGCTGGACAGAGGCTCTGAAGGGGTGCAACTATGCTGCTTAGGCTGCATTTTGTGGTGGCTTAGCCTTCAAACGCTGAGCTCGGCTTGGTGCTGCCCCTGTGACAGTAACCCCAGAACGGGGGGCTCCCTGTGCAAAATCACCCCTTGGATTTCCAGCCCTCCTGTGCCCCAGTCTGGAGGCTGTTCTTGCCATAAACCTGCCCTCTATCAGGGCTTCCCAGAAGTAAATATTTGCAGAAGCCACAATTACATATAGTCCCTCAGACCTCATGGTTTTCAAAGCAGGCTCTCATCACACCAACAGCCCCATAAACTCTGCAGCCTGCACATCCAAGGATGTGATTTCAGACTACAGCCATTGATTTACTGATCTGTAAAGGCTGTAGCATATTTTCAATATAGTAACAATAACAATAATAATACTAGTACATTTATTCTTCCTTTGATGACTGTAGAGCACCCTGGGTCACAGGAGTGAGGCTGTAATACTCGTTTGCATACTGATTATGCTGTTCTTTTGCTCTCAGTTGTAACGAGGCCAGATGCAGAGGAGCAGAACCTGCCCCGTGTCTTACAGAGTATTGAAACACACTCGAAGGAAGTAGAGGATGAAAAGAAATGGAGTTAGATGCTGGTTCTCTGCTGTGCTCTGTGTCTCAGTGGCCCGGCTTTCATGAAATATGAGAGAAAACAATGTGAAGTTTTTTAAACTTCCATGTAGCAGCATCTCTCTGCATTTAAAAGCACAACCAGCCCAAGTGGCAATGGCTGGCAGGGAAACCCAAAATATATTTGCACTCATTTGCTGGCACTTCCTAACGATTAATTAACAGTTGACAATTAGCATGGCCTGATATTTCTGTTGTACCAGCAGAAATCAAACCCACGTGGCTGAGCCACCCCTAAGCGTAGCTGCAAGGCTGAGAAATTCAGTATGCTGGCATGAAATGAGCTCAGCCTGCAGCCAGGAAATGACAGCACTGAGATGGAGGTTTATTGCACAATCAGTTAAACAATATTTCATCCACGGGTTTTATCAGGCTGCAGGACAGGCATATCTGCTGTAATTCTATTTTACATCTGTAATGTGACACGTTAATGAAATGTGTCACTGCGCTGGCGCTAGGATCCCGACTCGTTAATGCAAAAGACTTTTGTTGTATGCTTTACATTTGGAAACAGATTTAGGTATTAAGTGGCTAATGTCTGCAGCCGGGGAATCCTTTCCGAATTTGTAACACTGACCAGAACAGACCGCATTACACTCTCCAAATGGTGCATTTTTGCATTTGAATGTCTGAATTATCCTGGTTTCTTAGAGACGACCACAACACCAACATCTTAAATCCTCAAAATATTGTCCGCTTCATTGAATGCTCATGATCTAAGCATATGTGTAATTATTCTGTAATTCTCCCCAAAATGTGATTCCTTGGAAATGCATACTAGATCTCCCCTATTGTAGCTGCAATGACTATTTCTTTGTGCCCGCTCCTTTAAGTACGGCCACAAGGAAGTCTGTGTGCCTTGGTGCACCGCATGTGTAATGATGATTTTTTTTTTCTTCTTTTTTTTTTTTTTTTTTCCTTCTCTCACCACTCCTAGTACGCCCATCAGGAGGGAAAAAAAACCCCAAAAACGCAACAAAACCAAAAAAAATCTCCCCCAGAAACCTCCTTCATTTGTTTCAGGGCACAGAGCAAGGTCACAAAAAGACCATTTAAGATAGTATACATACACCAGTAATCTTTCTGACAAGAAACGGGCCTAATGCCACGCACAATGGGCTTAGGGTCAGGCAAGTATACAAAATTAGAATTTGCAAGAGTTTCCAAACCTGCCTCCCGTAACATATGCGTGTGCACACTTCGGCAGAGGGCAAAAGGGGAATCCCACGTACCTTAAGCAGATTCTCAGCACACACCAAGCAAGAGGGAAGATGATTTTTTAGGAGCTGCTGTTAGTGCAATACGGGCTTAAAAAGAAAACCCCGTTTGTCTGCGGGGAAAAAAATCAGTTTTGTTAATTAAAAATATTACAGTTTATTCTGGAACGCAAAGAAAATTTATATGTGTTTTTCACTGAGCGTTTACTTGCTTTTCAATCACAAGGAGAAAGTTCTTTGGCAACAGGACTCTTGCAGACACCAGAGGTGGAAAGGCTGGGATCTCATTAATTGTTGTAGTTCACAAGTCCCTTTATCAGTCCATCTTTAAGGGACCTGTATGCAAGATTTGACTTCTAAGTCCTTTGTAGTAGTTTCTCTTAAAAGCTTCCACTAAAACTATAAATGCTTTCTGGGCCTTTATTTGATAAAACTTAGTAGTTAATTCTTTCACTTCCAAGGAACAAAATTCAATCAGGATCAGAATGACATGAAAACAACAGATTAATAAATAAAATCAGGTACTTACAAAATATTCTGTGAGTTTTGAGCTTTGTTTATATAGAAGTGTTCCTTGTTAAATATATTTTCCTTACATTTTTCAGGTTAAAAAAAAATCCTTTAAAGTATTTTTTAAAGGTGTAAAAACATTTTATGGATTGATATTGGAAGATTTTTTTCTGAGGAGGCTTTATAAAATTATGCTTGCTTGTTTCTCAAAACAGGTACTCTTTGGGATAAATACAATGAAAAATCTTCCACACTAAGAAAAGTACATACTTAAAGTAATTTTTTCCTTTTTATCCTATAAGTCAAGGAAAACAGGTTTAACTGGAGAAATAAAATAAGCACTGATACATGCAAAGAAATGTGAATGTGCTGAGGAAATGAAGGCTGTGTAAAATAGTTCCTGCAGTGACTTGGTGTAAGAACTCTTAGCAAGTGCTGCAGTGTTTGGCTCCTTGCACCGCTTCACCTTATATTAGTACACAATTTGAGTATCAATATATTTTTTTATTTTTTCCCTGATAGATTTTCACAGCTAGAATTGAAAAGCAAAATACATTTCTAGGGTTCAACCAAGAAAAAAGTCACAAGGATTGAGGAGGCGCTGCAACAAACGGTTTAGTATTGCTTTGGCTTTTACTTTTTAATTAATAAAAAATAAAAGCACTATTTAGAGTGTGCTGAACAGATATTGGCTGAGCTAGACTGTTGCAGTTCAATTACTCTCTGAGGCATTAAAATAGTGCTAAACCCAACAGGTGGGTTCCTGCATTTGTTGTCCTCAAGCCCTCCCCACACACTTTCCTCCTGGTGGCAGCTGTCAGGGTTATCCTTCATTTCCCACCAGGAAAATTTCCCACCAGGTAGTAATTTGTACAAAAAGCAAAGCACCTGTGGGATTCACAGCCCTGCTGCAGGTCTCTGCCACACCACAGACTCATCAGGCACAATTCTCCTCCCTGCCAAAAGAGGCATTTCTGCAGGATGTGGTGGTGATGAGGCACCAGAGCTGGCAAAGCCATCCAGGAGTGGTCTGGGAGCAAGTCGCTCCCTGCTGCACCTTCTTCCTCTGCCTGGAGGCAGGGAGAGAGCTCCCAGGGCAAGCATATAAGGAATTCCCACCATGCAAATCTGGTTTGGGAGCTGGGAGGTAAAATCCTGACCCCGTGGAGTGGATGGAGAGATGCTGAGTGATTTGAACAGGGCTCGGGTTTCTCTCAGAGTTCATAAGAAATAAAACAACTGGGACTGGAGAGCTCCATGTGTATCACAGGGCTGCAGGACAGAAATGGGAACATATAATTCACTTTTTTAGAGCTAGAAATATTGAAACCAATACATCAAGTGAAAGAGCAAAATTTTTTATGTGCGGTCTAGGTACGTTTTTATTGGGAAATGAAGAAAATCACAATAAAATTTTAATAGAGCATTTTTTCTTAATTTTTTTAATTGAAAAAAAAAAAAAAGATTAATTTAGACTCTGCTGAACAGACATTGGCTGAGCTAGACTGTTGCACCTCAATTATTGTCTGAGGAACTAAAATAGTGCTAAACCCAACAGGTGAGTTCCTTCATTTGTATCCTCAGGCACACATTATATAATAATGATATAGGGGAAAGAAGGAGAGGAGGAATGGAGTAATGAAAAAGTGCTCTGTTAAAATGACTGAGAAGTGGCTTTCATTTTAACAGAGCACTTTTTCATTACTCCATTCCTCCTCTCCTACTTTCCCCTATATCCTTATTTGCAATATCTTTTTCCTAAAACCCTGAAACGTCTCCTGAATGAAAATTGTCTGAACAAGCAAGGAAAGTACCTATAAATAAACATTTGGCAGGGAATCTTTGCTACTGTGTGAATGTTGATGGCAAACATTTTAATGAGGCCAGCCTTGGGTTTAAAAAAAAAAAAGAAAGTTGATTGTAAATCAGTAAAATGTGCTGGGCTTTCTAAGCTCTGAGTTGGCAACAGCTTGTTGAGAGTAAATCCTCTCATGGAAGGTTTTGCTAATCTGAATAAATTCAATTTCAAAATCCTTCCTTGATCTAAGCTTGCTTAAGCTCTCACCAAGGCCTAAGGACCCTGAGGGTCAATTCCAATAACAAAAGATAAGAAAAATCTGCCCTTTCTCATATCTCTTTGCAATACACTATAAGCTGTTACCTCACTGCAAAAAATCTTTGGCTTTAATGAAGTCGCCTTTTGATACTTGTTGAGGATGAAGTTCAATGTTTCCCACCCTGGTGCCTGTCTGTGCTGCTGCCACCCAGCACCAGAGTCACAGAACCTGCCTGGCTGCTTCCCCCTGCACAGGTCCTTGAAACCACTACAGAGCTCCAAGGAAATATATTAAACGGAGCTTTACAAAATAGATGGGGGGAAGGGGTGTGTGGAGGGGTGGGGGTGGTGACTGGTACCAGGCTGGGCAGTCTGCACCTTTTTAAAATTTTGTTTTGTAATTTTATTTTTTAAAAATGTTTTATTTTTAAATTATTATTATTATTATAAATTCTTAGAGGAGAAAGTTTATGTCAAAACCCAAATGAGTTCTGGGGCGGAGCTGTGATTCAGAGACAACCCTGGTGCTGCAGTGCTGCAGGTACCTGTTACTTCTGGATGTTGCATGAATGAATCTAAAGTGAGAGATACAAACAGAACTTGTGGTTGGTTGAGTTTTTTTTCCCCCCAATAGTCCTCTGTTGCATTTTCCTTTGATTTGTGGCTTTTTTATGTTGAGCTGTTAGACTGTTAGACCTCATCTCATTGCAGTAAGTGGATAAGTAATATAAAAATCACCAACACTGGAGCTTTTGAATAGCATCAGATACTGGGCAGCCATAAACTGGCTGTAATCTTGGGCAAAATTAATCCTGTTGAGTTTCTTGGGCAAAAATGCTCCCCAGATCGGTTCCATTGGGATACTTAAAGTTATAGAAGGAAGTACCAGAAGGATTTAGACTCTTGCTCAGATATTCTACCACAACATGTAACTTCAGCCAGCAGAGAAGGGAATGATTACAGACAGCTGCAGGCACAGCAGAATCTTCAGATGCCCAAGACACATCTATGGGGCAGAGGGACTTCATGGAGACTACAAATCTGCTCTGTCTCTGGGCGAAGGATTTGGAAAATCACTCCATCTCTGGTTGCCTCAAGAAAATAGATTAAAAGACCTACCAAGACTTGGTAATATGCAACTAAATTTTCTGACCTTTTGTTTGCCTGGGTGTTGGAGGAAAGGCTGTGCAAAATGGAGTTGGAACTGTGTGTTCCTGGGTATGACTTCATTTTTTTTTAATGCTAGTATTGTTCTAAACTATTTTTCTCTGTATCTTTGGGTTATTCAAGTTTGGTGGGAATGAGGCTGTGCTTGTGTTCATTGTTCAGTCTGATAAGCCCAGTTGTGACTCTTCCTGTGGCTTGTGCTAAATGTTGGCACTGCTGCAGCAGCAGGGTGCTCCCTCCTGGTGCCTCTGGCTCACGCTGTGACTTTAGCACAGGCTCTTAGACACTCTGGCTACTTGACTGGTAAAGGGTAGCACTAAATCTATGTAACAATGTCAAAGGGTTGGTGGGAGAATTCATTGTTTAACATGTGTGAAAGAACAGAGGGTCTCCAGGTGAATCCCTGGAAAATTGAGGTCTGACAAGTGAAGAGGTGTCTTCAGAAGAGAACTGAGACTTATTTAACAGGCTCCCCAAACCCATTAGGCTCCAGTGGGGATGCTTCTGAGGAAGAAATGTGTGGACATATTTTTCATAAAGATATTCCTTTATTGGAAACGGGGTTTTCTGCCAAATTTCCTTCCTCCATGTAAGCTCTGGCCTGAGCACCTTTGCTACTCTTCCAGTTCTGCCCTTCAGCCTGTTTGTTCCAGCTCCAGAAGTGAGTCTGTTTGCTGTGGCTTGATAGGGACAAGTGGAATTTGAAATAACATGTATAAATTCCCAGAGGGACTGTGCTGGGAGAAAGGAAGTGGGGTTGGTGTACGTACTGCAATAAACAAATTGTCCTCACAGGAGCAGTGGTAAATACTCCTGTGAGTAAAGCTCAAGAGTGAGTAAAGCACTGTGGCTGTTTGCCTCACATCTTTACTGTTTTTCCTATTTCCTTCATTGAATTTTATGCATTAAACTGACTTCTGTCTCTGCAACTGATATTTAGGTTTTAAAAGCATCCTTTAAAGCTAAAAAAACCACTTGTGTTCAAAGTTTTCCAGTGGGACAGATCGTGTTACTAGTTATCACCCAGTGTAAGCAGCCATTCTCATGGATTGGATCATTTGTTCAAAGTGGTGCTTTTTGTCAGAGCTCCTGGAGTCACATCATTGTGTAAGGATATCTATCAGCTTTTATTAAAAAAAATCAGTCTCACTGGAAGTCAAAAGAAAAGGAGAAAAATGGCTTAAATACACTAGAAAGGTTTGATTTTGAAAGTCAAATAAAAAAATAAATAATAAAATCCACTGTAGGTAGGTGGTAAAATGTAAAATGAAGTGATTGCTGTTTGATACTTGAAGATTTGCAGTAATTAATTCACGCTCGCACTTCATCTAGCATCTGTTTTTCCAAGTTCTGAAATATCTTGAAGTCATTGCAAGCAACTTGTCACATGCAAAATCAATACTGAGTGTTTAAACAGGAAGGATATTGATGATGGTATTGACTGATCACGGTGCACCTGAGTTAAAGTGACTGATATTCCTGCATCCCATTTCTGCCACTATTTCAGCTTCCTTGGCTTTTAGTACTCTTTGTTTTAACATCCTTCAGTTGGCTCTGCTTGCACCACAGATTATTCCCTTCCCACCTACATTTCTTTTGCAGCTCAGCCATCCTCAACTGGCAAATACAGGGTTTTAACTAAACTTAAATTGGGATTTTAGATGAAACTTTTAAAATAGGATAGTTATTCCCATTGTCTCTATGGCACACCCACATCTTTACTAAAGAGTTTTGTTTGTGCCCTAAAATGTCTTTCTGTCAGATATAGAGTGCAGTTGTGATTGTGATCATACAGAAACTGTAACCAATTTTGTTTTCCAATGCCAGTTTTCTTTTCTAATTTTGAGCTGAATATGAATAATAAGAAAAATTATTTTGCCTTGCTGTTTAATGATTCAGGGAGCGTCCTGGAGCTCAGTTTATACAAAGCAAAAACAGCGTTGTAGCTGAACGTGTTGATTTTTGTAAATATGCAGGCAAACCCGGGCAAGAGACACACCCTTCTTTATTTTCAGTTCTCTTTTGGATCAAACCAATTTCTTTTAAAAAGTATTAAAAATAAAGCACAAACACAGATACAAAACTGTTCCTCACTAGGGATTTGTTTGTTCCATGCAGATGAGATGCAAGAAGTTCCTGAGACCCATCAGCTCAAAAATGAGTGTCAGTGGCAATTCAGGGTGCCAAGATTAAACACCTAAATTTGGGCGTGGGAAAACGTCAGCAGATTTTTACAATTTTCCGTGGGCCACAGGTAACACTTCTCTAATGCCACCACACTTTCAAAAATCACAAGAATTAGCAATGAAAATTGAAGAGTTCACCTGGTTTCTCCTTTTCAGCGGATGAGCACATTAGGTTTCCATTTCTAAAACTTCTGTCACGTAGAATTCGTTTTTAAAGACAAACGTTGGTCATTAGAAACGTTGTTCCTGTTGTGGGTATGACAGGATCATGCAAAGAGCTGTATGATTTTATCTCCTCCCATTAGTTGCTGGATTGAGGCAAGGGAATGGACTAATTGACCTCTCAAGCTCCCCAGTCTCAGCTCAGAAAATCTGTATATTTTTTTATTATTCTTTTTCTAGTCCCCAGCTCTTGGAGTCATATAGCTACAGAGAAGTTGCTGCCTCTTTCTTTTTTCATTTAAATGTGTACGCTTTTGGCTCTTTTGATTGTGAAATAAATCTTGAGAGATTTATTGAAGGTGTTTTTTAGGGGCAAAGATCAAAAGGCAAATAATATGAATTTTTATTTTAAAAAAAATCTATTTTTGAAGGCAGTCTCTAACTTTCATCATTGAATGTGCAGAGTAGATGACACAGTAATGTTTACAAACAGATTTTCTTATCATTTTAACAGTTCTGTTTTCAGATAAAAGTAATAGTATATAGTATAAGGGTTAATTAAAAGTCTTTTTTTTTTTCCACAACCAAGACTGGGCAAAGATTTGATACAAACTAGACAGGGTAAGAAGCTAAAGGGTGATTTGCACCTTGCATGTTCAGTACTCATCTTCTGACACAGAGAAATAACCAGATCCTAGAAAATCCAGGAGTGCTGCTGTCGAAGTAAAACATACGTATGCAAATGAGATTTATTATCAGCTGGGACCTCTAGCTTTTCTCTTTTTTTTCCCTCCATGAGCTCCCCTTTAGGGCCTTTTCCCTGGGACTGTAAATCCATGAATCCTTTTTTCAGACTCAACATACTTAGCAATTTCTTACATATTCCTACAAAGCGTTGATGTTGGGGAAAAAACAACCAGCATGAGCACTCAAAAATTTCAAACTTGACATGAATCATAGATTTCAGTGACTCTTAGATACTGTCTGTTCTTTGCATCCTTCTTGGGCTTCCAATATCACTTTTGTTATAACTTCTCTCTCACTCTGCTATAGTAGCTGTTTTTTACTCTTCTGGGATTTGGGGAAAACACACAAAGACCTGATTCTCCCTAGTGGGCTTTTATATATGCAGAGATCCTTTACTCATGAAAATCCACCTTCTCTTCCACCTCTAAGGAAATTTAATTCCTTTTTTGTGACATCTCCTCTCTTGAAATTAATGCCCTGTGTTATGGCAAATTCATTTTACTTTTCCCTTATCTGAAATAAAAGGGAAGCAACAGTGATCCCCAGGTGGTAAAGTAAAAGCTCAATAAATATCAGCAGCACTCAGAACCCGTCCCTGAAGTCCAGCATGATTTTCACGTCAAGAAAGAGAGGTAGATACAAGGAAGATATTTGAGCTGTGTTTTTAATGACATATTCCTGTGTTAATTAGAAAAATCGTGTTGTTAGACCCCCTAAGACAATAATTTGACCATCAGTAATTGAAGAGCAGCACCACAGCAAACAGGAGTGTCTCTACACCGAGCTTTTAGGGCCAGAAGTGTTGGGGAGCACTGTCAAGGCTCTTTCATTAATGGTATTAATGACAAACAAAGGCAAATCTCCTCCATTAATGTTATTTCTGGCAAATAAAGGCTGCATTCATCAGCCAAAACCCCACCAGGACAGGTGTCCAAGCCCCCTGTCTCAAGAGCCTTTATAGTAAGGGAAATAAACACATCTAAAGGTGTGTGACTCATCAGCACAGGCTGAGATTTCAAACAGAACAGAGGATAACACCCTTAGAGAAGACATCTTTCTGCAGACCAAGCCAGATTATCTGGCCTGTCTGTCCTACAAACCTCAAAAGATAGCAGGTGAATCTCATCCTGATGCCTTTGCTGTGAGGATGGGTAGAGAGACTCTATTTTTTAAGCAGAAACTGTATGCAGGAAAAGACAGACAAGTCTTTTTGAGTAATTTTTGAGCATTTTGCAATTAACCCTGCAACTCTGGTGTACTTTGTTGGGTCAGGTTTTACAAGCAGTATTCCTACAAATATAACAGGGAAGCATTTGGGCACGTAAGGATTGCTTCAGTTTATTGTTGACAACCCACGTAAGCTCAATGCATGTTTCTTAAAAAGTTTTTTTTTTAAAAAATGGTAGCACAGATGACAACCTTGTACTTAAGCTTGTACTGCTGAGTCTTTAATGTGAGGCTGGCAGACTTTTACTGTCACTCTTGAGTCTCTGTCACATCATAACAGGAATCCGGAACACTTTTTTTTTCTTGTGAGTCCAAAAAAAAAAGGGAAAAAAAAGAGAAGTTCATCCCATTGCCTTTATTACTTTACCACCATTCAAGTACAATGAGAATGGCCAAAGTGCTTGCATGACAACCAGAGTGGGTAATACATGAATAGGAGGTCTAGTTTCTTTACTTCTCTATGACAGAGCTGAACAGTAGGCTGGGGAGATTTGGGGGCTTTTTTCTCCTGTTGGTTTTTTTCCCCTTCTTTTTCCTGATTCTATTCTTCTGTGTAACTTCTGTCAGAGAAATCAGCCACGAGAACAAAGGTTTGCTACAAGTGTCACTCATTTTGTGCTAACATTTACCAAGAAGTCAGGATTCTACCAGAAGTACACATTCCATACAATAAATATTCGAGACATGGTGTGGGTGCGTACAGCACGCAGTCATGGTCCCTTTGAGAAGCACAACAAACCCCATAATAATTCCTATACTGTTTTTTTCCCCCCCCTCTGGTTGTTATTTTCTTTTCATTCCATAAATTTTAGTGGTTTTCTCTTTATTCTGCAAGTAGTTTACAATAGATGGCATTATGCTATTCTTTTGGGGTTTTTTTCCCTTTCTTTGTAAAAATCCTGCTCTTTTGTAAAAAGACTTTGGTGTGTGCACGTACCAGGAAAGAATAATGAATGATGAAATTTATACAAATATTTTCTTCTGTGGCAATAACAAATTGATTGGGTGACAACCTTCCCTTTGTGTTTCCTTGCACACATCAGAAACTGCCTCTCGTGTTTTTTCTTAGTTTTGTTGGATGTATTTCATAGTTTTGCAGCAATATCTGAGCAGGACCATAATGAATACTTACTCTCCTGAATTTATAGTCAGCTTTGTTGGCAACATTAACTTTGTGTGCAAGGAACAGATGATTTATTAGTTGTTCTCAAGACAAATACTAACTGTGCTGACACAGTTAGTGGAATAGTTTCCTACTGGTGTAAGATGAATTTTAAAGAGTAAATTAACTGAGACTACCACATTGTTAAGGGTTTCCAGACACTTTTTTCATCAGTTCATATGCATTTTAAAATTGCATATCAAATGGGATATGACAATCTTAGAAGGTTTGAAGGGCTGTTTGAGTAGCATTCTGAAAATCTTAAAACACATTTTTTGGTAAAGATCTTGCACCTTCAAGGCAATCATTTGTTTCAGTGTTTAAAATATGGAGGTTTGCACATGTACATTGGGGCACTGGAGTCAGCTACCTGATGACCTCTCCTTAAAGAACCCCCCTGAATATTTTCTTGAAGTGATGCTGTGAGATTTACCTTTATGTTCATGAAAGTAATTAGCAAGATTTGAGTCAGTTTCTGATTTTATCTTTTTTATTATTAGTATTATTTTATTTTTTTAAATTATAATCATTGCAAGGAAACGTATACACAGATGTTGTGGGAGTTTGGGGAGGAAAAAAAAAAAAAAGAGGGGAAAAAAAGCCCTTACGTAGCTGACAGCCTGACAACTTTGCATATGTGTGTTAACAGGAGAATGTGCTGTGTTTAGGATGAATGGAGAAGCGGGCCTAAATGACTTTCAGATTAGCTGGAACAGATGGAAGGGTCACAGTTGAACAACTTTACACAGGAACATAAAGGCAATGTTCAAGTGGAGTTCATTGCCTCTGACAGATACTGTCAATCAAACAGGGGACTCTCAGTTAACCAGCAGCCTGTCCTTTTAAAGATTAAATTAAAAAAAAAAAAAAAAAAAAGAAGAAGAAAGTATTGTGAGGCTCTGACTGGAGTTTATCTGGTCTGTGTCAGGCATAAACTCCACCCTGAGTGACTAGCATTTTCAAATCAAGCACAATGAACTGGGGATGTTTTGAAGAGAAGTAAGCTACAGGCTGCTTTAAGAGGCAGGACTATGATATCATTTCTGCAAGGTGCAATCTGGGTTGTGCCTTTCTAAGGTTGTGTATCAGGGTTTGGTAACTAAGAATCCCTTGCTGATAATCCTGGGTGTCAAAAATTAAATTTTCTTAGGTAGCGTAAAGCAGATTAACAGGAAAGGTCTGTGGCGAGGATGGAGGTGATTTGGGTGTGGAAGATGGAAAGAGGAACTTATTTTTTTAGGCTGAAAATAGGCACCTGAAAACCCTTTACATATGAAGTTTCTTAGACTCAGACACTGGCACACACTCAGACACTTTCTGCTTCCTCCTCATTTCCAAACAGATGGAGACAAACAGAGAAATGGGGGTGCCTTGGATATACATGAGGATATATTCAGAAGCATAACCTGTTAATACAGCTCCCTCCAGCTCACAGGTTATGAAAGCAACAGCAGATGAATAGCAAGAATCATTTCTAGCAGATGAAGAGAGAAGTTGCTCAGTTCACATCTTTGCCTGAGAAGGCTCTCCCAGACATCAAATCTTTTCCCCACAGCTTCCTTCATCACTTCTCCAGATGAGTGTGTAGACTCAAGTGAGGAAAACAGGGCTCGATGACACAGATTTATTATTTGTATGATCCCTGATTGTAGTCCTAAGTGTCTGGGAAAGAAATCTTCAGCTCTGAGAGACACCTGATCCTGCTTTACCCTCAGCTGCTGACTCACCCACAAAAACCGTGTAAAAACAGAGCTTCAGACCTTACTGATCCTTAAAAAAATAAATTCTGCCTTCTTGACCATTGTACTCCATTAAATGAATAATTTAGCATCAAAGTCTTGGCTGTTTACTACACAGCCAGGCCAAAATAACATTTCCTATTACCAATCCCAGTACTACTCCCTGTTGGATCTCACTAGCAAACAGAATCAAGGGCAGTACTCGTGCTTTCTGCACCAGCATCACTGCCAAACTGACAGATTTGACTGCCAAATCTGAAAAGTCAGAGTTCTTAAAAGTTAGCTTCGTGAGGCTAAATTACCAGTCAGTAGCTTGTGTCAGCACCTGCTTTTCTTGGCTGTCCCTTTTGAATTGTCTTGTCTCTTAGCAGATGGTTGTGTGCTGAGGACTCTTTGCTTTGCTTTGTGCTGAAGGCAGTGCCAGCGCCTGCAATCTCCCTTCTGAAGGAAACCTGTCATCTGCTCCCTGTCAAAAAAAATAACTGCAGTTCTACAAGAACTGCAATTAGTGTGAAAGTGATGGAGCTAAAAAGAGGAGAATGCTGAGGATGTGCTTATATTCCCCTGCAGGCACCCTCCTCTTTGCTGCTGTGTGGGACAGATGCTGGGGGGTGAGGCTGGGGTGGTCCAACCCTCACAGCAAGGCAGGGGATGAGAAGGAAAAGCACCTGACAGGGCAAACACTGCTGCCTTGGGAAGGCTGACCTGAAACAGAGACTGGACAGAGCCAGAGAATAAAGCAGGGATTTGTTGAAAGGCCTCCAGGATACACCTTGGGCAGGACAAGAGCCTGAGCAGGGCCACACCCAAGAGGGACCCAAAATGGTCACAAAATGGACAATTGGTCACGAGATCTTACATTTTTATAAGTTTTGGTTCATTTGCATATTGGGGTTTAATTGTCCAATTCCAGCTTCAGGTTGTGAGGTCCCATCCTTCTTGTTCCTCCCTCCAGCCCACCCTTGTTTGTGCTTTTGGGACTGAAAGTTCTCCTTGGTGTGCAGCAGGAAAAGGATTTGTTCTGTCTCCCTGCTCTGTGAAGAGAGCTTAGCAGCACTGAATGTGAGGCTCAGAACTGCACCCCTGGGCAGCACAGAATGTGAAATACATGAAAGCTGAAACTTAAGGCATCAATACCAACACAGCCTAAACCCCACAGATGAGTGCTGCAATGAAAATAAACAAAACCCCAGAAGCTGAAGTGATGTTGCATCAAGAAGATTCCACATTTCGTTTGACAAAGACAAAGCATCAGCAAACCCAGTATGACATCACTTACCAGCACATTTGGCATTTGCCACTGACTAATTACAGCTCAGAAGCATCAGTTAAGAGCATCCAGCTTGTGCTATCCTGCATGCACTGGCTGGAGAACTTTGTGAAACTTTTTCAAGATAAAATTGAAATCTCCCCCCCCTTTTTTTTTCAGATTGAAAACGACTATTTATTAAAGAAAAATCAAGATATTATTGGGGTATTTTTAGGTCCCAAAGCTTTTATGATTTGAGACTTAAGTTTATTGACTCACAGCTCTGCCCTGTATTCAAATGGCTTGCAAGTTTTCCTTCTTAAAAAGATGAGAATCTTTCCTAACTGAACTGCTGACCTCTGGTAATGCTCTTGATGAACTGTTATTCTATAGCAGACAACATGCTATTTGTACTCCTGTAAATTATTCACACAATTTACCTTAACAACCACTGTTTGGTCTTTATCCCATCAATGAAATCAAGAGTTATAATGTATAGGTGGTTATGTTCATTAAGGTAGCATTACTACTTTTTACAGGTAGTATTGAATTCTTCAGGCAAGGATGATGGCTGATTAAGAAAAAAAAAAAGAACCCAAACCACCTTGAAATATATTTCACAGCTGTTGGCAGTCACCATGGCATTATAATTGTTACGTGCTACAGCAGGTATATTCTTTAATTGTGGCTTTGTCTTAATTGGAGCTCCAGGAGCCCCAGGAGCAATACAGCTTGTCTTGTTTTATGGAGATGGACTTTACCTGGCAAGTCAGTCTTTTCATCTTCCACCACTGCCATACTGGTACACACCTAAAACCTCTTTTTAGGTTTAAAAAACGTGAGTGTCACAATTCAGAGAGATACTGAAATCGGGCAATTACGAATTATTCCTGGTTTATATGCTTAAAGAGAGCAAAGAATCAGAGTGTAATTGGCTTTTCATCTTGGTCAAGTGGGAATGAAGAGGTTTTTTTTCCCTATAGATCACATGGGAGCAATGTAAATTAGGAAATCATTGATAAAAAAAATAAAATAAAAATAGAGAAATAATCACTGAGACAGGAAGATGTTTAACTGTTCAAAGAACTAATGTGACACATTCCTTTTTTTATTCTGCACGACACTGGCCTTACTAATCAGACAAGCAAGCTTGGGAAACAAACATCCAAACAAAGAATTGCAGAGGTATTGCAAAGCACCCATTTTCCACTTAGAATCCCTGACACAGCAGTAAAACAAATGGGGCATGGATTAAAAAATGATCCCTCGACACGTCATTTAAGAGCCTCGAGTCAACTGCAAATCAAACTGGCCATGACATGCCTCCCGTGAGATGTTCATTAATGGCTCACAGTTCTGCTTTTTTTTTTTATATAATCATGACAACAGGCCAAGATGCTTCATAGATCAGCCTTTGTTTGGTCAAAGTTAGAAACCTGGCTCCTATGTATGACTGCTTGTTTTGTGGTTGGTTATGGGGTTGTTTTTTTTTTTAACAAACGAGGTATTGGTGAAGAGCTACTAGATGAGCAACAACAGCTGCAGCCTCAAATCCATCTTTTCTTTCTGGATAATGTTTTCCCTTCTTTTCTTCTCTTGGCTTTGGGTTGGTGCCTGTCGGACTAGAAAACAAAAGCCCTTAATCAGGAGAGGACCACTGATTGACCACCACAGCTCCAGAGAAATCAGTATTCTTTGAAGCTGAAGGAGAAGAGGTGGAAAATTTTGGATTAACATTCAAATTCCCCTGGGATGAGCTACACTGTATGGCCTTAAATTTCAGTGTTATGAGCCTCCCAACTACGAAAAGGTTTGTTCTGTCCTTTGCAGTAAGACTTGTTGCCATTTTAAACTAAGCAGCGTAAGCCAGAATGAAGAGCAAAATACAAGTCAGTTAATTAACTTTTAAAGTGGTGTAAATCTGCCTGAAAATATTATCTTAGCTGCACTAGCTGTAAATGTTAAAAGATCTTAGTCTGTTCTTGTGCTACACCTCTTGTGCTGTATTTTTTTGTCTGCTCTGCCACAAGCTGTCCATGGACCTAATGAAATTTACTCTTCATCCCCCTGTTGTTCCCCCCACACACACCATTCATGCAGGTGATTTTTGAAGAACAGGCTGTAGATAACCTACCAGGCCAAGGTTCACATTATCTGCTTCTTAGTGCTTCAAGTAGTAGCAGAATTTGTGCCAAAGTTGATAATTAGAAGAGAGAAAGTAATTAGGAACCAAGTTACCCCTGCACCCGTAAAACAGACATCTCTAAATTTCCAGAAAATGACTTTTTGCATCGGTTTTTATTTAGGTTTCATTCCTGTACAATTCCTATGGTCCCCTTGGAACAGAGGAAGTCCAAACCTGTGTTCCAAGGTTCCTTTAGCAGTTCAAATGA
>VXBN01013389.1:290295-318003 GCA_013397395.1 Sinosuthora webbiana
AAAAGCAGCTACTGACCCAGACTATTTTCATTTGCCTCAGAAGGAGGGAATTCCAATTCCAATTTCCAATTCCAATTTCCTAGGGAACCCTCCACAAAATAATTTGTTGTTGGAACAAACCCTGAGATCAATACAATTATTTGCCTAATTGTTTTAATAGATGAAATAGCCAGAAGTGCCGTGGGAAGATGGGGAAGGCTTCTGATCTCATGTTTATTAAGGTATATCTGAAAAAGTTTGGTGAGGGCAATACTGGTGGTACACTGAGAACTGGAAGACAATGTGAGCCCCCTATTCCTCTGATTTAAGAGGAACAGCTGTCAAATGTGCGCCTTTTTTTTTTACTTTTTTTATTTTGGGTGAGTGTAGGATCTGTAAAACTTCTGTAATGATTGTTTTATTGTAAATGCACCAGATATGATATCAAAAAAGCCTAGTGCCAAGTAATGGAGTCATCCATAAAACGCAAGGACTTTGGCTGGAATGTTGCTTTCATTGTGGTACTTAGCTCTGCACACGGAGCAGATTTTTCTTTTCCCTGCTCATTTTCCCTGTCTCCTCCAGCCATATGAAGGTCTCTGGGAGGGTGACCTGGCAGGACAGCTGCAGCCAGCAGGAATTAACAGAGCCAAGAACAAGATTTGTTAGGGCAGAAAAATGGAGCTTCTCATCACTGATCCCATGTGAGGAGCTCCTCCTTTGCCCTGTCTCCCTCACAGACAGAGGACTGGCTGCAGAGCTCATCACACCCAGCCAGAGGCAAAACCTCTCTTCATTTTTTTAATTCTTTCTTCATTTTTTTTTTTTTGTTTGTTTTGTTATTTGGTTTTTTTATTTTGACAATAACTGTCCCATAATAAAGAAAACTCCAAGTAGTTAGGTGGAAACGTAGTAGGAGAGATATGAAAGAGAAAGGAGGGGAAGGGGAGTAAAATAATAGCTATTGGCAGTCATTTTTTAAACCCTTTTGAATGCTTCAGTGCATTTTGTAAAGGGAAATTTGTCTTTTTTTTGTTTACTTTTTTTTTTGCACATATATGTAATTTCCTCATGTCTGAGAGAATTCAATGAAAGTCACATATGAGAAAGTAATAATGTACACAATATACTGACAGGTAAAGGTAGTTATTGGCCAAAAAAAAAAGGGATAAATAAGAAAAAAACCTGTTCCACAGGAATGTTATGGCTTCAACTATAACTCAGTGATGAGTAAATAGTTCCTTTGGCTGCCGAGAGCAAATAATTAAAATTTTCTGGGAGCTGCCGGTGAAAAATAATATATTTCTTGATCTATCTGTCAAAATCCAGCACAGAGCATGTGGTGTTCCTTTGGCTAATGAATTCTAAAGCAAAGCCAGGAGCTGGAAATCCACAGAAACTCCCCACTGCAGGGATCTTTGGCACCATTGTGTGCCTCTGTGGCTGAGACAATGGGAACAATTTTATGCTAATCAGCAGAAATAAAATGCAACGTTTTGGTACAAGAGAAATTAGCTGACACCAGCACTTGAACTCTTCTAAGCAGAAGTCTTGGTTTGTAGGTTATCTAAGTGGGTAATGGTGTGAGGCACTTCAAACCTCATACAAGTTCTGGCAACTGCAACACGTACGAGAACTTCTTCATTTTGCCTTTGTTTCGTTGGGGTTTTTTGGCAGTTAAAACATGCAAAGCTTTTTTTTTGTTTTTCCCCTATTATTTTTTCTGGCTTTGCTGTCTTGAGGGATACAAACTATGTCTTGCCTACAACAACTTACTTGTTAGCATGGAAGGATCTAGTACTTTCACATGCCTAGGTTAAACGTCCTGCTTAAGGGTCCTTAAAAGTGATTGATAACAGGTCCTCAGAAAACAAATACAAAATCGGAGGCAGCGGCAGAGAGAGGTCAAAGGCAAAGGGCCAGTGGGGGTGAATGTGGTCAAGGGGGTGACAGGCAGAGGAGGCTGCAGGAATGTATGTGTGGGAAATATGTTCTAGTGGACTGGTCCAAGTCTTTCCAGCCAGTTCTGCTGCCAGGCTGGAGGTTTTCCTGGAATTTCATGGCTAGCACGTGGGCAAGTATATTAAGCGAATGTTACCCATCAGCAGCAGGCTGTGCTGCACAAGCATGGAAGACACACAAACACACACATACAAATTTATACAGGCTGCTTTCCTTGCAACCAAACCTTTTCTGCTTAAAGAAATTGTGAAATAAGCAGTTTAAGGTATTCCTTGTTAGAATTTTTATACGCATACTACCCTTATTAGGATTTCTGATTTTGGGAGGAAAGATAAGCAGGAAGCAAGGGGTCAGGACATTGGAGTGGGAGCCTGGACGAAGTCAGATGCTGCTGTTTCTTTGATTAAAGAGGTTACCCACCTTCCATAAAAGCAGAAACTCCCCGTGCATCTGCCTCTGTTGGAAATGTGGTTTGTCTAACAAAGCCTTTCCTGGATAATTTGCATTAGCTCATGCTGGAGTGTTTACCACCAGTGATGTTTCATGGCTCAAATAGTGTAGAAGTGCTTTGATTACATGGTAATAAACTATATCTGAATGTCCAAATCAATGCAGGTGTCCAGCCACTGGTTTTGCATCTGGTACAAGACAAAAAAAATCAGAATAAATCAGCATTTAAAAATTCGAGCATTTTATGACAAAATAGAGAGAGAACACCACAGAGAGGGTGAGAATGCAGTTTGCAATACTGGCATCCAACCAGGAACTGGTTGAAAAAGAACCTTAAAATAAATGGAGCATTTGTACTCCAATGGATTCAAAGGGCTTTTTTCACAGAAGCAGAAGTCACTCTTCTTTTTTCTTGATTTGTCAATAAAATGGGAAACACTTAAACTGATAAGCAAAAGGAAAAAAATGTTGGTATTACCCACACAAAAAATAAATTTAAAAAAGAATTAGCAAAAACATGTCTTTCAAAGTATTTTGGACTAATTGGTGCATGCTGAAAACCAACTTTGTAGACACTAAAATAGAAACAAATTGCTTGCACTAACAAGCAAATATTCTTCAAATGAAAATTCTCATTCCATGTGTTTGATAAGCTCTGAGCAGGAGAGGATTTATATCTCTATAGTGTAAGGCAGCCTGGATTTTGCAAGACTGCAGCTCTGACTGTGGGACAATAAATTAATATTTAGGTGTATCTAACAGTAACTTTGGAAAGAGTGAGAAGAGATTTCAGTTTTTCTCTGACACTGGGGCAGATCCCATACAAGGCATGAGTTTTTAGAGGTGGCATCTTAAAGATGAGGAATTCTTTGGCTGCAGCCTGTGGGGTTACTAAAGACCACGTCACACCTCTCACCCCCTATCAAATAAGCAAATGGTATCCAATTGCTCCTCAGGTAAAATCTTTATTTCGTTGATGCTTTGGCTGACTTGTTCAGGATTTTATCCTGTATGTGAGTTGATCTATTCTTTTTTAAGAGAAGCCTTCTTTGTACATCAGATAGCCTCAGGTGCTGGTGTGATAGACTTACTATGTGCAGACCCTTTCTCTCAGTGCAACAGAGTTTAGCAGGATCAGGGGTGATGTGCTGGAAGTGTGTTCATGCTTACATTTTCATGTTGTGAAATTGATGCGATTGAAAAGTTTTTTAAGTTTCCCATGCTGAATAAGGATTGAACCTTCAGGGTTAAATTTTTATTTAGCACTTTTTACATACCAGTGAGTTGTTACTACTACATGTGAAATGCCTTTGTTGGATTTTTGAGTATGGAATTTTAGCATTACTTTTGTACTTTAGAGAAATTGCTCAGTTTTTTCCATTCACCTCACATGAGACAACATCCTCATTCTCCACTCTCAACAATCTCACTGAAAGAAAAATACACCCTTACTTACAGAAAAGTAGAAAAGAATCTAGCAGTCCTTCAGGTACATTTGGCTTAACACAGTGGTGCAAAGAGGGAAGGATTTGGCCCTTACACAAGCTGAACTAGGCAGTTTTGTTGCTTGCTGCTGCACAGAAGTCTCCAAAGAGTGGTCAGGGTCTGATGTTTGACTTAGGAAATGATGAGTTCGTTTGTCCCCATTCCTGTTCTAGGATGCAGCAAAATCTTTCCGGTCCAGAACTGTATGGAAACTGAGATAAAACTGCCTCTGCCTTCTTAAGGATTGAATTTTGCTCTACAGTCCACACTTTCTAGAGCAAAGTAGTGACAGGAGTAGAGTGAGAAGAAGTATAAGAAAAGGGCAAGGTCAGGAGGAGAAAGGAATGGGAATAAACGTGAAGCTTCCACATTGCTTCAGTTTTAAATTAAACTTGTCGGTCCCTGCTTTCTTACCCTCAAGTCTCCCTTGGCCATCCCAAGGCTCTGTGAGTTTATCTGAACCAGGTCCCTCACACAAAGCCCTGGAATGTTAAAGAGGTGTCAGTGACTATTTGCTTCTCCCCACTGCCTGCTCAGGGAAGGTCTGCTGGGCCTCCTTCCCTCTGGAACAGAAAGTGATGGATGTGGGCACACAGGCACATGTGTGCAGCCCTTCTGCATCCTGCTTTGTCAGCACTTGGCTCACTAACACAGCTCCTGGTGACCTCAGCCTCCTTCAGGCAACAGCAAGAAAAGCTGTGAAATACCCAGCTCGTTTTTAAAATTTACTTGCAAGTGCTGTAACACAGGAGAATTATGGGTACAACAACAGAGATGAGATGCGAATTTTCTTGTGTTAGTTCATTGCAGCATTACAAAATAAATAAATAATAATTAAAAAAAGGAAGCTGCAGAAGATGAGTAAAGAATCTTGATCTCTTATTTAGGGCTGGTTTTCATGTGATACCAAGAAATTGCAAGAGAAGAACTGACACTTAGAAAAAGATTCTCTTTTGACGTAGAGATATCAAAATACATTGTGTTCAGTATCATTCTTTTCAGGGCTGCTCCAAGCCTTAAAAGAATTGCCACTTTTGCAGTCAAATCCAAGTAACATCTGCTCTATGCAACCAGTCAATATTGTGGAAAAGTTCAAAGAATGAAGATCATTAGTAGTGTCAGCTTTACAACCAGAAGGTAATGGCATTGAAGTGAGCAAGTATAATACCCAACAATGCCAGGCTCATTAACCAGTGATTTATCATGATGAAAAGACCTGTTTAACCTTTAGTCTTCACATGCTTTCTGTTTTGAACAAAAAGACCTATTATTTCTAGTTGTCAAGAGATAATTTGTGGGTTGTTAAAGGGATGTATTAAATTATAGTTCAAACTATTATGCACAATTACACAAATATTGTTTTTGCAATGGGATGAGTTGATGCTAAAATGATTTTTATTTTCCCCTCCTCTTTTAATTTTGCTCATGCATTTGGGAAGTGAAATGATGGCATTGTATATATTAAGGATACCACTGTGTGACTTTTAGGCAAGTTAAATCAAATTTGATGGGTGCAGCAAGTGACAGTGTTGTTTCACAGAAGTAGCAAAATCCACATAAGATATTTTGAGCGTTGTATATACCAGTGCAGAAAGCTTGTTCTGACCTCTGAATAAAGAGGTGCATGGAGCTGACTTTCCCACAAATCTAAGTTTCTTTTATCCCTGTGTTGGGCTGTTTCATTAATTAGTTTGGTTTTTTTGTTGTTTTTTTTTTTTTAAAGAAAGCAGTGCTGATTTTAGACAGCTTTTGGCTGTTGCCATGTAACCTTTTCTACAGAAAAGCAGGCAACACAATTATTCTGAACCCACAATATCTATGCCTTGCAAGCAATAAGCCTCTTTTGGAAAACGTCATTGTATCAAAATGTGTATGGCAAAGCGTATGGTGACTTTTGTGAGGTAGAAAATCATCCATCAAGGGTTGGAAAGTCCATGAGACCTGTTTCAGTCTAATGAGATGATCTGTGATCTAATTCAGACGTGCATTTCATGTCACTGGGAACATCATATTATCTCCTGTCTAGTTCCACATTTTTTCTACTCATTTGGTTCTCTGTCTACCCTTAGTATAATGTAAGGATAAATTCATAACTGATTTAGTAATTCTCCAATTGCTTTTGTACACAAATAAATTCTAAACCAAGCTGCATGAGCAGATAAAATAGAACGATTTTGGGCTTCCCACCTGTCTTTTACACCTACATTTTGAACATCATCCATCCAAAGGTATTGATGTTTCATACACAAATTTGAGAGAAATCAGCATCGAAGGAGTTAGTAGGAACAAAATGAAAGGGCCTAACATGGTAGTTGAGACATCACATACAATATTCAAAATGAACAATTAGGAAGGATTTTCTAATCTATAATTGTGATTTCTCAGTTGGGGGGCAGCTTGGTAATTTACAGGCAATGCAGTATTTGTGACAGAGTTCTTCTGAGGTAGATATTTAATTGCAATACTTTTGAAATGAGCAGAGATGTAAGATATTTTCTTTCCCTCCAGCTTTAACTCAGATTTTAATCAATTATTGAGAAAATGTCTTGGTACACCTTTCTAAGTAACAAAGACTCTGTATTTATAGATCTCTGTCAGTACCTTCTTTCTCTGCTCTACCAACAATACTAAAACATTGAGCTCTGTTTTCTACCGTGTTTGTGGTGCAAATTTTTAGGCAGGACACTGAGGAAGTATCATTCTTAGGAATGCTGATCCTCACCTTCTTGATGATCACTTCCAGGTCTGAATAAACATTTGGAGATGGCAGGCCACTATCTGCCAATTTGACCATAAAATAATCTTGGTTGTCAAGAAAATATTAGAAAGCCTTGCTGCACTCGAGAAAAAGTTTGGACTCAAAACAAGTCACAATGATGTCTTTTAATCCAATATTTTAGTAGAAGTGTATTTGTTCATATTTCCTGGAGTGCTAGTTTTGTTATTCTCCTCAATCTGGTAAAAATCAAATCTTTGTCTTCCTTCTGCAAGGTGACCACCCCAAGCACCATGGTGAGAGGGTGAGGAGGTGAGCCTCCCTCACTTACTGTGTATGGAGCTTCACTGTATATTAAATAAATGTTCAGTGAGATAGGAAATGGAAAATAGGACTTGAAGAACCTCACAATCAGGACACTAGTCTGGGAGAAAAGCCACTCCTGATGCTGTCTTCAGATATATGTTCTCTTTATGCCTGATGGAAATGCAGTAACACCAGAGACTGCAATCAAAAGTCAGACAGCATCCATGTCATTGTCTGTCCTGGTGCCTTTAGAGCTCTTTGTAGAAGCACCTCAGGGACTTTCTTGAAAGTGAAGCATTGAGTGACCTACACACCAGGCACTTGGAGGGGCTGTGGACACACGTCAGTCAGGATTTCTCTGAATATGTGCTCTTTTTTTTTTTTTTAAACATATGCTTCATTCTAAAGCATTTAAGCATTTTCCTGAAAGTTTTTCGATATTTCTATGGTTTGTGTTTGATTAGGAAGCTAAAATCCCCCACAAATCTGAACTGTGTGCTTCTATCAATTGGACTGAACAGTCTACCACAGACATAACTGAGAGGATCAGGCTCCTAACAGAAAACAGTGCTTTTACTGGGATTATATCTCAGCACTTTCCCAAGAATCTAGTGACAATGGTGGATCCTTCCCTCTCTAACCAGCAGCCTCTGATTCCTGATGTTGCTGCAGGGCTTGGCAAATTGGGTTGAATTCAGACAGACAGACAGAAATTTCACCATTGACTCCTATAGGAGCGGGGTCTCAGCTTTTGTGTCCACTGCTCTCTGATGGGAAGGGGAAGGGCAGAAAGACAGAAATCTCTGAAGGGAAGAAAAGACAAATTCTATATATTTCTTTTTTCTCCTTTTTGCCTTTGCAGTTATAAGATTTGAGTGATTGGGTGCAATATTTTCAAAAAGAAAAGTGTGTCTCTCTCTCGGTTTGCAATTTCGCTCGAAATAGAAGTTTCAATACGTTTTAGCCTGTGGAAAAAGCCTGCAGGGCAAAATGTGAATATGCATAAGCTTGTAATTTTCCTTTGAAGATGTGGGAAACATCCAAATCTTGTGTTTGGCTTTCAAAAAAATCGCAGATTATGTGTTTGTGAATTCTCACAAAGAGGGGGAAAAGAAAAAAAAAAAAAAAAACCAAAAACAAGAGAGAAGGATTTGATAGGTTCAGCTTTTGTTTGCAACTGTTTGTAGTGGTGACACCAGAACAGTTTCACAGCCGTGACAAAGACCTGCTGCTCTTGGATTCCGTTTTGTGCATTCCTCTTCCGTCTCCTATGGACCAAACATTTTAGGGTGCGTTGTCTCAGAGACACCTCACATGTAAGGTCTGTCACACATCTGGGTGGAAATACACACTTCCAAATCCTGTGAAGAAACTTGGTGTATGGGAGCAGGAGCAGCCACAGTGCCCGCAGTAGGACTGCTTGGAAGCTGGAATATAATTGAAGCATTGTCTGGACTTTTCTTTTGGGGTTGTCTATGCAGCTAGATGGACTTCTAATAATTTCACAACAGTGAAAAATGGATATTCTATTCTTATTGAGGAAAAAAAAAATGTTTAAGAGTTGATTTTATTTGGATTTCAGTCTTATTTGGTCTAGCAAACTAAAGGAGTAGCACGAACAGGAGCAAAGGAAAGGGGCTGGAAGACTGGTGACTTTGAAAAAGACACTGAGAGCTTAGAGGCAGCACAGAAATGCAGAGCTGGCTCCCCCAGCAGCTTGGCACATCCTGCAGTGTGTATCCACACACATTAAAATGCGCTTGCTCTCAGAACGGGCTCTCTCCACTCCCTCTACCCTGCTCCCCTCCCCGTCCTGCCTTGCCTAACAAAAGATTCCCCGACAAAGGAAATTCTTCCTGGTTTGTAAAACAGTTGTGTAAAACTTGGACTGTAAAGCCACAGTTGACTGCTTTAATGTGGAACAGTTGGGAGGGTGGGGAATGGCTGGCAGGTTGGGACAGGACACAGCCATGGTGCCCCTATTCTGTCGGGGCTCTACTTAGTCACACCACCTGCTCCCCCTATTCTTCCCGAGGCAAGCCCGGCATGACAGTATGAACAGACGGATGTTTAAGCTCAATACCTTGGACACACTGCACCAGACGGAGCAAGGGGAGCTAAGAAAAGATAAATTAAGTGATCAATAAAGATAAGGGACCTGTTTAGCAGTAAATGGTGGGGACAGAGCAGACAGAACAAGGGGTGAACGTGTGTTAAATAATGCAAGCGTGTCTGTGGGCACACACAGGCTCCCCAGTATGAGCCTCTTCTGGAGTCAGTGATGCTCTTTGGCTGGAGGGTGAGGAAGGGGAAGAGAGAGGGGGCTGTGTCCAGGGCTGAGTCAGTGACCTGTTTGCACCTCCCACCTTTGTGATAGCTGGGAGAGAGCAGCAAGGAGCAATGAAGTTCTGATAGAGAACCAGTAACTGTGCTTTGACAGTTGATTGACACTTAAGTGATCCAAAAATGTGTACTCATTTTAATCAGCTATCGCAGCCAGGAGCAATCTTTTGTTCTGTCCTGTTGCCTAATATAGCAAAGGTCTTGATTTCAGTTTCAGACTTCTAATCCCTTCTCTTCAAGAAGATCTAAAAAATCAGCTTACAGTCACTTCCCGTGACAATTGGTCTGTTGACAGTTACGAACGATGCCACTGATATAAATAGTCATGCACAGCCCAAAGGAGAGCTGTTTTTTAACATGAGCATGTCTCTGGTTCTTCTCTAATGACCAAAAAAGGCAGTGCTTTTCTCTGTGAAAGACTCAGGGCTGATGCAAGTCCACTCATTACTGCCATGTAAGAGATGGCGTTTCTTACTCAAGGGAGCAACTGCTGTGTGTTTAGCCAGGGGGAACCCTGGAGCAAACACAGGCACAGGGAAGGTGATTCCACGTGTTGTAGGTTTATAACTTCGCCAGGGGGTCTTGCTCTTGTGCTTAGGCCACCAGTATCACCCACTTATTCAGGAAGTTGCACTTTAGGTACTACCGATCATAGAATAGTCATTCAGTTAGTAGGGACCTACAACAGTCATGTTGTCCATCGTCCTAAGAATCAGCAAGCAAGGTGTTCACTGGACTGGACCTTTTTGCACTCTCAGCTCTCACATTATGGTCCAAAAGCCAAAGAATAAACCCCAGCCCATTAAGGTGATCAACCCTCTTTTCTGCTCATTGTTGTCCCACTGTGATTACAGATGTTGTAATTCTGTTTAAATAGATAAGTGCCACATGGCATTCCTGATGGCATTAAATTGGTTTTCCTATTACACAGGTCCCATCCTTTTCATGATTTTATTTGTATACCTGTTGTGTAATGCTAAAACAATATTGTTGTAGAATAAACAGAAAATTGTTGGGAGTTTTTCAGGGGTTACTCACCGAAACGTCCCATGGTGTGAAAACTGAATTGTAGTGGTACAATGGGGCACAAAAATCTATTTCCACGTTATAAAGGTATTTTAAAGTTTATTCCTTTTCACTGGCAGAATAAAATGCAGACCCCTACAAGACACTGTTAGGTAGGCAAAAGGGACAGGGAGATAAAGTCAATTCAAACAATTTAATCAGCCTTGGAGGCTTGGTGATGGCTTGTAAGTGCAGCTGTTCTCTCAAGTGTCATCCTGAAGTGACACTTAGCATTTTTGTTCTGGAGCTGAAATGTGTCTCACTGAGTATCCTCCACAGCTGATCCTGTGCAGCTGGGGGGACTTGGGAATCCATTTCCTGAGGGGAGAGGGGCCAGCACAGCTGCATGGAGACAACTGTTAGGGCCGGGTGGCTCCCATCATTGGGAAGGTGGAGGTGTCCCCTACAAACCACCCCAGCACTTCAGGCCACAGCAAGTTCCAGGTAGCAAGTTACAGGACAAGAGGAAAGGGCCACAAGTTGCACCAGGGGAGGTTTACTTTGGCTGTTAGGAAACATCTCTTTACTGGAAGGGTTGGCAAGCCCTGGTACACAGGCTGTCCGGGGAAGTGGTGGAGTCATCACCTCTGAAGGTGTTCAAAAATGCCTGGGACTTGGGGACATGGTTTCATGGTGGGCTTGGCAGTGGAGGCTTAATGGTTGGATTCAATGATCTTAGAGGGTTTTTCCAACCCAAACGATGCTGTGTCTCACAAACACCCCCACAAGCCTGTGGCAGTACAGGTTAGCTCAAACTGGGAAGTTTCCTGTGCTCCAGGTAGTGCTGTTGGAGCCTTTCCCTGAGGGCCACCTCATGTGACACAGGTTCCAACGAGACCTTGCTGCTTAAAGGCTCTCATTAGGAGGATCCCTTTACTTTTTCTGTACTCTGCTTCTACTGAGCATGAGAATTCCAATATAAAGATGGAAAATGAAGATAATCTGGGTAACGAGGTTTCTGCCCATTTTAGATGTGAGCCACAGGCGCTTTAGGGATACCTGGTTACATGCAATATGGAAAGCTGGATAAATGTTTGGAATTACTCCAACAACTGTGAGAGTCAGTGTTTCCAGACCAACATCCATATATATTTTTTTTAATTTCCCCCTAAATGAGACAGTGGAGCTGTCTTTCAAGGTGCTTCTTGGCTGCCCAGAATCCCAGGGCTCAGCTGTGCTTTGGAGAATAGCCTAGGCTGGATTTTGTAATAGTATTTCCCCTCTTGTAATTTCAATGGTTTTTTGGGGTTTGGTGATAGAGGGAGAAGGTACCAAACAAAGTAGGCCTGAGGGAAAGAACAGCTTGTTAATCCCCCATGCCACGTCACAGCAGTGTTGGACATGGGATGGTGACGCTGACTAGAAACAAAATAAATTGTCAGAGGTGGCAGAAATATAAATTATTAGCAAATATCTTAGTGCAGAATGTTTCCACTTTAAAAGGTGAGTTCAGTATTCATGTACAAAGGTTTGAAGTGAGGAGAAGAACACCCCACTGCCCTCATTCTGTATTTCATCCTCTCATTATTCACAAACAACAGAACAGACAAAGAGATGACAGCTCTGTGAGACTCCCCCAGTTTATGAATTGCACCTTGTTAAGCTTAAGCATGCAATGAAGATTTTTCTGGTTCCCAGCAGTGACGTTGAGATGTCTGCATCTGTGCTAAATAAAAGTGACAGGAGAAGGTTCTGTGCAGGCAGTACATTGACAGCACTGGGATGAACATGGGCTGGCTGAACAAGATAGTTTTATTAGCATCTGATCCTTGTGGATACAGAGGGATTTCAGCAGCAGGCAACTGCTGTCTGCTCTGTGCAAAAAGAACTTAGTCCAACCACATACCCACAAACTCCATAAAACAGATCCCTGCTTTGGTAATTACTTTGATACATTCTCTGATTAATGGTTTATACCTGTGGGATTATCATTCATGATGAGCCTGGCAATAAAGCTGTTTATTTTTATGAGGTATTTTATAAATCCAGCTCCAAGAACAGCATGATGCATTAGTGTTGGTACATCACCTAAATGTGCGTGCAGCACCATGAGATGATTCAAACAAACAACTGGGAGCATTATTATGTGCTCTGGAATTCACCACAGTGCAGCCAGAGCATGATTCATTTGGCAGCCTTCTCCTACAGCTGAGTACAGTCATTTTAGAAAACTGTTGGTCTTTCTCCATAGGGAGTCAGCTCGATGGTAAGATGCATCCCATGAACAAAGTGTGTGATCAACAACAACAGCAACAATCATCATCATCATCATCTTTCAAACTTCAACTCACTCCATTCTTTGCTTCCTCTTCTGAACCTTCACCAGACAAAAAAAACACCACCTTTGTTTTCCCCAAAGTAATTTAATTAATTTAAGGGGTTCATTCTCTCAAATTCCATGAAGGGTGTAGTCTGGACTTCAGTTTTTGTTTTCTGGAAAGGCACATCCATAGCAGGGCCTGAGGGATTTCCTCCAGTGAGAGGACTACAAGACCCGCTCTGTCATCTACAAAAAATGTTCTGTTCCTTGGTTCGTTTCTGAAGTTGTCAAGCACTTTTGTGTTTATCTCTCTCTGTCTCTCACAGCCTGCTGATTTAATTCTTCTTTCTACTACCTCACAGACAACAGCCCAGCTTGGAAGGGACCTTAAAAGATCCTGTTTTCCAAGTGAAGGAAAGGGAACCTAGTGGGACCCAGTGTTTCCTATTCCTCAGTATAATCAGCTGTAACCTAAGAGGTTACACTACACCACTAAGAGATAAATAATACCAGGTGGGATTTGGTAGGAAACACTTGCTAAAAACACAGATTTCATAGTCTCTCTTTTTTTTTGTCTAATCCAATAGAACATATTAACAACCTAACGTTCTGGCTGGCTTGTTTACAACACCACTTCCCTTGCACGAAGCTATTTAGACAGTAATTCTAGTAAGCAGTGAAAACATACCTGTGTGCTTGCTCTTTTATGTAGAAATAAGATGGTTGTTTCTTTATAAAAGCCCCAAAGGAATTCTGTGAATTCCTAAATTATTTCCTGTTTCAATAAAGGAACGTCAGTCTGGAAGGGCTAACTTGAACCACAGAATCTGGCTGTCAAAGGAAACCCTGTTTTGTCGTTCTTCTCGTTTTGCAGCAGACACATGATGTGTCTGGCCCTCCAGCATTGCACTCACAGCCCAACTGACTCACAAAGTATTTGCTTTTTCAGTGTCTCTGTTCTTTCCTGGCAGCAAGTCCATTTGTTGGGTCTATGTTATAAACCCCAACATGAAAATAATCTGAATTGAAAGCATCCTTTTCTTGTGGGGAATGAGAGGTAGATTGGGAGCTTCTGCTGCCTCCTTCCCTTCTGGAGCTGGGACTTGAGAGGATTTCACCAGCTGAGGCTCAGACTGAGCACATAAGGAGCTGTTGAGGAACCCACAGCTCACCTCAGAACAGCCTCATTCCTCTTTGTCACTTGTCCTGGTTGAACCTGAGAGTCTGGAAATGATAGTTAGACAAACCTGTGCTGTCCTCCCAGCAGTGAGCTCGCAACCATCATGGTTTCATTAATCCTCCACAGAGGATCTGGTTTCTCATAACCATGAGCTTAGGCCAGGTGTTGTAAGTAGCATTCCCCTGCAAACCAAACTGGTGTTGTCAGAGCTGCTACAGAGGGCTCAGGTCCTGCAGGAAGGAGGGAGAGAATAGAGGAAATACAGGGCTTTGTCACCAGGAGAGGAAAGTGGTTGCTTGCACAAGCTGGTGGTACCTTGTGCAGCTTCCTGAAATGTCCACAAGGACAATCATAGTCTGAACTCCCTGTTCTTGGCAGGGATGAGTGGCTGCCACAAATGGAAAGTAGGTAAAGACATGGGAAATTGCTTGTTTCTTAAAACAGGGAGGGGATGGGGCAGTCTAGGCACCTTCTAGAGTACCTAGATGAGGACACTTCTTAAGTAATTTATTTTTTTTTAGTGGGGGAAAAACAGGACCACAATTTTTGTACATTTTTATTTGGTCCCCTGCCTGGATAATACAGGGATGGATAGAATTGAGGAGGAATTGTTGATCTGTCCAGAATTTAAATATTCTCCTTTACATCCACCTAAAAACACAGAAGGGTCTTCTTGCTTTAGGAAATTGGGGCAAAAAATGATCACAGAATCATTCCAACAGACACTGATTTACGTGGGATCAGTAATACAGACTGAATCACTACCTAGTAAATAGGTCCTGTGTCCTTACAGTTCCATGCTGATAAAACGATTCCAGTGAGGAAATCCTGGAGTAACACAAGGACAGATCACACACTATCCTTACTATTGTATTGCTACTGTGCATTTGTTGGTTCTAGAATTCAGCCATAAATATCAGAATATTTTCAGTTTTCACACAACTCTAACTAAAGGAATTTTTAGCTTCTCTTATTCAAAAAAAGAAACAACTGCCATTGTTTAGGATAAAAACATGAAAGAAAAAGGTGGTATAAAACAAACGATCAAATTTCAGGGAAGTGTAATTAACAGAATGATGATATTAAGTTTTGGGAATGAAAACACTTTTCAAAAAGAGAAAGGATATGCTGCCTGTGGGTTATTATTTTGAATAGCCCCATCTTCCCTGTGCCCCACAACTTCATTCACGTACTAATTTTTCAAAGTTTTAGCTATCCTGAACGAAAGAAAGCATCCTCCAAATCATTGTGGAAATGATGTGGCAGCGTTAAATGTCTGAATTGTTCCCTCCACCTAAATAATGCCTGTTAATAATATCTATTGCATGTAATTTGTCCTAGCCTACCCCTGGCACCAGGCTTCCCAGAAGAATTTAGTGTCCTTTCTTCCTGTTGTGGCTGAAGGTGCATTATTGGCACTATGGGAGAGACAGGCTTGCAATTTTTTTTTTTCACATCATTGGTCACACAAAGTGATTGCTCCAGCTGTACAAATAATGTAGGAAATGGATTTTTTTTTTTTTTTTGCATTAGAATTATGCAAGCCCAGCAAATAATCCCAACAATTGCTTCTTAAGTCAGTGAAATTTCAAGCCATTCAGTTTACTTGTAAGGAGCTCACGGCTTCTTTGATGACGGGGTTTGTTAAGCCCAAATGTGGAGAACTAATAAAATAATAAAAAGGCTCCAGAGGTGTTTATAGATTTCAATTATCTCTTACTTTCTCTCCCAGGACTGGGCTGGGCAGGATTGTGCTGCCCTCAAGTAGCACTTGAGTCTGGGCTGCGTTTTATGCTGGCTGTCTCTGAGGTTTCTCCTTTGTGGCTGAATCCCCTTAGTGTGGGCAGTGCACAGAGGTGCTAAGGGCTTGCCTAGACAAAGCACCGGCCTCCACAAAAGCAAGGGAGCAAAAGGAGGCAAAATTGAATCTCTAGCACCCAGCTCCTGGGCAAACAGACAAAACTAATGGATCCACTCTTGCTCCTCCCATCCAATTACTGTGATCCAGTAGAGAGAATATGGCAACATCGGTTCACACAAACTCTAATGCTCTTAATCCCTTCCATACATATAAACCTCACATTCAGCACCGTCACTTCATTACCGAGCCACCCAGGCAGCCGCGGCAGCGTCGGAATGGACCCACCGGCTGCAAAAACCTGCCTCCTTCAGGTTTTAATCAGCTAATGAGGGCTATGCAAATGAGCAGCTTATGGGATTACGCCTTGTCTGACAGCAGCGCTCCTCACAGCCATGCAGAACTAATACAGGTGTTAGTAAACTGGTCATTAGGCGCTGCCTAATTTCGGCCCATTCACGCTGGGATTGTGCTGGCAGCCCTGCCATTTGTACTGGTGTTTGTGGCCCAGTAGGACATCTATTAGGGCTGTGGTGGGTCCAGCCAAACCTCCTTGCTGCTCGATATGAAGTTAATAAATCCGGTTGGGTTTGGTTTTTAGCCATACACAAGGACCCAGGCCTGACATGGGGATTTCCCCCTCCACCCCAGCTGCCTGGGAAATTGTCACAGGAGGGCAAAGGGGAAGTTTAATTGACAGTTACTTAACATTTACATGGACTTCTCACATGCTTTTGAATAAAATGTAAAGCACAGAAGTATGATTAACCTATATTTTTCCCTTGGTCACAACCAGCCAACTCCCTTTTCCATGCAGCCCAGAAATATGCAGCGAGAACAAAACACACCGTGTCCGGGGATGAGCCATCTCTCTGGGGTTTTGTCCATTTCAGTGGTCCAGTACATCTTTCTGCTGTTTAATTTTTCTCGTTCACTGATATTTCTTTAAAGAAGAGTTCCTTCACTGTGCAAACAATTCTGCACTGCAGGGTGTTTACTCGCCAGGTCGGTGGGGAAAAGTGGAGCGACATCAGTAAAGCATTCCCAGAGCAGAGCACACGATGTGAACATTTTCTTAGCTGCTGCCCCTGCTACATGTCTGTCTAGAAATCTCCAAAAATATACTCATTACGTAAACAGCAAATATTCCAGACACATAAACAAAAGCGCCAAGCCTATAGCAATTTTCATTATTTCCCAAGAGGGCTTTGGTGGAAGCAAAGATAGGACTAGCAAATAATTTCAAAGATCTCCACTTTGTGAACAGTGAGATACAGAAGCAGAGCTGCTTCTGCCTAGGAGGGACACAGAACACAGTAGAAATCTACAAGGACATCATCTGACAAGTGCCAAAATTGATTAGAAGATGCCCAATGAATTACAGATTTTATCTCTTCCAGTCAGCCGAGGAAAGGTTGTATTTTTAAGTAAATCTCAGTTTAAGACCCATTCGAGGAATTTGCCAAAAAAAGATGTGATGTTATGGGGGTTTGTTTTTATTACAATAGTAATAAAATAGTAACAGCTCCAACTGCACTATTCTTCATTTAAATATCATTTAAAATTGAAGGACCTCATCAAAGTATTGAGATGTTCTAGTAAAAGCCAGAAATTCAGGGGCACATGTAGCTTTTAATGAGTTCAAAGTTTGATTTCAATCTTTCGATCGATTAAGTTGGAATCGTCATCTTCTGCACTGGGAGTTTCAAACAAAGGTTTAAAGGGCAAAGTATTCAAAAGTAAGTCCACGAATGTCAATAAGCAAAGCCTCTTAGGTTTAATGCCCACATATCCATTGTTCTGTGTTTGCTCTGACTGACCCTAACTAAGTGTGTACCTTCAGGGCAAAGTTCTGTGCCGAGCTTTTCCTGTGCCTTTCACTTTCAGATGTCTCAAAACCAAACAGGGGTCCAAAATTTGAAAATTCAGATCAATGATCGACCTTTTAACCTCTAGAAAAATGAGGCTGGCTCATCTGCTCATTCATCACCTGTGTTAAGGTTGCCTTGCTCTCCTGCTCTGCGAGCTGTAAGCTGTGGTGCTCTGTGGACACTGTCCTCTCCACCTTTTCCTTGGGATAACCTGCTGCTGTGTGTAACAAATTTGCCCGTGACACACGAGATGTTACACGAGCTAAAAAGTGCTGGGTAATGGATGAGGAAAAGCCAGACATAATGGAAAGGTTTAAACGGAGCGTGTGTATCTGGTTTATTTATCATTCTGTCACCCTGCTCTTTGCCTACCTCTAAAATAACCTGCAGGATGTGATCAGGAGAATGTGGATTGCATTGATTAGGCCCAGTGGAGTCCTGCCAATGGAATGTTGTCGTGCTATTTATAGATAACAAAAGGATCACTTCTATTTATCCTTATGCTTTGTCATAAGGATAAGCATGGTGTAGCTTTGGATACTGAGAAGGTGAGGAAAGTTGAGCAAGTCTGGACCTATTCAAAATCTTAGAAGCCAGAATCCCTGAGTGTTCACAACGAACATAAATCCTCAGAAAGATTAAGAAATTCTTTAGAACAATGGAAAAAAAAATATTTTCTTTTAATATTTCAGTTATCAGCAGCACCTCTCAATGCTGATAGCTCCGTTTTAGTTGAAGGAGAGCTGAGAAGGTGAATGATATCATATTTATGAAATGCATCATAGCTAAGTCAAAAGACATGGTAGGAAAAAAGCTTACTTGCACTTGGACAGACCATAATGGAAATAGCGTTAAAATATTAAAGAAAAATGTGATTAGTTGCCAGCACTGGTAGTATGTAGGTGTTAAAGAAAGGATTACAGGTGACCTCGCCCCCGATAAATCACAGTTGTACTAATTACCAAAATATAGGAACAGCCTTGCCCTTAATGGATTGCAGCAGTGGCTAATAAAGATTAAGTGTGATAAAAGGAGTGAGTTAGCTGGTCAGAGGGAGGACTTTCAGGAAGGTGATGTTGGGAGGACCTAGAGCAAGAGGAATGATCCTGAGGAAGGAGATACTGAAGGAAGGATCCAGAAGGACTAGGCAAAACAGGAGAGAGAATCACTGCTGTGAGATCAGTCTGGGGCTGCTGTTGGAACCTGCAGTCACAGTCTAGTTGGGTAAAAGCCTGCAGTCAGAGTCTGCACACTGATACCTGCAGTCAGAGGCTGAAAGGGAAACCCACAGCAGGAGCTGGCTGCAGCCAGAGTCAGTGAATAGTTGGAGTCAGGATGACTGACCTGCAAAGGGGAGTAAACCAGGGCCCTTTTCATGCTGTCATGAACAAGAAGTCTGTGTCTTGGCTCATTTCTGCCCTCTAACAAGAGAGCTGCTGCAACAGTAGTGGTTGTCACAAGTGGGAGGAAAATAATTGTTTCCAAGAGTGAAATTACACAATAAATTTTCTCTGTATTTCTTTTTATGTCTTGCTTTTCTTTTTTTGTTTAACACACAGATGATTACACCTTGAGGAGACTGCATACTGCATCCGAGAAAAAGGTTGCACCTTCATTGGTCAAAAAAGTATAACAATGCAGTGTTCAAAAATGAATGCGTGTGTGGAAAAGTGTCTAGGCTCCAGTGGAGAGAAGCACATGGGATATGGGAATGAATATGTGCTTAGGGATGAAAAAGTGGCAGTAAATATTTAATGAAGATTTAATTAAATTAAGAATCCACTCATGCTGGTTTCCACTGGATGACAGAACCAGCTGCCAGGTGGTGTGTTTTCAGCACTGCATTCAGGCAGCTGCCAGTCTTGCACCCCAGAAGGGTAAATCTCAGAGGCCCTCACTTCTGTCCAGGAACTATCAGCCCACAAAACCAGTTTAATTTCCCAGGTACTGTTCATTTGTCTCTTGGAAATGAATCTTTCAAATGCTAAGCATCCTTGACTTCCACACAGGTTGTAATCAAAGGACCAGTGACACTGCAACTTCGAGCATTCCAGTTAAACCTGTTTTATTGAAATCTTCTTCTTTGGCACTAAAATGGAAATGGCACAATGATATTGCTAGGATTCATAACAATTTTAGTTTAAAGGGCATCCTCTTCTAGATTTCAGGAAAATGAGCTTTTCAGCCTGATACTTTACTTACTATTTTTGCTAATAAAAGTTGGGAGTCAGGTGAATCATACACCTGTTTTGAGGAACTCACTGTAAAACATTTATTTCCTGCATATGCAGACTAAATAATAATGAAAACCAAACACATACTGCCCCTGTAAACAGGACACAGAATGTTATATGAATCAGACTCCCTGAGAGTTTCAGATGGAGTTTCAGGTGCTGGGATATATCTACGGTTGCAAGAAATCCAATCTAGTAGAGTAATCTAATCTGGGATCTATCTACATGCAAGTAATTTTAAAATTACTTCCTGGAAACAAACGTATTCATAGAAAAGGGAATCCATTTTTGCCCTCCTTTACCATGAAGACAGTCCTTCACCGTGCTAAACAGAATGGATTATTCCCAGCCCCCCAGAACATTCCTAAGAATGCTGTGGGATCATCAGCAAGGAATTCTATGCTGCTTAAAGAAATCCTGTGTGCTGCTCACTGAGACAGTAAAATAGTTGTGATGAGAAGAGATGCCTAATCAGGATAACTTTGGAGATCCAGACTGTGACTTTAGCCTGAGCAACTGAGTTTTGTCCTGGATTGTGTCTCATGTTGTGGCCCATAAGCAGGTGACAGAGGGACTGTGGAGCAGCATCCCTGCTCTGGGACCTTTTACTTTTGCATCCATCCCACTCTGCCTTGGCCTCTCTCAATGTTGTGGCTTCTTTTTCAAGCAAGTTTCCATATCTGGCTGCAGCAATTATATTCTATATTTGTTCTAGATGGTCATTTTCTATTACATAAAATTTTTATGGCATCTGGCTGGAGTATAGCATTTTCTTCCCAGTGGCATGCCTAAGGCAGGTCTATACCAAGCTTTTCACTTTTCCCAGTGGATGATTTCTGGTCCCTTGGGATAACTCTATTATCAGTTGTCAAAACCAGCTTATTCCCCATCCAGGGAAAGTAAATACAGCTTCTTTCTTAGGCACTTCTGAATCCTCAATTGTTAGCAACTTTTTTCTGGAAAGACTTGTCAGTTCTCTCACTGCTAAATGGGATCACAAAATGGGAAAAAAATGCACCATGGCAAGTAAGTTTGTTAAAATTCTTGTTGGAGGAGTTATTTGCAAATGCAAAAAGATGTGAGAAAACTGCATCCAAAAGTTACCTTCAGAAAATCCTGAGGTCAAACAGCTTTAATGCTACTCCTTGTGTATCTTTACAATGAGAATTTTAAGCGGATTCCTCCTGCATGGCAGTACACAGGGTTAAAGGTTAACAACTGACCAATTCCTTGGACAAGGTGTTATTCAAAATCAGGTACTTAAGACATTTGCTGGAGGACTTAGCCATTATGGCTGTTTGGAATCAGTGCATTTTCCAGCAGGGAAAGTATTTAGGAGAACAAAAAGAGTGCAGGGACAGGGAATTCCAGAAAGCCTGTCACCATATAAACTAAAAACCACCATTAGAAGCTGAGTTCTCTTCAGAAAAATCTGACAGTATCCAAATAGGTTGTATGGAAATCATGGTCACCAGAAAGAGATGAGAGCATTCTCCACAAATACTTAAGCTTGGCTCTATTTAAGCTCTGTTTTCAGTGTACACACGAGTTTTCTCTTCCCATGTTACTTTCCTTTGATGTAGTTATGCCTCTCAAGATCTGTCTGACTTCTTTTTTTTTTAAGAGCTTGTAAAGTAGTAATTTTACAGTCAGGTCTGAATCAAAGGGAAAAGCTGCTGGAGGTTTCTGATCTAGCAATATCTTGCTTGATATGTTCAGAGCAATATCTCACCAGGGATTGGAGTTTACTTGGGGGAAACCTGAAATAATAATAACTCTCAAATTCATGTTGTCCTGTTTTGGAGAAGAGTTTATAATGTAGGTGTCCAGAGATATTGTTTAAGCAATGAGCACAGCTGTTGGATCTCCTTTTCACCTGGGTTGCAGGGTTTCTTCTCTAATTTTTGGGTTTTGCACCTGGATCTTTCCTGGTTTTGAGCAGTTGCCTGTTATGGACAACACAGCTGTTCCCTTTGTTGGCTAGGAAGAAATCCACAGTGGTTTTGAACGGGGTTTAGAGAAGAGAAGAAGGTATTTACACAGCCTTTAAAGACCAGTACAGCTCTCAGGACTAAAACTTTGTGCGTGCGTAAAAGTGAATATGCTTTCAGAACTTGGTTTACAAAAAAAAGTCACTTGGATTCCACAGCTGTCGTGAGGGGGAAGATGTTCATTCCACCTTGCACTAAAACACTGGTTTGATTCAGGACATTAAACAGCTGCTGTGCTGCTGTTGCAATGTGGCTTTTCTGTGGCAGATCCATACTACAGTCTCACGGTGTGTGAAATATCTTTTAGCCACCAGGCAGTTGTGAGGTTTAAATCAAAGGCATCATGCTTATAAGGGAGAATAGGAGGTGTTATATTTAGATATATTTTGGAGAAAGCAATACCGGGTAGCAATGCAGCACAAATATTTTGAAGAGTTGAATTTAGAAGTGGGTTCTTTAATGTGCTTGCTTTAACGTACATATTCATACTTAGAAGAATTCTGAAACCCCAATCGAAACACCTGTGTGTCTAAAAAGAATATAAGGAGACTTGAGCCTCAAGCATGATTCAAAGACTAAGCAAACAATGATATCCTTGTATAGTTTTCAAAATATTTTAATCTTTTTTTTTTAAATTTCAGACTCTTCTCATTGTGGAAATAAATTTCTCAATGCACATTTCAATGAGACTCTTTTAACCTGCTCATCTCTTCTGACTGCAGAGATGAAAAAAAGTTATTGGAATACTAATCTTGGGTATGATATTTAGGAGCTGGTGTTGTCTCACTGGATATTAGTCAGTAGCCTTTTGTTCCATCCCATCTTGAAATGCATTTTGAAAAGAATAATACCAAAAATGCTAGAGTGATTGATTAAAGAGAATGTATTCATGGGAGCATGTGAAATGAAGTTTAGCTTCATTTGCTTAAAACTATTTTGCAGAACAGCATATTCATCAAAGAAAAAGAAAGGAAAAAGCAGAAATGTAATGTATCCAAAGTCATGGATGTATAGATCTATCTCAAATCAGTGCTGAGGCCAGGAACAATAGTTGGATTTTACAATCTGTAACTTAACTCCTTGTCTAAACAGTTAGTAATGGTGCTGAATAAGATGAGTGTGCCCAGTCTAACCAAACACAGCAGAACAAGCAGGGGGAATGCATGTGGAGAAAAGATAAAAAGAACCTTCATCTAACACGTATAAATTCTTTTAACCTATGAAATAGGACCCAGGTCCAGCTCCCAAAACTCGAAAGACATTTTTGACTCTATCATGTAAAGCTTTTTATTTATTGCTACAATGACTCGTAATTTGGTTGAGATTTATCTTGCTTTTGTACAGAATGGTTTCTAAGGAAAAACCATCTGTAGGATCAGGAATTAGAAACAGACTTATCTAAATATCTTTTTATTTCTTGAGTTAGGAAGATAATTTGAGGGAATTTGGGCTAGTAGTAAAGCCTGGCAAGATCAGGTTTGCCAGAATTTCTTAAAAAATGTAGCTGAGACTGTAAAAGATCTGTTTTTCATCTGTTGTAGCAGATGAATGCTCCTGGATTGGTGGTTTTGCTGTTGACTCCAAAGAGCTAATGTGTGGGAATAATTTTTACTCAAGTGCTACTGTTCCAGCCTAACTGAGGTTTTAGCTAAAGCACGTGATTCACAGCAATTGAGATGATTTCTTAGAGGAGAAGAGCTCACTCCACGAGAAAGCAGGATTGGACCACTTTTATCTGTCATGCAATGTATTTCCTTTTCCAATGAGATAGTGAGTTGTGGGACTGGAGAATGTGGCAGGAGAAGGGGATGGTGAAATGGTGTATTTACCAAGGGAAGGATGCCTCCCACTGCCAGCTGCAGGGAAGAGGGAGGTAACACATTCAGCCCTGAAATTATTCCACTGATGGAATGGATGTCTTCCCAGATGAACCTCTCCTTGCTTTTGTGCATTTACTGTCACGGATAAGTAAGGCAGAAACAATTTCCTATGTGGAGAACACAAACTAAAAATATTCCAAGAATTATGTCCCTGTTTTCATCTGAGTGAGACTTGGATATCACTTCCTTCAGGAGAAATCTCGGGGGTTTAAATTGTGTGGATATCCAAGATTCAGGATTTAGCTCTCCTTCAGATTACCCATGCAGCCATACCTTTATGTTTCAAGAGTGGACAGGAGGACCTGGTCTGTACTGCCCCAGCTCTGTCAGGGGCAGCTTTGTCCTCACCTCACTGAGATGTCTGTTGTTGTAAGGCAAGGAAAGTGGCCTTTCTCTTACTCTGTCACGTCAGTCTGAACAAGACCCGAGCAGCAGCCCCACAGCCACTCTGTAGGGATGGTTTGGACATTATTGTGATGCCTTGGGAAGGCTGACCTGAAACAGAGACTGGACAGAGCCAGGGAATAAAGGAGATATTTATTGAAAGGCCTTTAGGGTGCACCTTGGGCAGGACAAGAGCCTGAGCAGGGCTACACCCAGGGTGGACTGAAAATGGTCACAAAATGGTCACAAAATGGCTGGCTGGTCACGAGATCTTACATTTTTGTAAGTTTTGGTCCATTTGCATATTGGGGTTTATTTGTCCAATTCCAGCTTCAGGCTGTGAGGTCCCATCCTTCTTGTTCCTCCCTCCAGCCCACCCTTGTTTGTGCTTTTGGGCCTGAAAGTTGTCCTTGGTCTTCAGCAGGAAAAGGATTTGTTCTGTCTCCCTGCTCTGTGAAGAGAGCTTAGCAGCACTGAATGTGAGGCTCAGAACTGCACCCCTGGGCAGCACAGAATGTGAAAACATGAAAGATAAAACTTAAGGCATCAACTGTAGCTGTGGAGGTAACATAATGTCGTGGGTTTTGTAAAGAACATGTTATTCTACACACCCAGCCTAAAGATCAAAACCAGGCAGGTGGGAAATTTTATTTGACCTACAGGTGCTTCCATGACATCTTCTAAACCCCCACTGCTGTTTTAAAGGGCTTAAATACCTCAAAAAATTGAGTAAAAGACCAGATCCTACTACTTTGGTCATTGGCTTCAAAAGACTTGTTATGAGAAGAGATGGGAGACATTGTTTGTGGAGCTAGGGCCGAATCCTGAAATGGCTGGGCCAGATCCCACACAACCTGTGCATGTTCTGCCTCTGCAGTCTAGTGATAACCTGCTTGATCAGTCTGGGCTTCCCTCTGAGCCCTCTCCAGCCCTCAGCATATTGTCTTTGCCCAGAGAATGAAGTATTTCCAACTGTGCTTATTCTCAATGCCATAATAACTCATTTATTTAACTGTTTTAACAACGTTTATCCTTATGAGAAAGTGCCTTAATTTTTAAATTGAAATATGTAAAATTAATAAAGCAAAGTCAGTTTTTAGCAGCTGGGTCTGGCAGGTATTTTGCCTACTTTTTCCATTGTTTTTACACATTATGGGAGGTATTAGGTTGGGGATTTTTTTTCCTCGTTCAGCTCCCCGACACAGCTACAAAAATTATGTATTCTTTACTGCTTTCTAAGAAGATTACTAAGCCAGCTGACCCAAACAGTAGTGGGACCAATTAGACATCACTCAAAATTAATAACCACTACGATGATAAAAAAATCAAAAGATTGATTCTTCTGATGGGAGAATCGTTTTAATTAATTTAATCCTTGTTGAAAGATCAGCTGTGCACAGTCCTGCTCACCAGTGGGGCCCATTTGTCCCTGTCTGTCCCTGTCACCTAAAGCCAGTGAATATGATCAGTAGCCAGCACTTAGGGGACAATAAGAAACAGATTGTACTGTCAGGCTTCATTAAAGATCATCATTAGTATTCCAATTTGGAAACAGTCAATCTATCCTAACCTTTTACCAATTCTTTTCAGCTGCTTTTGTGAAGTTTGGTTCAGCTGCTAAATGTAAAAAACGCTGCAGAGGCTTTTTTAAAACAACAAGTTGGGTCTGGCTGATGCCTGTCAGGCTGCAGCTTAGGGACAAAGCTCGGGGGAAATACGGGTTATGCAACCGGGCTCCAAATGATATCATGTGCAGCTGCTTATGATCAGAGCATTTATGGGCAATGAAACTTTCTTAAACTCGGAGCTTAACAATGATGAATGGAAATGAAATGGATATGGCACTTTCTTTCATCCCACTGCTGAGGGGTTTTGTGGTCCCAAGGGTGTTTTTGCAGAGCTGGCTGGCCGGGCTCTCAGCGCGGGCTGCTGGGGGCATTTGGAGCATGTTGATGAGGGAGAGGGAATTTCAGATTTGTTTGCAGTTCGCTTTACCTCCTCTACCCAGGTCAGATTGCTTTGTTTGTTTGCTCTTCGTACTGGTGGCTGGGAAAAAAAAAAATTATGGAGAAATGGATTATAGGATTTGGAGGCATATTTCTGTACGGTCATCCTTTTTCTCTCAGCCCCATCCTATGGCTGTGCAGGAGATGCAGCTGGAATCTTAGTTTTCAAAACAGTTTGTCTGCCATGCAACCATCTCACTGTTTTAATGTTCTTGACATTTGTGATTTGCTAACCTTCCCAGATGTCCAACCGTCTTCCTGAAGATATTTCAGGAATGCTCTGCCTGAAATTCCAAAAGAAATAGACAATCTTGTCATTTTGAACAATCTCCTCCTAAGAGTGCTTTTTTAAAAAAATAAGACAAGTTTGATTTTTTTTCTGATGTGTTCCTTTGTATCAGAAGGAATTTCACAGAGATTGCAAATGAAATCACTATTAGGACAGTAAAATAGAGAGAAACATTAGATTTAACATTTCTTCTCACAGAAAAAAAGGAACAACCCTCTCTCCAAATTTGATCACGAATTAAAAATGTTATTACAATTGCAACAGAATGACCAAAAAAATCCCAACCAAAAGTACAAAGTACTTTCTCTTTTCAGATGCTTTTGTGTAGTTTGGTTCAGCTGGTCTCTGTAAAAGCTTAAATGCTTTCCTGTAGTTTAGTACTACTCTAACTTCTGAATGCTTTATACAATTCCACAACCCTCTTGGAAACAATTATTTGCAATAACTGGTTGCTCATTGCATATGCTTGAATTTTAATTTTAATTAATTTCTGCTATTTAAATCCATGAGTAAGTGGAGTTTTCTAGGACAAAAATGGTCATAATATATGGAGGTTCTTTGTAAGGATGATCCAGCCCAAACTCTAGTTTTCAAATGCTTTCCAAACTAAGCCAGTGTAGCGAAAACATTATTTTTTTCACCACAGAAGAAGAGAAAATCCCTTAGTAGAGAATTGCAGCCGAAACCAATGTTAATGAAGGTTCTCTGTGAACCTGATAACATTTTCTTTAGTTTTATGCTTGCTATCTGGGAAAGAAAACCAAAGAAAAATTCACACCTCATTATTTTTCTCTGAGAAAATAGAAAACCTAATTTGCTGAAAAAATATCATACTGCTGCATGAAATGGTTTGGTGAATGCTTTTTGCTGTGTACAAGCTCTTGCACCATTTTTTTTTTTTGCTTTGACAAGACGGTTTTATTCCAAGTTCAAAGCCAATTATAGGTCTTATAAGTTAGAACTTATTTATTGCAATGTTATTGGCTATGTAAGTGGCTACACAGATCATATTAGTTAGCAACATATATTGCAGGGGCGAATTATATGAATATTGATAGGAATGTAGATTAAAATTTCTAGAATTTCACTGAAGAATGTCAGTCTTTCAGTCTACTTATATTCTGGTGGTCCTTTTGTTCTAAAAATGATTTATAATTTTCCAGTGACTGCTTTGATTATTTTGTCAGTTTTGCCCATGACAAGCCTGTTACTAAAGGAGAGCCAGAGGGAGATGTTCCATATTTTTATATCAGTGCAACTGAGTTCCAAAGTATTGGCTTGCTGAATGTTTCTTAGTTGTTTCTTAAAGTATCTCCTTTTGAAGTCAATCATCTCAATTTCATTAATTTTTTCTCTTTTTTTTTCTTTTTTTCTTTTTTTCTTTTTTTTCTCTTTTTTTTTACTGTAATTTTTTTTCTTTTACCACTCAATTTTTAGCCACTTTTTCCT
>VXBN01013389.1:332863-408099 GCA_013397395.1 Sinosuthora webbiana
CGGGGAGATGCGAATTCCCGCTGTGGAGCCTCGCTCTGTGGGTTGTTGATCGCATACGCGGCCTCTGTGGAGCCAGAGGTGTGTTCCATTCGGACTGAAGGAGGGAGTAACGTGGTAATGCCCGTCCCACGTGCTGAAGCCCCGTGGAGGCCCTTCTCTTTCTTTTTGCATCTTTTCCCCATCGCCAGTGCCGAGAGTTTTTATTGCGATGCAGCAGATCGAGCTGCCCCACCCACCTCGTGTTGGTGTGGTTTTTAGGTAGCAGGCTTTGCTCTCGGGGAGTGTTTGCAAGTTAACAGGATTAGTAGTTTTTTAATTTATTTTTTTTTTTATTATTATTTAATTGGCTTTTGTTCCAAAATGCTTGACAAACAAGGTAAAAACTTGCTTGTAAAAAACTCCTTTGTGAGGCATGTGAGCCAGTGCCTGGTCATCGTTTCTCAAAGGCAGGAAATGTGTTCTCAATTGCACAGAGCGTATAGCACTCGTAAGTTAGAACCTAATGTGTCAGTATTGCATGTTTAACAGTTTGTTATTTACAGGTTGTTTAGTTCTGCTGAAGCTGTGTTCTCCCACTGCAAAACAGAGCATCAGTTTGATGTTAGTGACGTGATCCAGAAACATGGTAGGTTTTTTTTCATGACTTGTCGTTTTCCTTTTGTGTATGAGTATCTCAAATAAATTGGAATTATTAATTTGTTTCTAACTGGTCTCCTGGTTTGCAGTGGAAGCTTCCAAGACTGAATAAGATGAGCTGTTGTAAAAAAATGCTTATACATTTCCTTTGTGCTGGCTGCTTCCTGCATGCTTTTTCTGCTGGTAAAGTTCTCAGCCAGTGACAAAAGTGAGATTGATCCCTGTTTTAAATTCTTTTTAGTCAAGTTTAAGGTTGGCTGTATCATATATTATATATTGTAAGATCTAGTCTGGTCTGTTTCCTGTCTAAAATCCAAGAAATAGTGCCTTGGGTTTATCTTTGCTGTTCCTGGGGAGAGAACACAGTTAAACTACTAAAAATTGCCAAGAGAAGATGAGCAGGAGAGCACAGCAGCCTAAAATGTCAGCAAGGTAGCTGGTAGGAGATAGAGAGTGGCTATCCTGATGACTTGCTTGCCAGATGAAACTGTTCACAGTTCCCACTTGGATGTGTTCCACTCTTCATTTGTGGCAAATGTCTTTGCCCTGAGGGTGAGGATTTCCTGGGTTAGGCCTAAGGAGAAGAAAAAACATAGACCTAAGATAGGAAGACTGCTCTAGATGTTGATGTACACCCAAGGGAAAGTTTGAAACAATTGCCAATTGAACAGGTAATTAGTATTCACATAACTGTAAAATATGTGGTCCTTTCTGTAATACAAATGCTCTCTCCCTTTTTTTTTTCTTCCCTCCCCTCAGGACTCGATTTTTATGGCTACATTAAACTAATAAACTTTGTCAGATTAAAGGTAGGTGTGCCACACGCTATTTCTGTGTTCTGACTCTGGAGAACAGTGCTGTACTTTCAATTTGCCCATTTTTAGTAATTGCATGGGATTTTGTGTTGTAGTTTTGGAAAAAGAAATCACAGGAATTAAAGTAGCTGTTTGATTAGTTTATCTAGAAATGAGGCTGTTTTAATTTTAAATATATTTAATTAGTGTGAAGGTTTGTTTTCAGAAGGGGATGTTGAGATTTGCACAAAGCCTCCGTGCTGTGTAGTATCACCTTATTTTATTAGGGTTTTTTGTGCCTTTGACTCTGCTGTCTTGCTTCAGAAATGGATTCACTCCTCAAGAACTGAAGTTTCTCAGTCCTTTCATGTGTGTTGGTGTAAAAGCCTTTCCTGAGGCTGTGAGCTGGCCAGAACCATACTTAGTAAGGACAGTACCTCATCCCCTAAGTTACAGGACTCAAAACTCTGCTAAAATGATACCTGAGTCAGGTATACACTATGCAGTGTTTCTGACTTTTGTCCTAGAGCACTGTTCATGTAAGAGCACCTCACAGGGTTAGTGTCTTGGATTTATGGATTGGCCAAACACCTGAGTGAACTTGGTTCCTGAGGGCAGTGCAATCCTGCAGGTTTCCTTCAGTATCTGTCAGTGTGCTGTGCATCACTGCTTGCACTGAATTCCTTGGTCCTGGAGCTGCCTGGGCTTTCCCAGCCTTTGCTACAAAGCTCCTTCAATAATACCTTGCATATTTTACTGTGTGAAAGAAATGTCTTTGCCTTGTTTCCTTGAATGAAATTGAAGGGCTGGTGTTTTCAAAGAAACTTAGCTGACACGTTCTTCTCCTGTCTAGAAACCAACTGGAGCATATTTGAGTTCTCTCAGCAGCCCGCTGCCTTGGGAAGGAGAGGAATATTTGAAACCAGAACTGGAAGATGATCTCCTGCTTCAGTTTGGTAAATAACTGCTTCAGTATGACTCCTGCTCTGTGGGGTACATGTGGTATTGTCAGAGTTCGTGGCATGTGAAGCATTGTCACTGTCACTCGATTTATGTATCTGAGAAAGTCCACACAATAATTATACCTAATTTAATTAACATCTAAGCCAAATGTCTCTTCTAGAAATAATGAAACACTGGTATTTAAGGAAGCCTGAATTCTGCCTTTATTTGCCTTTACTTGGAGATTGCTTCTAGCATATTTGCTTTTTCTGCCTGGCCTTGTGTTCTGTAGTTATCCCTGTCAAACTCAGCTTGTACAAAGACAGAAACAGCACAAAGCGTTTATGATCTGCTGTGAAGCCATACATGATTGGTAGGTGTTCTTTTCCCTCCCTGTTTCATCAGACATAGAAGATCTTTGTGAACCTGTAAAAGTTTTGCCTTCCAATGGTTTGAGTGATCCCATGGTGCTGCTTGAACAGTTGAAACACACGGAGCACCGAGCCAGAGCCGCAGAGGCAGCCTTGGCCAGAGCACAAGATGATCTTCAGAAAATGAAGTAAGTGTGTGCGTGAAGTTCTGGGGTGTTTTTATTTGATGTGCTGTTCAAAGACCAAGAGGAATTGAGTGAAGTAGTAGAATGTAACTATGGAGTAAACCTTGGGTTTGACTGCTCTGTTGTAGATGGTTGGTAAAAGCTGCACAAAAACCTGCACAGATTGAAAGAACAGAGTGTGCTTAGGAATCTAAGCAAGCCCATCTCTCAGAAACAGATACTTTCCTTCAGACTTCTCTTTGTTTTTGAGACACCTTTCTGTTAGTCTTTTAGGTAGGAATTTAAACACTGAGGATGCACACACTGGAGAAGAGAGAGACTGAAAAGTTAAATACAGGACTCCAGATAGGTTCAGAGTTGGCTTCAGACAGCAGTTGTTAGTAGAGTTCAGTTACAGTGTGGAGAAACTCTCAGTGAAATTAATAAATCAACTTTTTTCAGCTACTTTTGTTTTCAGTATCAGATGAGGGTGGTAAGAATATTCAGTGCATCACAGTCAGGACATCCCTGTAGCTACTTCTAAATCTTGAAGTCTGCAAAATACGGGCTGATGATGCTCATGGATAGCACAGAAATATAAACTTCATTTAAATCCTCTACAAACATGTCATTTCAAGGTCACACTGACCAGGCACTGAGGAACTGAAATTATATTTAAGAGACTTGGAAAAAATAATTCATGTTCTTTTGTGTGAGAAGTTAATCCACAAAAACCCCTGTGTTGTAAAATACATTTGAGGGTTTGTTGTACATTTTGACAGTACACACTTGGTGCTACAGGTAACTAAGTGCACCAAAATAAATGGATGTATTAAAATCCTCCCAGCTGTGAACAATTTTTTATGTCAAAGATGATCAGTTTTGTCTTCAGGTGGGTTTGAATTTCGTAAATTGTACTTTACAGCACGCAGTGCTTTCTGGTATCTCTGTGTACATTGTGCATGAATTGATCATAAACAGTAAGAATTAAAGAAATTTGTCATTGTGCTTCAAAATCTTGGGGGTATTTTCTGCGTGTCCTTTTGCCTTCTTCATGTCCCATTCGTTTTCATTTGAAACAAAAAAACCCATCCACTTCAGGTCATCAGTTTCTTTGGAGCTCTCTTAACTTCAGTGAGGGTTATAGTTTTTTTTTTTGAAGCTAGTATATCAAGTTTCCTGCTTTTGTAAGAGAGAGAGCCTTTAATTTTTCTTTCTCAATGCAGCCTCTTCAAATCAGCAGGGATCAGCTGGCAGCAAAAATAGCCAGATGTAGATCTGATGAGGCAGCCCAGTTTTAAATTATGGACAGATGAGCCAGTTGCATTGTAGTAGTCTAAATGCTGTAATTCAGTGGTTTGTGCTGGAGGTTATTCCACAGAATATCATCTGCTCTCTTTCAGGGAAATCTCTGAAATAAAGACAGTAACATTTCTATAAATCAGATCGCCTCTAGCATTAGATGGAACTTAGAGATTTAAGAGCACAGCTTGTCTATGCTGAGCTTTTTAATCTGTCACCTCTTTAGAGGTGATGGCTTTTGTTTTACTTACCTTTTTTCTTGATTAAAAAGACAGCAGGGCAGCTGTGTCTTTGGAGTTTCTTTGGTGCTTGTGTTGCATGCATAAATTAGAGGAACTATTTGCTTAAATAATTTTAAATTAAATCATGTAAATCTCACACGGTGCTAATTATACTTAATTGTACGTCACAGAATCCATTTTATGAAAGTTTAAAAATGTATCATGTAGATATTAGTATAAAAGTAAAGCAAATGCAAAGTACTATGGTAAAGAGCAATATTAAAGTGTAAGCAAATACAGGAAGTTTCTGAAACTGAGCAAATTTCAATACAAAATCTCTCACTACATTCTCTTCCCCATCCAAACTAGCTGAGCAGGGAAGTATTTGAAATGTCAGGAGTGAGATAGTGTATTTGGCTTTGTTGTTCTGTAAGGAGGGTATTGGTAATAAGATTGTTACCTACAGTTTCTATATGTGAAGTTCCTGTTTAAGAAAGTGATTGCTGTTGAAGGTGAGTGTCAGCAGCTTTGGAGTGGTCTAGGATGCAGCTTTTGTTGCTCTTGGACTGTAGACTTGGGAGGAATGTTGTCTGGCTGAAGTGTGTTTACTTTTTCACTTCATTGTGAGTGTAGTGTGATCTGCTTGTTGGTGTCTAATCCTGCTTTCATTATAAACCCCTTAATTTGTGTATTTTGTCATCAAACCTGCTTTGGGGCCTGAGAACGTGGAATCAGGGAATGGTCGAGTTGGGAGGGAACTTAAAGCTCATCCAGTTCCAGCCCCCCTGTCATGGGCAGGAACACCTCCCACTATCCCAGGTTGCTGAGACCCCCATCCAGCCTGGCCTTGGACACTTCCAGGGATGGGCTATCCACAGCTTCTCTGGCCAACCTGTGCCTCACTGCCCTCAGAGTAAAAAATTTCTCCCCAATACCCAGTGTAAACCTACTGTCTTCCAGTTTAAAAGCCATTTGTCCTTGTCCTGTCATCCCATGTCCTTGTCCTGTCATCCCATGTCCTTGTCCAAAGACCTTCTCCATATTTCTTGTAGCCCTTTTAGGTATTAAAGGACACAGTGGGGTCTGTTTGATTGTTCAGCCTGGAGGCTTCTTTTCTCCAGGCTGAACAATCCCACCTCTCTTAGCCTTTCTTAATGTGTTGTAGGAATGTAAGACCAGGGAGGAGGGAAAACAAGCAGCATGAAATCAAAGTAATAAATTGAATTTTAAGCTCTGTTTTCTTTTCACCCAAATGCCTCAGTTTTAAAATGCTTTCTTCCCCCTTCCACTAGTGACCCAGTGTTGTGTGGGCTGCAGTTCTTATGCTCTTTGTCTTGAGTATCTGCATTACACAGCCTGACACCGCAGTGCTGGCTTTTATACCAGCAAGTGCAAAAGAGGTAATTCTGCCTTAAAAATAGAAACTACCCCCCAATATTTCACTGCTGCTAGTTGCTTGCTGTAAGCAGAAAGCAGGGCTTGCAGGAGGCTGCTGGAGGGAGTGCAGCAGCCCCGAGGAGCCTGCAGAGGGAGGATGTGCACACCTAAAGCTGCTCCCATTGTTGCCCAGCCCCTGGGCAGCCTGGATTCCTCTCCCAAGCCCTTTTCCCCCTCCCTGCCCCTGCCCAGCCTCCTTTTCATGGTCCCATAAACACGTCTCAGGGGTCTCTTTCAACTTGATGACAGGCAATTTGCCCAGGATTTTGTGATGAGCACAGATGTCAGGAGCAGCTCGTGGCGCGGCGCCGTCGCAGACCTTCAGGAGGACGAGGACGGCGTTTACTTCAGCTCCTATGGGCATTATGGGATACACGAGGAGATGCTAAAGGTTAGCAAGTCACTGCCACTGCATCCTAGCAGGACCAGAGAGGAGAGGTGGAATGAAGTGGGCTGTGTGCCCGTCAGTGTACTGCAGAGCAGCTGCATTTTTAACCCCTTCTATCCGTTGGTGGTAGTTGGGCTGAGAGATCGTTTTTCAGTTTTATTTCCTTTGTGTAAATTCCGTTTACGGGAAGCACTAGGAACATAAAATCACTTACAGTTATGCTTGAGATTACAATATGTGTACCACAGCCCTACCTTGCCAAAAGCAGCTTTTTCCTGCTTGTTTAAAACATGAAGGATAAAACATAGTGCAGGCAGTGAATATTTTTCTTTAGTTTTACGTTTTCTTCATAATTGAAATTTGTTAGGCAAGACCGTTTCTCAAATACTGCGGTTTTCTCTTGCACTGGGTAAACAGGAATTGTTACTTGTGCATGGTTCAGTGTGTTGGTAACATGACATTGAACAGCTGGAGCAGTGTGCATCCTTTCCTATGCTAAAGATAAAAAAATTGATGCTTAAAACTTCTCAAAGGCAAACCTGTGTATGGCCTTTCGACTTTAAAATAAGAAAAAACAAGCACCAAGCCCAACAGCTTAATTTTAACTTGGAAATTAAAACGCCTTAATGCTTCCTTTCAGAGAAAATGTCATAGTTGTGAGAGTTACAAGCAGTTTTATCATTTTAATGCATAAATGAATAAAATTCCTGCCTAAAGTCGAGGCAGAATACAGAGTTGTGAGGTGACTTTGTGCCTGCAGCTGGCATGTAAAGCTTTTGGCTTTGTGAATCATTTAGTGGCCCCAGTGCAGGAATACACATGAATCTGTGTTAAGAGTAGTATGACTGAGGTTATTTTTAAGGGGAGGAGATTTTACTGGAGCACAGAGATGGCTGCAGAAGCAGAAGAATGTTTTCTGAAATGTACAGTCTGTGGAACTATAACTGAAATACAACTTGAAAATAAATAAAGATGATAGCTTTTTGGTTTTGCAGCTGTGTAAAGCTGTCGTTTGAGATAATGTCAGCTATAGGATGAGGAAGCCTTTCTGTTGGCTAATGGAGTTGGCAATAAATCTACATCTCTGCTCAAGGAGATTGGTACAAAATTGTATTTTACTGATTGAAGGGCATGTTTATCAGAATGCTTTTAAGAAGACTTTTGATTTTCCAAAACATAGGAAAAATGATTGCTTTTGTTTTGTGCACATTGAAATTTTTTCTTTATGCTAGGCATTCACTTTGGTTTGTTTTTTTCTTCATGTTTACCTTATTTACATAAATGGAGGGGCTTACCACATGAACACTTTTAAGAAAGCAGTCTTGCTGTCTGAATTTTAAGCCCATTTCTGAAACTGTTCAGTCTTGAAACCCTTTTTTTTTCCTTATGCCTGGCAGTGGTGAGACAAAGTTTCGATTTGGGGGTTTTTTCACCAAATACTTCAGAGGCGGAGCAGAAATGTTATTACTTCACACTTGCCAAGTGACTGACGTTTCCCTTGCTCTACCTTTTTGCCTGAGAATTTCTTGGCTGTCATCTTAATAAATTTTTGTAGCATTTTACTTAAACCAAGAAAGCATTACATGGCAATATCAAGTGGGAGAAGGGGATTGGTGATTGGAAACCTGGCTGCAGCTGCATTGAGCTGGAGCAGTGCTGAAGCAATGTGAGGGGCAGGATGCAAGGCTGAAAGCTTTCCAGCTGGCTGCTTTCTCAATTGATTATTTATTTTCAGACTTTTTTGGTCCTTCCAGCAAATCTTATTACTGCAGTAGAGGTGAAGTACTAAAAATAGTTGCTCTGATTTATAACATGATAGCAAACCAATATGGTTTATGGTTTCTGTTATTCATGTTAATTACGCAGGATTTGAAAACAGAATTTTCTAAAATAAACCCCAGCTGCTTCTTTGGGTTGTGTGTGTGATGTACTACTACACCTAAAGCTGGATTTTAGGATTTTCAAGCCTCAAAATATTTTTTTTTTTTGTCTCCAGAATTTTTATTATCATAAAAATGTTCTCGGTCGCTGTTTTTGATCTTGTTCTTTTATTAAAATACACTTTGATCTTTCTCACTGCAGAAAATTTCTGTTTGTCTGCTGTTTCTAGAAATTCTTGCTGTAGTAGAAAAATCCCCTAGATTTAATAAAAATACTGGGATTTTATGCTTCAGCATTATTTGCACTAGGCAAAAAAACCGCTGAATTTTTATTTTTTTTTTACTTGTCTATAACACTTGAACTGCACCAGCAACTCCAAATCCTATACCTGGCTGTCAATTTGTGGACCTGCTGATGCATGTTAAGAGAATCAATGTTTTAATAGATTACCTTGCTGGTAAACTGAGCTGTGCTGTGGGCTTTTATATACTAAGATACTATATATATTTTGTTCTAGGCTTGAAATTATTCCAGCTTCTCTGGCCCTGTTGTATTTCAATCAAACTTATTTACTGTATTGGACTTCCATCAAATGGGCTGTATAGCTTTGAACTACTAGCTTGTCATCAGGATTGCAAATTTGCAGCTTGTTCAGAAACAAAACCCAAGTTAATTTAATCCATAACTTTTTTTTTTAAAGAACAGAAATTTCTGTGTCACAGGAGTGTCAGAGAACAAAATGATACAAAACATTTTATGAGCTTGTGATTCAAATTTTCACCATTGTACAGGAGGTTTCTATTTCAGCTGGTGTAATATTGTCACTCTGTCACTGCTGTCCCTGGTTAGCGATGAACAGGGATTAAGAACTTTGAAACATTCCAATGAAAAGGCAGAATCAGGAAACCACAAAACAGTTTCTTCTTTTTCCTCCAGCTGAGGCAGCTGGCTTCATTTGCCAGAGTAAATTCTGCACTATTATCTTGCAGAAGTGTCACGATGGCAGGCCCCATGCAGCTACAGTGTGTGCAAAGCATCCTCAGGCCCAGTTGAAAAGCAAGTTGTTTAGCATTTTTTGGTGCATTTTTGGTGCATTTTTTGGATTTTCTGGTGTACCTGAGTAGAAAAAGTGAATGGTGTTTATTCTTTGACCGACAGGATAAAGTCCGTACGGAGAGCTACCGCGACTTCATCTATCAAAACCCACACATCTTCAAGGACAAGGTGGGGAAAACCACTCCGAAGATACAGTCATTCCTGTGGTTTCTTTTCTCTCAAATGGTAGAAAAACCTGCAGGTTAGCTGCTCTGTAGCTCTGGGAATGGAGAGTCGCAGTGCCAGGATTTGATTTAATGTGCTCTGCCTTTATTAGGTGGTGGAGAGCTGTTGAGCCTGCTGGAGGGTGCAGCGTGCTGATAAGAGCAGTGGTGATCTCTGTTGTCACTGTGCTGTGTGCCATGGCAGGGGGCTCATTAATTATCCTGGCAGGGTGAAGTTGAGCCTCTCTTGTGGAGGATATTAGGTGGAATCTCTCTGAGGGCTCTTTACCAGGATTAAGTGAATTTCTATGTGTGCCTGATACAGTAAAAACGTCCTGGAAGCCCTGTGTAATTAGAGCTGGGAAAGAATTCATGTGGAACTGATTTTTTTTTTGAATTAGTGCTGTTTTGTGTCTCCAGACTGGGTGGTTATTATTAAAGGGCTTGGAACTGTGAGCTAGTACTTCATTTGCAGTGTGGAGGGATTTCACTGATAGGATCTCAGAGTAGTTATGGCCCCTGTACAGTAATAATCCTCTTCCAGTCTTTTGTGTTTCTGCTGGCTGTTTCTGATGAGTTTGTTGTGTTCTAAGCTTACAGAACCATGGGATAGTTTGGGTTGGAAGGGGCCTGAGGGGATCATCCAGTTCCAACTCTTCTGCCATGGGCAGAGCCACCTTCCACTAGACCAGGCTGCTCAGAGCCCCGTCCAGCCTGGCCTGGAATGTTTTTTTTCAGGGATGGAGCACTCACACCTTCTCTAGGCAGCCTGTGCTGGGGCCTCACCACCCTCACAGGGAAGAATTGTTTCCTAGTATCCTATCTAAGCCTACTACTCCCTTTCATTTAAATCTATTCCTCCTTGTTCTGTAACTCCAGGCCCTTGTAATTCCTCTCCTCATCTTTCTTTTAGGCTCTTTTCAAGTACTGGCAGGTGACAATTAGGTCACCCCAAAGCCTTCTCTTTTCCAGGCTGAACAATCCCAATCTCAGCCTTTTCTCTGCCAGTTCTGTCCTGGCAGAAAGTATTTCAGTGTTTGATAATGCCTATTCTTTGTATGTCTTACTTCAGTTTTCAATTGGCAACTACAGCAGAAAAAAAAAACCCAGGAAATAGTTTTCTTCCCTTTTTTGCCTCAATTCATGTCACAAGCCTGTTTCTACTAAACATTTCTAAACTCTTTGATTATAGTGAAAGAACAAGCAAAAGTGTTGTAGAATGATGCCCCCAGCTACTTAAATGATGCAGGTGACTGCATAGGTGGGCAGCTCATCTAACAAAGCAGAAAGATCAATAAAGGAAAGAAAACTTTCCAGAGAGAAATTTGGTTTCACAGACGCCCCTAAAATTGGTAACTGCAGGTTTTACACAGGGTAAGACTGCTCTGAAGTTACACAGAATGTGAGGCTTTGTGGAGCAGTGATTTTTCATGATGGATGGTGTTGCTCCTGTGCTGTATGGACATGCTGGGAACATTCAAAACAAAATGTGGAGTAACTTAAAGAGTCCATGTTGCTTCAGCCCCAGGAGCAGATGCTCAGGAAGCAGTTTAGGCAGTGTGTGTGTGCTTACTCTGTTGTGAGAGCATTCAGCTTCTCTGAAAAAACCTCAAGTATCGCAGCATCTACAGACTGATTTCTGCACGTGGTTTTTACAGCAGTTTTTTGATCAAGGTTACCTCAAATTCGTGGTGTGTCCAAACCATCATGGTGTGTTTGAGGCTGAACTGAAAGACAGAATCTCGATTGCTTTGAGTTCCCAGTATCCCCCATCCCTGTGACCAGTGCCCTGCTTAACCTGTGTGTGTCTGGCCAAATGATGTAGCTTTCTCTTGGTACACTCTTAGGGAGAGAAAATGGAGTTTTCTGCAGAAATCTGGCTTTGAAGTGACATCTCTTACAGACTTCTGCTGAAGGAGCTATGTGGGATACTTTGCTTAACTTCATGTGTTGTATAATGCTCACCCATACTCATGAGTGAAAATCCCAAAGGCTGTTTGCCCTTAAATTTTAATTACAATGAAAAAAAAGTGAGGAAAAAGTCTGACACTGTATTTCCTCCCTTATGGTATTCCTCCCTAGAAAATACATTCTGATGCTTTTTGGCTTTTTCTGAATGGACAGTTCTGAGGTAGTTTGGGAGGAGCTTGTTCAAAGAGCTGAATTTTTATCCTCACTTTTGATGCAAATCTGCATCCTAACCTTTAGGATACTAAAGAGGTGTGATTTGCATGGTGATAGGTGATAACAGAGTATCTAGGTTTGTTTATTATGCATACTGTATTCAGAATCAGCCAATTTGTTTGTTCTGTCTCAGCTTTCAAAATAAATGATTAAAACTTCAATGAATCCTGCTTACAGCCTTTCTTTTCAAGCTGTGTGATGTATTTGAAATGAGAATTCAGATTACCTGGCAGGAGTAATGAAGGTGGCTGTACTCAGTAAAAGGAAGGTCCATTTTACCATGAGAGTCTTTTTGGGTGGAAAAATAATTTAGTAGAGCACTGTTGCCATGCTTAGTTTTTGTTGTAAGACTGAAGTCTGAGGCAAGCATCAGTGCCATATTCAGGGAATAAAATGAGCTTTTAAACCACTGTCCTACTAAGAGTTCATTGATTAAATGAATTTAATTGGCCAAAGTCCCCTGGCCTCCTGTTTTTTCTGAATTTAAAGTCATTTTTTCTGTCCCTGAAAGTAGGATAACAGTTTTGCTTAGACTGCAGAGGAGGATGTGAAGCTGCAGTGTGTTGTGGTGTAGTACAATTGCCAGTCCAGCTGCTCCAGGTCTTTGGTGAGAGGCCATATGTGATCTCTGCAAGAATGTGTGGGCTGTAGACCCTTGTCCTTAGGCTAATTGATGATCACTCTGCTTGTCTTTCCCTTCCTCACACATATTCCAGCTTGTGTATTTTCTCTCCAGAGCCTCTTTTCTATCCCATCCCCTGCCTAAGGCTAGATAAGTTCCATCTGGGTTTTTAAGTGACCAGGGCAGCTGTCCAAAGTGATGTCTGTTTTGATTTTTTTCCAATTTGTGGTGATTGCTCTCTTTCATGCAACTCTACATCAAGATGATTCTTTCACAGTGGTTTATTTTTGGCTGTGACTTCCAGCTGTCACGGCTCAGTGATTTTGTTAACTACCACAGGTGAAATGTTAGAATAGGTGATGTTGGGAGGGTGTGAGATGTCAGCAAGAATATTAGCTATTATTTTCTGTTCCTGTCTCCAGCAGACTCAGTTTAGGGATTTCTGTAGCCATAACATGCCTAACTTCTGAGTTGTAGAGTTGACTCCTTCTGAAACATAGCTGCAAAAGAGTTGCAGGTAGAAGAAGTAAGTCTATCCACAGCTTCCCACCACACCAGCTGCTGTCAAAGGTCACCATCCCGATGTTCTCTAGTTTGTGGCAGTCAATTCTTCAGTCACTGCTTCCCAGCAGCTCCCTCACAGTGCACTGAGGATGAACAGCTGCTTTTATTCATGCTGATATCAGGATCATTGCTCTGTATCCATCATCAGAGTGTATAGAATTGTGGCAGACCTGAGGAGCAGAGCATTCCTGTATTTGCTACCCTTTGTCAGGTGAAGTGCAAGGTTTTGTTGTGCCAAAGTGATCAGTAGCTGATAACTGGAAAGTGTATCTGCAGCAGGGTGCATTATTGCCTTGAAGTATTTTGTAGAATGGGGTTATAGTTCTCAAATATGGGGTTCAATGGTGAGGGATTTGATGCCTTCTTTGGAAGAATGTTTAATGTAAGGAAAGCTGTGAGGGCAGGTTTCACAGGAGAAGAAGAGACAGTGACATCAGTTTTTCTTTCTGATAAATTCTTGCAGTGACTGGAAATTCTGCCAGTGTTCTTGTTAAATGTTAAGTTGTACTTACTCTCACGTTTAGGTCTTACGTATGGGAAAGTGAGTTCTGTCTTTGCAGCTCTGATGCTGTACATGATATGAGTGGCTCTGCATAGTATTTAGAAAACTTACTTAGATTTTCAGACTTCAGAACATTTTTGGTTTAGTGCTTAGAGTTTTTCAACACCGTTATTAAAGCTTAGCTCTATTAGGTGTGAGTCTAACAGGGAGACCATTGATGATCTGCCCAATGCAATAAAATACACCCTCAGAATCTCCAGTGATGCCTTTCAGTAATTCAGTGTAATTCAGTAATTCAGCCCCAGTAATGCAATGAAAACATCAAGCCTGGAACTCAGCTTAAAAATCTACTTTAACATATTCATTATGTTTTTAGCTGTTGAGAAGTTTCCAGAATACAGTGTTACAATAGCAAGGCCTGAAAAAAGCTACTTGGTAAAATCCCTGTGAAGCTTAAAACTGCTGGCAGCTCAACTCTGCTTAGTCATAAATTCGATACCCTTTTCTTAGTTGCTTCACAGTTTTCAACTTTTCAGTCTTCCTATAGTAGCTGATATGTGATACACAAAAACCCCAGGCATTTTCATGGATCTTATTATGCTGAGTTCCCATTTTCCAGCTGTAGTGGTGAAATTTATTCTTTCATGAAAACTCTAGGGATTCCATCTTAACTGGATTTTTTTTTTTTGCTCTATTTTGGTTATAGATGGTGCTAGACAGAAAATATTTCCAGGTGTTAAAACAGTGACCTTTTTAAAATTTAGTCATCTTGAGCCATGGCTGTTTGGAGGCACTGTGGCCATGTCTGGCAGAGGATTCCTAAATAAAGTTTCTGAATAGACTTTTAATTAAAAACTGCAGCTAGAATATGTTTTCTAAGTTCAGTTACTAGTGATTCAGTGACTAAAATTGCTCAGGCTATAATTTCCTTTTTCTCCTCTTCATGTAACATTTCAGGTGTTTCCCACATAAATTGCTCGCTGTTGTTTCCCAGGTGACTGGGTTAATGTGCAGCTGGAATTAGTGGGCTTCATTGTGTGCCTGGAAAAGGTGGTAGAGTGGGGAGTTAGAACTGCAGTTTGCCTTGGATGTCTCTGCATGGAACAGTAAGATTTGATGCCTTCTGTTGGAGTACTGATGTAGAAGGAAGTGTAGAAAAATCATAGCAAGGAAAATAAGATGGTTTTGCTTTCGTTTCTTCCTTCCAGGTGGTTTTGGATGTTGGCTGTGGAACTGGAATACTCTCCATGTTTGCTGCCAAAGCAGGTGCCAAGAGGGTGATTGGAGTTGACCAGTCTGAAATCATCTATCAGGCCATGGACATCATTAGGTAGGAGAAGTTGTGGTTGTTAGTTTTCTGTTTCTTTCTAGGAATTTAAAATCATTTCTATAATTTGTCCGTGTAACAGGAAATAAAAAGCCCTGCCCTGTCACCTGCTCTCCCCTAAATCAGCATTGCTGAGGGTGCATCCTGTCCTTTAGGTCACTGAAGGCATTTATTAGTGTCAGAACTAGCACTGAGCTCTGAGGGACACCTCTGGGACCTGGCTACCAGTTGGGATTTGTACTCCTCCTCTCAACTCTTGAGCCTCGTGGTCTAGACCCATCTCCTTTTTCATTTGTCCACTCCACATGTCACTAATGTGCCTGTGGAGGATATTTAGAGAGGCTGAGCATATGTAAAAATCAAGCAATGACATCTGAAGACTTGAAAAGGATTTTCTAGGATGAACTAGGAGGAGTGTAAGTGTCCACGTGCACTGTTGATAGCTGAAGCCTGTAAGTTTTTTCATTTAGGAAAGATTTTGTAACAGCAGCTGTGAAAATAAAATCCAGGTAGATACTGAAGAGTTTGGGAGTGACAGGTTTTTTATTTGGGCAAGCTCAAGTGGCACAGAAGGAATGTTGTCTGTGCAGAATTTGTTAGGTACCACTGACACGTTGGTGGTGCAGCACTGTACACTTGGGTGCTGTAAAATCACTCAAATAAATACCTGCTTGGGAAAAGCACCAGGTTAAACCTTCAGTACATGTTTGACTAAAATGCTTTTCTGGCACAAGAACTCATTCCTTAAGGAGAACTTTCCCCCTGAGTCTCTGACAACTTCAGAATGGTTGCAGATGTGAAATAGTGTTTTATATCTAATGTACTAGATTACAAATTTAGGGCTGTTGTAACTTCCAACAAGTGCACAAAGTCCTCTGTGTGTTATTTATACTTAGGGGAGAGTAGAAGTAACAGTCAATGTGTATTATCTTTGGGGAGGAGGAGGGCAGGCCTCTAAGAAAAACAGTGAATCAAAACTCTTAAACTCTTAAGAGTGATGAATTGCCACTTGAAGTACACAGCAAGCCATCAGTAAGGCTGCACATTTAGAGGTACTTTCTGCTACAAAAGGTTCAATTCACATTAAAGTCTCTAGTTCACATCAAAACAATTTATATTGGTCTGGTTAAAGCTACTTTTCCTAAAGGAATAAAGCTGCCAAAGTTGCAGTGGAGTAACAGATATTTATTGGAGCACTAAACAACTCTGTAGTTTAAAAAATGACTGTTGGGGCACACTTCCACCTGTGATTCAAGCGTGTGCTTTTGTCCTTCCCAGAATTCAGGTTAATTTCTAGCATGCTAATTACTGGAAACAGTGCAACCCATGTATGTAAGTGAACCAGAATACGTGGCCTGAGTGGCCTTAAAGATAAATTTACTTTAAACTAAATGATTGCCTTTTCTTTTTCTTGCTGTGAATAGTCCCTGTAAAAATTCTAGCACAGTGAACGACTTGATTTTTGTCATTCATCACTGTTAAGCTAGGATAGAAAGTTGAAGTAGACTTCCTAAATAACATCTCAGGTTTTCCTACAACATGTAAACTACATTGGTTTGTTTGGGGTTTTTTTTTTAAACATTATAATTGAAAAAAAAGGTATGTAGTGAATTAATCCTTTTCCTCTCTGTTGTTTTAAATCATGTCCTTGGATGTGGTCATTTAGAAAGTTATCTGTAGATGTCTTTTAATCCTTCTTAAATTATTGTTGTGGGTGGTAGCTCTTTAACATGCCTCACTTTGAACTTGTGATTTTACTTCTGTTTAGAGCATTAAATATGATATTAGTAATGAAGTGCTATCTCCTAACAGAAGACTGTCTTATGTAGAGGATTTAATTGATCTTTGCAACAACAGCCCACGTGTTCAAGGAGCCCTTTGACCCTTTCCTTTCCCTCCCTTCATACTGATCATTCTTCCATTGTCTTTTAGATTGAATTTTTAATGTCATTACTGGTCTGCATCGAAAGCCAGACAGAATGGAAGAGTAAGATACCAGGAGAGGGAGGGAAGGGGCAGAGATAAGAGCTACAGTGGGAAGATAAATTATTCTGTGGTGAGAATACTCCTCTGCCCTCTGTAAGAATAGCCATGGTAATGAAGATATGTGCAAAAAAGACCAATATGGTTTGCCAAGAAGAAAACCAGTACATTTCAAGCACTTACACATTTACTAATTTCACTGTTGTGCAGTTCTTGTTCCAAAACCTGTCCCAGTCCCTCCCTCCTTGCGGGATGAGTTGTACCGTGACGTGGGTGTGAGGTAATCCCTGATCAGTGCAGGTGCTGAGCACTGCAGATGCTTTTGCCCAAATCACAGTGGGGAGGGTGCCTTTCCTGTGGAATAACTGTAGGACTGATTCAGAGGGAAGCTTTGTTCTCAGTGACTTTGCAGCTGATTTGGTTAAATAAAAAAACCGAGTCGTGCAAAAGAGCTTTGTAAGGAAGTTAATTTCCATTGCTCTCCTGGTGTGGTGAGCAGGCTCTGATTGCTGTGGAGGTCACAGGAGGAGAAATGGAAACAAGCACCTTTTAAATAAAGAGGACCATCAGTTTTAAATTCCCTCCTCTTTTTTTCCTGGTTTCTGAGGCTTGCACATTTGCATGCATGGCACGTTGAAGATACACAGATCTACTGCCTGCCATCCTCTCCTGGCACTAAATCTGCTGCAATTTTTAGCTGCTTGGAAATGTTCCCCCTGAAATATAACTGAGGAATAGTACATTCTAGTGCTTCTTGGTTAGCTAAACCAAAAAGTTTGTGAGGGGAGGAATGCGAAATATAGATGTCAGTATATCTCTCTTGACAGCATGAATTGGGAATAGAAACTGATTTGTTTATGTTTTGACTTGCAGATTAAATAAACTTGAAAAGGTTATTACATTAGTCAAAGGAAGAATCGAGGAAGTTGATCTGCCTTTGGAAAAAGTGGATGTAATTATATCTGAGTGGATGGTAAGGTGCATGGCCATTCTTTTCGAGTTATTTTCAGGGCAAAGATGTGTTTTGTTTCATTTGAAAAGTTATTCTATAAGTGGTGCTACTTTTTTTAACCAAAGCACCTGTCATGGTTCCAACAGTGTGTGACCACGTCAGAGATGGGATGGCAGTCCTGATCATGCGGTGCTTGGACACAATTCCCTCTTGGTCAAGCTCTTTCCAACCAAGCTTCCCTAAGTACAGTTGAGCTGCTTTAGGTGCAGCAAGTTTCTGTCACGTGGTTGCTTTGGAAATCTGTAAAGCACTCAGTCATACTGTTGTGGCTGCTCAGGTTAAAGTAATGGAGAAATATTGTATTAGTCATGTGGCCAGCTCGTTCTGAGGGGTAAAATACCTTCAGTCTGCAAATTCAGCTAAGGACTCTCCTGACTGTGCAGGAAAGGTGATAAGGAGGGGAGGCACTGCCTCTGGAAATGTGCAGATATTGGGAGAGGTTGAAAACAACGTTTCTTTTCATTGCTGGGTTTTAGCATAACAGCAAAACCACTGAGTTTCAAAGTACAAAGCAAGTGTGGTGGACAGCGGTGTCTAAATGAGCCATCTCCTGGAATCCACTGGATTTCAGCTCTTGGCCTCTTACCTTTTTCCTGTGGTGGCTGATGGCTGTTACACACCTGTCCTTGCTACCTGTCATCAATCCTAATAAAGAAATCTGTGTTACAAAACCCACTTCCAGCCTGAGTTTCACAGTGACATTGGAATGCCTGTTCTCTATCAAAAATGTGGCTGTAAACATCTCTTGGAACTGTGTTCTTTGTGAACTTCTGCTATTCAGTATCCTCATATCACAGGCCTTCAAAAAGCACTTCCAAACACAGGTTTTCTTCATGATACTTCCTGCTGCTGGAAAAATTAAAATTTAAAAATTCCTTTCTGCCTGAAATTTAAGATCAGTAATGAAAACTTGCATTCAGTGTTACTTGTTTCTTTGTGGGTTTTGTTTTTTAACAAACTGTGGCTGTTGTGCTATAAATAGCAGCTTTTGGGGGGGAGGTCACACACTCAGGGTGGATCCATCTGTGTCTTACCTGTTTCTCAGGGAAAGATGAAAATAAAAGTTTCAAGGATAGTTTAAGCCATTGGCTTGAACCAGTGATGTAAAAACAGCACATTATGGTTGGTGATTGCTGACAGTATGGTGGCTTCACTAGAAATGTAATTACAGTGTTTTCAGGGAAACTTCTCATCAGCTGCCTAATATGTGCACCAAGATTAATGTTCCCAAAATCACATTTCTCCTTCTGGAGCCCAAGATTTGGTTTGAAAGGGAACCTGGGCAGGTGAGCTGAAGTCATGTTGTAAATTGGTGCCTCTAAGATGAACTAAAGGATTTTGAAACTCTGTTCTTGTAAGGAATGAAGTATTGAACGTTGGATATTTTTTCTTTTGTGTGCTGATTTACCTTTCTGTGTTGTAATTACAAAGCCATGTGCACTTCACTTAATTCAGTATTATAAATATTTAGGAACGTTAGGACTTTTATAGGTTGCTGCACGACAGAGATAAAGAGGACAATGCTGTGGAAGTGAGATTGATAGCTGGACAGTGTACACACTGTTCCAACACTGTCCAGAAAGGAACATTATGTTGCCTAATGCAGATTCCTCTTTGTCTGGCATTCTTGTGGGAATTTGCTTTTTTCATTTCCTTCCCTACATGATACAGTGTGAAATCTGTTCTTAATATGTGAATGTAAGTGCTTGGAAATGTTGAAGCATTGAGAGCAAAAGAGAATTCAGTGCGTGTCAGATTTTGCCTCTTTTTATGTAGAGAATCTGTATGGACTGGCAGGAAAATCCTCATGTTTTTCTTTGTAACAAAAAGATGAAAAGTTGCAGTTCTGTTTAGAAAACAAACTGCTTTTAGATTAGCAAATGTCAAAGCCTTTTGTGGAGCCATAGCTTTGTTTTGCTTGGTACAGGACGCTGCTTAAGACCAGTTAATAAGCTTTTTGTTTTTTTTAGAGCTGTGTCTGGAACATCAGAGAATTAGAAACAAGTATGAGGCAGGAGAGAGGAAAAACACTGCATTCTCCCAGGATTGTTTCTAGATCAGGCTTTCTGAAAAAGCTGTCACATAGAGCAGTGTCTTATAAATGTCTTATAAAAGGTACAAGCATCTCAGTGTGATGGTTTCTGATGGTTGTTTACTTAATTGCAGAGGTGACCTATGACTGCCACAAGCTGCTTGCTCTTCTTCCCTCACTTTCATTTGTAAATTTGTTCCCTCAAATTAGGGAAAAATGGGAGAGGCATCTTAAATATTACACAGTGGGCAGGCGTGTGTGAGTGCATGTGTGTCTGTGTAGAAGTTTGTATTTCAAATGCATACCTGCCATCTTCCAAAATAATGCTTTTCCCAATTTAAGTTCCTCTGGATGTGTTTTTTTCATGTTCCAGGTTTAGAGGCTGAATGAAGAGCAGCTGTATGTTCTGTGGTTTTATTTAAGCCTGTGAAAGAAATTAGCAGTGGACTTGCTTGTAACGAACTAAATTCACTTTGTGACATCCGAAGTTTGTGTGTTTGACAATGTCAGCGTCAGAGCAGGACATTTCTGTGATTGTGTTCAATTCAACCCAGCCTGTAAAGTACACAGGGAGGTAGTGGGAGGTGTGAAGAGCTGTGAGCTGTTCTCTTGGTGTCCAAAAGGCAGGTTGCTGAAGATTGAGGCCGCCTTGGACTTCCAGAGGCCCAGATAAATCTGTTCAGACTTTGACTGCAAAGACAGCTGGACAGAGTTTTTAGCAAAACTTCAGTGAGTCTGCAACCTGACACCAGGGACTTGTGTGCTCTGAGCCAGGAGCACAAGGGAGAGCAGGTGGGCTGGAGGGCCACTTCACCCAGTGAACCACATTGCCTTGAGGAGGAGTGCAAGAATGGCCAAGCAATGGTCTGTGCTACTAACCAAACAGATCCTCTAAGGAGAAAGTCTGTCAGTTCTTGGAGAAGGGTTTTTTGGATGTAAGAACGGGTGAATTTTATATAAAATACCACTCCTGACCTTGTTTTTGTGGGGGTTTCCGTGTCCAGGACTGTTTAATGGTTTGTATCAGGGCTACAAGCTTCTGATGCATCATCCTGCTTTCCTGCCTGGAGCTCTCATATGTGAAACCTTTACAAACTTCACAGTTTACAATTGAAAAGATGAGTGCAGAAAGAAACAAAATGTATCTAATGGTTTTCTGGAGCGTTCTTGCACAGCTGCATCTGTGTGTGGCAAGATTTCTCTTGCCATCAGTATTGCTTTTGCTTCCTTTCTCGAGCTAAAACTCTGAAGGTAAAGGTTTTACTCACTCAAGAATATCTGCATTTCTTGTTTCTAAAGGGGCTTTATCGTGAGAGACAATTGCCTGAGATGGTTGACTCCAATACAAAGTTAGTGTACAACATGTACTCATAAATCAGGTTTTTTATGCAGTGCTTTATGGCACTGAATATGCAGTAGAGTTATTCAGGATAAAACTGGGGAAGAGATGGACAGTCAGATGAAAATATACTGAGGGTACAACCCAGTGCTTGTCCTTTAATCATTTCTTTGGTCAGATGGCTCATATTTTCTTTTCTCCTTTTTCTTTTCTCACTTCTGTATTTCTTTCTCTTTTTTTAAAATAATTTTGAAATTACATGCGGATATGGGCTGTAGCCATTCAGGATCTAGGGAGAAGAAGAGGAAGTGAGTATGTCTGAAACACTGGGAACCATCTTCTCTCTCCTTCCTCCTTTCCCCTATTTCTGTGAGAGATACACAGTTACTTCCTTGCATGATTTCTTTTTTTTTTTTGGTCAACACCAGTAATGGGGATCACCTTTCTGCTCTTCACATCTTCCCATTTGGTGTTCTCACTTTTATTTGTTTTAGGAAACAACAGGGTGTGCATAATGACAAAGTCAAGCTGTGATTCTTAAATTTGTGAGCTTGCTCTCTCAGTAATGAATTCCTTCCTCTTCTTTTTTCTCTTTTTTTAAATTAAATCATACATGAGAGATCAGCATGAAGGCAAACTCAGCGTGTGAGAGATGTTGCTGCAGTGTTTGTGTGTAGCTTCTGCTTGTCATTTAAGTGTGCTGCAGGTTTGGAGGGAATTTTGTCAAATAAAATGTAATTTTTCATGATACAGTGTGGGCCAGATTAAATGTTGTGTTGGAGATCAGAATCTGTTGTCCAGTCTGTGTTGCACACCTTCTGTACCTTGCTTTACTGTGTAGGCCAGTGGAAGTCCTGTAGTCAGAAACTGCAGTTTAAGAAAATAATGCACTTTTTAATACCACTGGGGATTAAAAAAAAGATGAAGTCGACTCTCTGGGCCAGTGATTTGATAGCTGGTTTTTGTCTCATTCAATATTCAGTACTGGGCCTTACTGAATCTGGGGAACCAGACCAGCTTCAGCAATGTTATAGAAAATAAAATGCACCTTTGATAGCAAGTGGAGGAGAAACACAATGCTTATTCAAGTAGTTAAACAATCCTTCCAAATTTTATCTTTACATGGGTTTTTTTTTCCCCTGCTGCACCAAAAATTCTGCTAATTCTTCCTGTTGTAAACACGCTAATCCACTTTTTGATGCTTTTAAAGAGCTTAAACTCTTTTTTTCTCCACGAAGATTATCATGCAAATACTGAAACACTAAAGCTAAAAGGATTTGAATGCTTATATTTTGATCAGTTGGTAAAATATTTTTATGTTGCTTCGAATTAAAATGAAAATGAATACGAGAATGCTGTAGTCTATTTGAATAATAGGATAAAAAAATTAACAGTGCAGGATATTAAGGCATCAGAGATTTATGAGCCTTTCATTGCTCTGTTAGGAGCACAGAACACAGATATAAAGGATCTATAAGAGCTGTAGCAATATGCAAATTCCTGTGGATTCAGAGAATGTCATCTTTTATGTGTCTTAGTTTAGCCACTATCAAGACTGTGCTAGTAATATGCAGCTCACAGATTTGTTTCATAGATTGGTTTTGAGAATGTCACTATGTGCTTAAGAAAAAAATAAACCCTTGACCATTTTTGGGGGTGGAGCAGGAGTTCCCCACAGCATCAGGGGGAAAAGTGTCAGGTATAATTCTCTTTCCAGAAGGCTCCCCTACAGGTGGGGCAGCAGGCTGTGAAATTGCATTCTAGCTTGCACTACAGATGAGCACAGCATACTGAGCAAAATGTTTTGGTGCAAGTAGTAAATGACTTGACTCAGTACCATTGGTGGTTTATGTAATTTGCAGGAATGCTATAATAAATTAGGGGGGAGGGGGGGGAGAGTGCCAGAGTGGAAAGGTCAGGGAAAGGATGGTGAGAATTTTTCTGTATTTCTCCTGAGAAAGTGTTTTCCAGCTGTACTTCTTGCACAGGCTGGCAGGCATAGTTAGTGGGCAGAAAGAAGGGAGGGAAGAGCTGATCCATAAAGATGTCACTTAGTGAGTTACTGAGTCTTACTGGTGAGTAGTCTTCAATATGTCCTAGAGGTTACCTTTAAAATACTGTGGAAACAACTCATTTTCAGTTAGAGGCCTCTAAAAATACTTTTTGTGAGGTAAACATATTCTATTTTTAAGCCATAACAGTATTAAAAAAAAAAAAAAGAAAGCTGTGGTTCCGTTCTGTGCTTTTGGCTTGCTGTGGGCAGCAAATTATCCCTGCCTGCTGCAATTGGATCCAGACCTTTTCAGCTGTTCAGCAAAGCTTACTAACAGCCCTATTGCTCACCAAGCAGTACTCTTCCTTCTGGGGCTCATTCTAAGGATGTACAGAAGTTGGGCAGTAAAAGTAGAAGAACAGGCAAGATTGGGAAGGAAAGGTTTTCAGGGGAGCCCTGTTACCAGAAGAAACAGATTGAGAAAAGGACATGGCTGTTATTTTCACACTGTGTTCTCATTGCATACATGTGTGTCATGCTTCAGGTTTCTGGGGTTTTCAGTTTTGGTTTTTGTTCTGAAGGCTGCCAGAAAATGGCATTTATGAGCAATTCTTAACGTTAATCATTTCTTTAAGATCCTTGAGTCCAACCCAGCGCTTCAAAGTCCAGCACTAAACCACGTCCCCAAGTGTCACATTCGCATGACTTTTAAATCCCTGCAGGGCTGCCCTGGGCAGGCCTGTTCCAGTGCTTGATCAGCATTTCAGTGAAGAATTGTGTCCTAACATCCAGCCTGAAACTTCCCTGGTGCAGCTTCCGAGCTTTCCTTTGGTAAATTACTGCACACTGGGCTTGTAGGACTTGGACTTGAGTCATCCAGCTAAATCAATCCATGTGGCTAAGCTGGGTTTTAAGCAAAATGAAAATTAGGGTGCTGAATGAAAATCCCAAATCTTTGTTGGTGTTTGTCTCAATTGATTTGGTGTTGTGAGCATGTACGTGAAGTATGTTAACAGTATTGAGTGACAGTGATGCTCAGACTAGGAGGACAGAAAAGGTATAAAATCAGTATATCAGTTGGAAAACAAAGGGCTGTGTATCTCATAAATGTGCAGTTTGTTTAGAAGTGGCTGAGAAAGTGGATGTTCTCTATAAAATGTTAATTGTATTTAATACTGCTATTTGAGGTTTTAATATCTCACGTATTTAAATAAGGACTATTTCACCGTTTCAGCAAGTGACTCACTGAGGTTTACAATAAGTTATTCTGAACACCAACAGTAGGATGATTACCTGGCCATAAAATTTAATTCCAACCCAAAAAAGCCCCGTGCAAATCTAGTTGTAACCATTGTTAGCCTGGAAATTTTGCGAGTCCCAGTGCTGCCAAATGATGTGGAACACCCAGAGAATCGATGCTTGGTACGTGATTTATTTCCACCTCTGTCACTGAGCACTGCCCAGGGTGATGCAGTGGGAACCACGAGGTTGCAAATATGAAGGAGCAAAGATGCATTCCATTTGGCCTTTCTCTGGCAATAGTTTCAGCGTCACTTGCAGATCTGAATGGGATTTTTTTTTTATTGTTTATTTTTATTTTTATTTTTCTTGGAACCTCACAGTTACTACTGCAAAATCAATACATGCAGCTTTTCCCTTGCTTTGAGTTGAATTTCACGTGTTTTGATGTTGTAGGACTCTTGTCCGGTGGTTATTGGTGTAGATGGCATGCTTGTTTTCTCTGTGTGCTACATACTTGCAGTTTGGGAAATTAAAGGTGATACTTTCTTTAATAAATTCTGAAGTGGCAGTGCTGTTGTTAAGAAACTCTCTGTTCTTAACATGTTCTTAAACGGTGTTGATAAAGCCTATCTGTAGAATGACTAAATAAAAGAAACACTTTGATTTCTGAATTCTTTCCCTTTTCTGTAAACAGGGTTATTTCCTTCTCTTTGAGTCAATGCTGGATTCTGTCATCTATGCAAAGGACAAGTACCTGGCAGAGGGAGGCTCAGGTTGGTGCTCAATTCTTTTAATAAATTTAGCTCTGGGGGGAAGCTAAATGAACTCAGAGACCTAGAATAAGCTATGCATGGATGAGAAAGTTGCCAGTCTCAGTGAAAAATGCTTCCATTAGTAGGAGCTTCAAGGCATTAATTTACTGTATGGGCGATAGAAGAACATTAGATGGGGTGCCAAGGTCTCAAGTTAATGGTGTTTTTAAGAATAGAGGGGGCTATTTATTCTTAAGTACAGACGAAATTTTTCCTCCCTAATTCTTCCCACACATGTGGGCATTTGTTCTCCCCTCCTGAAATCCAAGTTTCTGCATAACTATGAACAGAGGAAAATAAGTTTTATCATGTGAGATGTGATACTATTTGAGTAAGGTACTGTGGATTAGAGAAGTAGATAGGGTGTTTTCCTGAAGGAGGCAAGCTGTATGGGGAGGACATAATTTCAAACACATGAAGTAATTCAAGGAATTAACACTGTTTCAGTTCAGCATATTTATCCTGGTGGTAATAAGCTCTTTATTTTAATGGCTTGAGGGTAGGGTTGTGACAAAACAAAAGGGTTTGCTTTGCAGTAGACTTCTTTCACCCATTTAAGTAGCTTAGGTAGTGTCATCTTTAGCAATGTTTAAATGCCTGTAAATATTTATTCCTCATGTGATGCAGTTTTGTGCACGAGTTCTGCATGTGCTTAATTCCTTTGCCAGTATTGTATTTCATATTGACCTTTTCAATCGTAGTCATCAGTCTGGGGTTTTTTTTCCCCTTTTGTACTAACCATGCACACAGTTCCACTACGCTGGCCTAATGATTGGATTAATGACTTGTCACAGTGCTTGCTGCAGTGCTTCCCTCTGGTTGCAGTGAGCTTTTGTATACTACAGAGTGCAGCAGGAAAAATGGGGTTTATGCAGTTGTTCACAAAGCTGAATATACAAGCAAGAGATGTCTTGGTAGGTTTAGTAACCACTTGAGCAACGTGACAGGATAAGCGGGTTTTTGTTGTCAGTAATGTAGAATAGTCCAGGCACATCAGGAACACAGGTGTGTGCTCTGTGTAGATGTATGCTGCTAATTTTACACTGCAATGCAATTAAATCCAGGTACATTCCCTAAAATCATAAGGAATCATTTTATGTTTAGCTACCACTGCCAAAGCTTTCTGAAAAGGACCAGAAATTTCCAACCTCTGTTTAAACTGTTTGGTAGGTTTGCTCTTGGTTTGTGACTCCCAGAGATTCCTTTGAGAGGTGGGGTATCCCAGTTCTGCAGTGCACTCGTCCTTTGGGGTCTGACAATGGTCTTGGGCCCTTCTTTGATTTTTGACAAAGCACACAGTGTTGTACAGGCACTGATGGGATTTTTAGTTCTGTCAACGGTTCCATTAAGGTGCTTGTAGGTCCTGCTGCTCTGCCAGCTCGTCCAGCAGGTGAATGGCTGTGCCCTGGGTCCGTGAGAAGGATGCTCAGCAGCACAGACGCTTCTGCAGTGCAGCTGAATTGCACATCCAAATCCAGATGAGCCAGAACTAAGAGTTCACTCTGAGGTGAAACCTTACCAGAGAAACTTCTGAATCTGCTTAATTTTGTCTAAAGCCACTTGGTACTATTGAGCCCAAGATCATTATTACAGGCAATGTTTGAAAGCTGCAAAAAGCAATAGCAGCAGCTGCAATTTGATCAGATCTTTCAGTGATTGAACCGGGAATAGAATCCAAATTTCCAGATACGTGTTCAGTCAGTCATATCGTCATTACTTCAGTTCGGCCTATTGGCATGGAGGGGATTGTGCCAAACTGTCTAGGGTAATGTGTACAGTATAGAATAGCTTTGTTTGGGAACATAACATTTTTGCTGCCCAGGGCCCATCTGTTTGTTCTTTAGAGCTGTTGCTCAAGTAGAGATTTTTTTCACACACCTGAGTCCAGTTTTGCCTTGTCAGGGGGTGATAAAGGTAAGCAACGCGTCATTCAAAACATAACAGATTGAAAACAGAATGCTCCTTCACGTCAAAACGATGGTGCTGTTCACGTGGAGTTACTTCTGTGGATCTGGAGGATTGCTGTCTTCCCCTGCAGCGTCCTGAAGTTCGTGAGGCATTGCTGAGGGCTGGAGGATTTCCCATCATGTTCTCCCCACCACGTGAGCTGCTCTGGTGACGGATGGCTCGTGGGCACCGAGTCGAGAAGGACACAGATGGTCAAAGCGATGAATCTGGGAGAGCTCTGAGGAGTCTGTGCTTTTGTCCAATCAGCATTGTGCTCATTTCACCTGTGAGGAGGAATAATTACTGAATTATAGGTTTAATGGGGAAAAAAATGATGGGTCTGTCAGGATTGCGCAGGGAAGTGTTACAGAAAGAGCAGAGGATTTCCAGGGAAATCAAGGATGGTGGGGAAATGGCAAATGCAGTTTTGTGCAGGTGCTTTTAAATATGTACAAAGCTCCACAGTTGTTTAGATCATTTAGGCTGATATTCAGATAACATTGCTTACATTTTCAGTCAAATCTCAATATGGTGTATAGGACGTGGGTGGGTCTGTAAATTATTGAATTGCTGTAGTCTTCTGCCTGAGCCCTGTTGGTGGAGCACAGATTTCTTTTTGTGAAGTCTGAATAGACATTGTCAACTTTTGCTGCTATTAATAGTAAAAATGCAGATTAAATTGGAGCAGTTTGTGTTTACATTTTCCCTTGTTCTTAAGCACATTGTATAATCGATCCTGAGTTCCACTGCTGATTTAAGGATTTGCTGTGAGAACAAAGATTTAATAGAAACTGATTATGATCCAGTTCAAGTATTTCATGCTTGATAGAGGTGATTAAATTTCTCTTTGGTTTACAGAATGTCCCAGAAATTTGGGTTAGTCAGAGGAAGGAAGTTTATAAAGTAGTTGATCACGTTTTGTTATAGGTTTAATTTTCATTTCCAGTGGCACTACAACGCTCATGTGTATTCTGTAACCAGGGACTGCCAGTCTTTCCATCTCTCTTCTCACCATACCATTGCATCCTATGAAACTCATTTCCCTAAAAAATAAACCCTCCAAGGCTCTTGTCCCATGCTTTTTTTTGTCTGTATCACACTGTCTTTTTAATTTTTGGAGCATCAGCAGTTGCTGTTGAAGGTGTGAATGGTGTGAGGTAAAGCCAAGTGTCGCACATACACACTGTTAAACAGCAGTGGGAAAGCTTGGAGAATGAGACTGCACTCAGTGGTGGCTGCAGAAACTACCTGCAGATACTCCCACCAGCAGAAGGTGATGTTCTGTGCTTGTGTGACAGCTGTCAGGTGTGCTGGAACCAAGTGAGATGTTCTGGACAGAGCAGCTTAACTGTCCTCCTGTTTGGATTCTCATCCAGGTGTCTTTGTACTGCTGAGTTAGTTGTAGGCTGTTCCTTGAGACACCTTCTGCTCCAGTTTCCTCAGCTGCAGAGTAGGGGTGATGAGAGTTTACCAATGGGATTCCCATTTAAGCTTGCCAATACTTACTTATTCTGCTTTAAACAGTCAGCAAGTGAGAAAAATGTCAGTGTGCTTACTTTAATGTCTTTATAGAACAAAAACAACCCCTTCTTTAGAGAAGGTTATTCATTACAGTCGCAATTTATAAGAATATTTTCTTTGGCCTAAAACTCTTCTCACTATATGAAAGGTGTAATTTCAATTTGCTGCCTCTGTCTTCAGTATTTTGCAAGGTAGAAAATACTGCTTTGCTGACCTACCATGCTATACCAATGATTAATTCTTTTTGATAAACTATAACTTCAAGGAGAGCTGAAGATAAAATTAATTTTACAGTTCACCAGATTTTGGGGAGGAAGAGAGAAACTTGGCTTCAGTTCTATTAACATTGCCCCTTTCGTGTATTAATATAAAATTAAATCAAATAGGGTGTTCTAGTTGACATTTTGCTCTGAAATCAGGTCGAGAGTTCAATGATTATGGCTTTAGAGGCTTTAAAACTCTGAAGAACAAAACATGGGAATGTCTTTGTGAAAAGGAACCTAGCTAAATATAAATTAAGCTGCTTCTACTATTTGTTAGGGTGATAGACAGCCATGTACATAGCAGCTGTTCTTTGTGGGTTTTCCAGTCAGTTGAGATTGCCAAGAAATTGACTGACTTTGTTGGCAGCTGTTAAAAAGGCAAATGTCAGTCTTGCACTACTATTTGTAACAGCTGTAAATAGTTACTTGTTCTGAAGATGTTCGTGGGAGAAGGAAAATTACAAATGTGAAAACAGTGTAAAAAATGGTACCTTTATTCTGAAAGTGGGAGGGAGGGAATCCATGAGGTTCTCTTCTGTCTGTTGGGCCACATCCTACTCTTCAGATGTAGATAGAAAAGTGGTTATTTCCAGTACCCAGAAATAACTTTTTAGGTTGTAAGGTAAGAATCAGCCAGAGCTGAGAGAAAACAGGAATAAAACTCTTGAGTAAGAATATATGCTCTTTTCTGAAAAGAAGGTCATTTCACAGAGGTTTTATGTCATTGCAAAGCCCTCACCTGAATTTCTGTTTGGGTGTCTGTCTACAGTTACGAAATATATTTTAGGTTAGTCTCTGTATAGAACAGCCAGAATAGGCTGTTCCAAATTATTTTCTTCAGATTTCAAGTTTCCAGTCATTTCCTGATAGTGGGATTCAACTGCAAAGGTATTTTGTTATGAATAGAAAATACCAGAGCAGTGTGTGAAAATTAAATTTTTGTGTCTAGTCTCTTCTGTGGACAAATGGGACTCCAGAAAGTAAAGCAGCAGGAAAAGTGTCTTGTCCAAGAGCTAAAAAAAGTTCTTTTAAAAATTCTTTTGAGATGTTTAATAACTTTTAGACAGAAAAGTCCTCTATGTGTGTAAAATAAAATTTCACTGCTCTGTTTCTTTTGTTGCAGTTTATCCTGACTTGTGCACCATCAGTCTCGTAGCTGTTGGGGATATGAATAAACACGTGGACAAGCTGCTTTTCTGGGAAGATGTGTATGGCTTTGACATGTCTTGTATGAAGAAAGCTGTCATTCCTGAAGCTGTTGTGGAGCTGCTGGATCCAAACACGCTGATATCTGCAGCCTGTGTCATTAAGGTATCATATTAGTTAATGCTTAGGAGCCAGATGAGAAGTTTCCTTGGTTTATGGAGGAGGGGCAAAAATTCACGTGGCACACACAAACTTTGGCATCTTCAAAATTAAACAAGTGCAGTTAGGTTCTTGCTGTTAAGACTGGAAGGTTTGTATTAATTGATCTTTCACCAATTTTGAGTGAGGTAATTTTCCCATATTTAGACTGTTCAGTTCTACGATTTCTTCTATCCAAAGGCAAATTTACTTTGTCAGTGCTGTGCTGGTAACAAACAGTGCATCCATGTCCCTTTCTAATCCAAGCTGTCATGAGCAGTCACTGTCCAGCTCAGTTGTAGGGGTTTATCAAATTTTGCCATTGCACAGCATGTAGCATAACTGTTGTGCTGAATGGCTTTATACTCATTTGTTCTCATTTAGCCATCATGGGTTTTAAAATAACTTCAAATCAATGCATGTGCTTGTTTGCTGGAGTTACAGTACAAAGTAGTAAAATTAATGAGTTGAGGAACAGTGGCATTATAGGTAAATTGTTTTAATCAATAGCTATCCCACAGAACAAATGGATTATATTCTGTAGGGAAAGTTTAAAAATGTTCCCATTCATCATTATGATTATTCCAGAAGGTACTTTGGTGTGTTTGTTCACCTCAGGTGAGCTGCTTGTTCTATATAGTTCAGAATGTAGCTTTTCAGGAAGGAAAACATTCCCTAAAGAAAGACAAGGCAGTGTGAGAAATCATAGAAGGCTTTGGGTTAAAGATCACCCAGTTCTAAGTCCCTGCTGTGGGCAGGCATACTTTCCACTGTCCCAGGGTGCTCAGACCTCCCTCCAATCCAGCCTTGAACAATTCCAGGGATGGGGCAGCCACAGCTTCCCTGGGCAGCCTGGGTGCCAGGGCCTCAACACCCCACCGTAAAGAATTTCTTCCTGATACCAAATGGAAACTTGCTGTCTTTTAGTTGGAATCCATTCCCCCTTGCCACTCCATGCCCTTTGAAAAACTCTCTCTCCATCTTTCTTGTAGGCTCCCTTCAGGTGCTGGAAGGCACAGTTAGGTCACCCCAAAGCCTTCTCTTCTCCAGGCTGAACAATCCAAATTCTCTCAGCCTTTCCTCACAGGAGAGGTGCTGCAGTGCCTTGGTGGCCTCCTCTGGACTCACTCCAGCAGCTCCATGTCCTTCCTGTGCTGGGACCCAAAACCTGGATGTGGAAATCCTGCAGAGAGGAGGGAAGAATAACCCCATGTCCCAACAGAGGCTGGAGCCCTCCTGGCTGGAAAGCAGCATTGCAGAGAGGCATTTGGGGGTTCTGGTTGACACCAAGCTGACCATGAGCCAGTCACACACCCCCGTGTGGCAGAGGCAGCCAGCAGCCTCCTGGGCTGCATTAGGAAGAACACTTACCACCAGCAGCTCAAGAGAGATGCATCTTGTCTTGCAGCCCAGGGAGTTGGCTGTGCCCCAGGGGGATGACTTCTGGAGTGCTGTGTCCACTCTCAGGTTCCCCAGTGCAGGAGTGAGATGACTCTTCTGGAGTGAGACCAGTGAAAGACTGCAAAGGGGCTTCTCCAAAGGTCTCTTTCAACCTCAGTTATTCTGTGATGGATACAAAGCCAGTCTGGCAAATCAACCTCCCCACCTTTTAACCCTTACCAGTTTGATGCTGTAGTTAACCATGTGGCTACATGAACAAGGGGTAAAAACAGGTCAAGATGCCTGTGAGAGCTGCTTGCTCTCAACAAGGGGCAGCTGCCATCAAGAAGCAACTTTCCTGACCAGAATGAGCTACTGTGTTTTTAGTTCCATACCACTACTGCTCAAAAGTGTCTGTTTATTTGGGCATGTGAGCCAGAGGGGTTTTGTCACGTGGGATTAGGTAGTTTTTTGGAAAACTGAAATAGCGTTGCCTTATAAAAATTATCTCATAATGAGAACAACTGAGCAACCTTTGTCTAAAGGGAGATCTTAATTGTCATTCCTCACTGTTCCTGACAGATTTTTATTACCATTTCTGACAGCGTATCGACTGTAATTCTGCATCCACTCCAGACTTGGAATTCTCTTCAGATTTCACCCTGAGCATTACAATGAGCACACAGTGTACGGTGAGGCAATTTCAACTTCTTCATACATGGTCGGGATCACGTTGCACTAAGAGACAACCCATTAATTATCCTTCATTTTTCATCAGTCCTTGCCTTGAAACATTCATTTCTGCAGTACAGAGGTGTTCAATGAGCTCTTTCTGTAAAGAGAGATGGAGGTAAAACTCCAGTAATGGTTTTATGGGAAGGTGAGGAAAGGGAAGGGTAAGGAGACTTAGCACTGGGATCTTTCTCTTTTGTTCTCTAGCCCGTTTTCTGAAGTACCAGAAAGTCTGGTGTTAGCTTGCCTAAGTAATGCATTGAGCTTTCAAACACTACATTATAAGCAAAGGCAGGGTTGCCTAATTTTTACAGTAATGTCAGTAATTTGCTTTTATATTCAATACAAATTATAAGGGCTTTCTACCAATTTATTCAAATACCATCGTCAAGCTTGAAAAAAGAGCATTACGCTCTGAAATCAGTAGCAAAAACTGAAATTCTTGTGAAACTTCTGGGAGTTTCATGCTTAAGTCACATCACAAACTCAAGTGTAAAGGGGTGATTTTTACCTTACTTCTAATATATTGAAATTAATTCTGCTACAGCTGGTTTATTGGGCTTTTGCATGACTATATAAAGAAGAGCTGCAGGCTTCCCCTGACGTGGACACAAAGAATATGTTTCTGTATGATGACAAAATCTTGGGTGCCTGCATCAGGCAGTGTAGTTCCTGGTTTGGATGTTAGTTCATGCTGCTTCATTTGCCACCACTTTTTTGCAGGGTAACAGTCTGCATAAGAGCTTGTTGGTGTCAAAAAGTGAAATTTTCCCATGTATATGGTTTAAATCATAATCATTTTTAATTAGTAGGTGTGTGTACAAATACACCGTATTTATTTGTCAATTACCACCAGATTAGATAAATACACAGTAACATTTTTGGGTTTAATAAATGGAAATCTGTATATTTTACTGTGCATATAAATGAAACCCCTCCTATTTCAAGGTATCATAGGATAATTCTAGTTGCCTCAGGACAGGGTCAGGTTTGATTTGAGACCAAGCTCCACTGCAGCCCTGGTTTAATTTTCTTAATATGGCCACGTTGGAATAACTTAATTAAACAGAAATATTTGCAGAATGTTGGTCATCTTTCTGATGTTTGGGTAAAGTAAAATAGCTTATTTTATAAACATTGTTTTCCCCAGCACTAGGCTCTTAAAAAAAACCTTCATTTCTGTTCTGTGATTCTGTGGCATCATTGGCATATAAATCAATATGTATACCTGCATTTTATGACTTCCAAGAAGAAGGGGAGGGATGTGGGGGAAGAGCAGTGATTCTGAAATTTTGCAGCGAATGCAGATTCTAAAAAATGATCAGAATGCTGTAAGGTGTTTTGCACTTCATCATTTGGGGTTTATTGACACTTTGAGTGAAATTTCCACAGTTTCTATGATGGATTGTAGAAGTTTAGCTGAGGGTTGACAGTTCATCCATCATATCAGGCTGCCTAACCTTGCAGTAAATGAACAATAAAAGTCCATTATTTATGTTGAAATTTTTGAGGAGATGCTTTAAGATTGTAATTTGTCCTTTGAAAATAATATTTGATGTTTTTCTTGTTTGCATATGTTTTGTTGTTCTACTGGCCTTTCATTTTCTGCACAAAAAGAGAAAGTTGCCTACATTTCCCGAAATTCTAGGGTTTTCTGCTTGCCTCAGAATTTTTCAGGGGGCTTTTAAAATAGGAACATTTTAAAATATCTTTGCTTTATTTACAAAAAAATATCCCACAAAAACAGCAATTTGGAAATCCATCTTCACGTGCTTGTATTTCATTTCAAAGCAGCTTTTCCTCACCCGTGGAAGTGTGGAAGCAGATTTGGTTGTCACATTCCTGGTGTTGCCATCAACATTGCTGATAGCAGAGCAGTGTTACCATCAGAGCTAGGACTGGCTGTGTGGAATAATCTGTCCTTGGAAACCAGGCAGCTGAGAAATGTAGGGGCACATGGTTCTGTTCTTTATTCTGGGGATGCTCTTGCAGACCAGCTCCTGTTTTTGCAGCATCCCTGGCTCTGGGGATGGCTTTCCATGCTCCCTCCCAGGGCACTGTGAGCCTGCAGAGCGGCGTGAGGCGCACGTTCCTGCCCTGAAGTGTGGCAGCAGCATGGAATGCACGCCTGCTGTCGCTGAATTTGGTTTTGCAGGAGCTTTGCACTGATGGGAAGTAGTTTAGCAAGTAGTTAGAGAAAAGAGCTGTGGGCTCTTCTGCTTGGAGGGTGCAACATAATGTTAATGGTTGAAGAGCTAAACTCTCAGCTGGCATCTCTGGATGTAACAGCCCTGTCAGGGCCTGCTGCTTCCTCCCATCAGCCTGTTTGCCTGTCTGTGCTAACAGGACAGGGAAGCTGGAAAAGCTGACAGGAGTCAGAACCATAAATTGCAGGTTTTTTACCAACTCACTACCACCCTTGCTCTGGTCCTGGCTTGGAACACCCCCAGGATCCCTCAGGCAGGAGGAGCCGTGGTTCTGTGGCAAAATCATAGAATGCTTTGACTTGGAAGGGATCCTAAAGATCACCTAGTCCAAGCCCTTGCCATGCCCAGGGATCCCACCCCTTGGGTCAGGTTGCTCCAAGCACCACCCAGCCTGGCCTAGGACACTTCCAGGGATGGGGCAGCCACAGCTTCTCTGGGCAACCTGTGCCAGGGCCTCGCTGTCTTCACAGTAAGAATTTCTCCTCATGCCTAATCTGAATCTCTCCTCTTTGAGTTTAAAACCATTCCCCCTTGTCCTTTCACCATCTGCCCGATGTTAAATTCCTCTAAAATCAGTTTTTCCTCAGCTGATTGTTTTCTGGGTTTGGATGAATGTCCTAAGGACATGAATGCCCACCCATCACGGTGAGCTGGTGTAAAACAGGAAAGCTGTGCGGTTCACAAAACTAAGAGCAGAGTATTGACACATCTGACTTGTTTGTCTTTCCACCTATTTGAAACTACTCTCATACTTCTATGTGATCAAAAAACCCCCTAGCAGAGTATGAAGTCATGCTCATAGGAGATGAGCCTCATGTCTTACTGTAGGTGCATCTTGAGGGTACTGCAGATGCTGTAACATATTGAGCCATAGCCTTAAAAAATTATTAAGGCTCTTAATAGTTTTTTTTTTCCTCTAGATGTTCAAGAAACTAAATAAGTCTTCCCCCAAAAAATTCTAATACACGTAAGAAATACAAAATGATTGAGCAAAACTAAACATTTTAAATACGACCTTTTATGTGCTGGTTAGTCTTTTAGAAGTACTGAGACAGGGTGGGGTAGTAATGACTTTTTTTCTGAGAATATATTGCTTCTGTTAGTTTTTCCTTCATTCCTGATGTGTTTTTCCTCAAAGAAGCATTAGTTTTATGTATTGTTATTTAGACTTTCAAAGACTGAAGATTTTCAAAGCGTGAAACGGTTGCATGGAATCATTTATATGAAATTGTTCCCAAGCACTTTCATTGCGAGTTGACTTGATTCCGGTCCTACAAATAGCCAAAAAAAAAAAAAATTAATTAGCCTGCAGAAGTGCATTTTCCTAATAAAGAGCTAGGGTTTGTCACTGCTGATTTTAATGAGACATCTGGCTAATATCAGTTAGGAGATGCTGCTAGAAAAATACTCCATTAATTGTATTCTAAGTTGATCACTGTGTGAGCTTTTGAGATAAAATATAATGGTGATTACCCTCAGTATAGAAATCAATTGACAAACTTTCTCTTTTGTTTGCAAGCGTTTCCCCTGTGAGTCCATCGAGGTTGATCTTTCCTGGCTGAATAACAATATCCCCGGAGAGGAAAATGGCAGTGTCTCTTCATTGCTCCCAGGAGATCTTGTCAAAGAGCAGGGGATGTGTATAAAAAGTGGGAAGGAGGAAGGGGGTGAAAGGAGGATAATGAACTAGAGGACGTGACTGATGTATTAAAACCTTCAGGAGGAAAAAGGAAGTTGAGTTGACTAGAGAAAATTACTCTGACTAAGGAAAAAAAAATCTTTGCTTGTTAAGATTTTCTTAAGTGTTAGGCAGTTTCATTTCTTAATATCTGGCCTTCCACTTGGGAGCCAACAAGAAGTATTGCCATGGGAATTTTTGATTCCAACCTTAGGTGAGAAACTAAATTTTTAAAGTTAGAAGTCGGAAATCTGGTTTGGGTACCACAGTTAAACCCATCTTGTATTTCCTGGGTAAAGGAAATACTGCTCTACCATGTTACAGAGCAGCTTTTGTCCTTCTCATCTATTTCCTTATCTGTAGCCTCCTCTGCAGTGATGTCCAGATTATTAATCTTTACAACACGAAATTGCTGGGTTTTAATTGCCAGGGGTTTCTCTTTCCCTGTGATAAAAATGCAGCAACTCTGCTGCATGGATGACAAACATTCCATCTCCATGCTTGGATAAACTCCATCAAAAGCACATTATCTCCCACTTCTGTGGCCAGCTGTCTAATTGTATTTGTTGTAGCCACTCACTGTTGGAACATGATACTAGTGAGGAGCAAGAATGATAAATTACTCACTGTAGGTGATAGTGATGATGATAATTTTTAATTTCCTTGTTCCTAAGTGAATTGGTAGGGCTGCCTTTGAGTTCTCATAAGGAAACGAGCAGTCTCATTTGTTTTGTCCTGTTAAAACGCTGCATGTACAGCCAGCCATTTTCTTTAGGAAAAAAGCCTTAGTATTCAGATGTATTTGACTTAAAATTTAGACTTTTCTTTGCTTTTCAGCTAAAGGCTGTGAGTGGAAGAGTGTAAATATTGTGTGCTAATACTCATTTATTGTATGTTAACACTTTTTGTGGTTTTATTATATTTGGCACGTGTCACATAAATAAATGGGGAGAAAAATAGTCTTGAAATCATTTAGCTGGGAGGGGAGAAAAACAGTTTTGAAGACAAGTGAATCTCAGTGGCAGGACCTGCTTAATTTACAGGTTTTTCACATGCTTGCATGGGCACCTTAGAAACCCTCAGTAATGGATGAAGACCTTAAGCTACATGAACTCTTCATCAAAATGTGGGGTTGACAAAATCGGGTAGGAGTTTGTGGCTGCTGTTTTAATTTCAGGAATATTTAATTCTTAGTTGAGTGAACTCTTTGTTGACCTTTGTAGGATGTCACTCTGCAGCCTCAGTACTGTGTATCTATTAATGTATATCTCATCCTTAATGTTTCCTTCATTCCTTGTTTGACCACCTTAGTTCCCTGGGTAAATATACTGCCTTTGTTTTGGAGATTTTGTCCTCATAGCTCGCCTTTTCTCCTGGCAAGTTGTTTGAGAACAGGAAGAATAATATTTTGGTAGTGTTTCCTAATATTTACTGTCCTTTGAGGCTCGAGCATGTGTCAGGCTGGAGTTGTAGTTATTTATTACCAGTTTAGAAGTCATTATTTTTGTTTTCCTCTTTCATGGTATTCAGGAGACTGGCACTTGAAAGATTTTTCCAGAGGAGGTTTACATTCTTACTGATTAGTTGTAGGTGGAAGTTGTAAATGAGCTGTCAAAAGTGTAGCAAAAAAGATGAGAGAAATTGCGGTAGGAGAAATAACAGCTATCATTATGCTAAAAAAAAAAGAAAAAAAAATCAAAAAAAAAAAACAAGAAGAAAAATAATCCAAGGCAGTGGTTGTAAAGCATCATTGAGAATTTATGGGGAAGTTATTTGCTTGTTCCCTTTCTTTAGTTTGACTTCCTGTAAAAAAGATGTCACCTTTGATGAAAATCTGGCCAGCCCTATGTTTCATTTTAATATGCATGTGTCTGTGATTGCTTCTAGTATGCCACTTGTGATTTTTTTTTTTTTCTTATATTTTGCTGCATGTGATAAATTACACAGCGAGAGGGGAGGACCGAATCTTCCTTCAAGTTGTAAACACTGGAAATACCTTTCTTTGTAATATTGCATATTTAATAGACACTTGTCTATCTTGTCTATCTTTCACTTAGACATGAAAGATACATAANCCCTTTCTTTGTAGTGTTGCATATTTAATAGATGCTTGTGATGATTATAGCCACTGCAATTTGGGATAGTGTTCAAAAGTGAAATGTGAGGAAAATATTTTGCATTTCACTTTTACAACTTCACTTTTACACAAGTATTTCTCTGGAATGCACTTAGACATGAAAGATACATAATGGTGCATTTCAACACAAAGAAAGAAGGGAAGGTATAAGTTCCTTAAAAGAAGATAATAAACCCACAATATTATAGCTATTTTTTTATTAACAAGTATTTCAACTTTAATTTCTGTCAGTTTTTAGATTTGGGATATCTTGTTTTTAAACACTCAGGACTAGTGATTGTAGATAAAATCGAAGAAAGCATAATCTGCACGTACTTTACTTCTACCTTTTTTCCTTTTTCCCCAATACATCAGTGTAGGGTTCCAGATCATTTCTGAAGTGGTGCAGTGCTTACACTAATGCAGCCTTAGAGTGGTGGTGGTTGTTTTGCTTTAGGAGTTTTTGGAGCATGTGGAAACAGACCTGTGTGATGCTGTCAGAGATTTTAGTTTTGCAGAGATCTTTCAAGGGAGACTGAACCATTGGGTCAGCTGGTCAGAGCGTGGTGCTCATGGTGCCGAGGTTGAGGGATCAATCCCATATGGGCCATGAACTCAGTGATCCCTCTGTGTCTCTTGCAGCCCAGAATATTCTGTGACTCCTGCTGCTTCATGTAAAAGCAGAAATTCTAATGGTTTTTGCAAAACGCTGAGAGGACAAATAATTAGAATTGTGTTGTGCCTTTGTTTCCTTCAATGCTTTTCCAGAGGCATACATACAGTTCTTTAGATTGGAAAAGACCTTTAAGATCATTGAGTCCAACCTCTAACCCAGCACTAAACCATGTCCCTAGGTGCCACATTGACGTGATTTAAATCACTCCAGGGGTGGTGACTCCAGCTGCCTCCCTGGACAGGCTGTTCCAATACCTGACAGCTCTTTTAGTGAGGAAATCTTTCCTAAATCCAATCTAAATTCCCTTGGTGCCACTTGAGGTAATTTTCTCAAGGCCCCTTGAGAGTGAGAATGTCCCCTCTGAGCCTCATTTCTTCCAGCCTAAACACCCTGAGCCCTCTCAGCTCCTCCTCATCAGGTTTGTGCTTCAGACCCTGCCCCAGCTCCATTCCTTTCTGTGAAGCCTCTCCAGTATCTCAAAGGATTTCATGTGTTATTCTACAGAATCACCTGGCAGGTTTTAGGAAGGTTGGGTGTGCTCTTTGTGAAGAGTCTGTAGGAATATGTATAGCTGGCTTGAGATCCCTTTGGCCTGGGGCAGACAAATTATGACAAAACAGCTCCAAAAGCAGAAGGATCTCAGAACACTGACAATATAATTAAAATTTTAAGCATAGCATTGTGTTTGAATGGGCATATGTGGAGGACAAACTATGGAGGACCATACAAAACAATCTGTTTCTTGAGAGCAGCTGGTGAATTTAATACCTCCTCTATAGGGTGTCTGTTCAGAAATTAAACTGAACTTACTTGATGAAAATAATGTCTCATTTGGATAAATTGAGTGCCTTTCAAAGTGGTGTTACTGGCAGGGCAACACATGCAATCTATCACAGGAAGTCTTCCATGTGAAACCAGGGAGTGGAAAAGGAGGGAGTTAATGTAGGCTGGAGTTACTGGGAGGCTTTGGCATTGAGTTGAGATGGATATTATTCCCTGGATAGATGCAAATAACTGTTTCTGTTGAACAGCAGGTTTCCACATTTTCAGTTTTTTTATTTTAAAAGGGTAAGCCACAGGCTATGTTCATCAAGATGGGATATATTTATTCAGTGCTTATTTTTGCTTTCTGTTTTTCCTCAGCTGTAACTGGCTTGTAGGATAGCTGTCATAGGGAATATTAGACAAATTTTGCAGGTTGTCAGCAACTACTGGGTTTGGTATTAGGCTTTTTATTTTCCCAAAGGTTTAAAATGTGAGAGATTGGAGATTAAACACGCTGTTGGTAAAAACAAATTACATAGTTGTAACCAATTTCAGAAAGAAAATCATCAAACCAAGCGTGTGTGATTGGTTCTTTTAGTTGGCTCAAAAACATTTTGAAAACTACTAAGGAAAGATAACTCATTAGATTTCTCAATTGCAATATGTGCTCTTACAGTTAGTTTTCAAAACATCACTCAAACTCTCCCCTCGATGTATTTAACTTAAAAAATATAATTTCTGTTCAGCTAAACAGGGCTGGGGTTGTCTTTTGACACAACTCACCAGAGAGTGTGTTTCAGTTTTGGGGGGGCTGCCACGGCCCAGTTTTAGCTGCCAGAATTTTGGGGAATGCCCAGAGCTGTTCACAGGAGCATATCCTCAGGAACTTGAGCAATAATATTTTTCTGTTTTTGGTTTCTTTTGGCTCAATGATTATTTCAGTGTTCAATATTGAAGGACATCTATCCATTTTAGAACATAACAAGAAGAAATTAATGGATCAATGTGGAGCTCTTGTTCTCTGTAATCCCTGGAGCTCTGACTAAGACAATCTTTGTGATGTGTAATAATTATTATTACTACTCTGGATTAGCTGTTCAGAGTAATATTCAAAGTCAGTGTTTCAGGTTGTTTCACATAGGGAAACCACTGATCCTGTAAAGAATAAAATAGTTATTTATCTAGTCATTTACAAAAGGTACAAATCCTGTTTCCCTTAACACAGGGATGCAGCAGGGAACACTTTCTTTGCTTGTAACTGAGTTTTGTCACTTCAAAATCCTTCCTTTTATTTTCTAGTTGCTTAAGCATCTCATGGCCGTTACTGTTATTGAATTATTGAGTTCCCTTTCAACCTGAACTTGACCCCAAAAAATAGTTCTCTGGAGCCTTTTCTTAGGGTTTTTCTATCACCTCTTGTTACCAAGTGTATGGATACTTGCATCCACCTTAGCTATGGTCTGTCTGCCTGGAGCTTTTGGTTTTTTGATCCAGGATGTGTCTTGATTGTCTCCTTTTCCTCTGGAAGCCAGATTTTGTTTTTCTCCTCAATGTGTTTTTGTTGTCACAACCTTGTTTTCCTGCAGGAATCATGTGCTAGGTTTGTAAGTATACCAGCAGTATTGAGCTGATGATTGAAAAATATTTTATATGACTTGCTAGATCTGTGACTAATGTCCAGGAAAGATTGTGCATCGATAAAAGTAGCCTGATGGGTCAATAGGACTTTGTCAAAACTTTCTCAATCTTTACTCAAAAGGCATATTAGGAGCAAGGCTTTAATTCACTTGGGAATGAGATTCTCAGACTGAGTGATAGGAGTTTAGTAAAGGGCTGGAAGAGTCACAGTTTCCACTGTCTGATCCTCATTTGTCATGAAGGGCTCTCAGTGTCTCCACAGTTTGTTTTGTGTTTTTAACTCTCCAGCCACGTTGGAATTCGGAACTTGCCAGGCTTGTCAGGAGCGCCCTTTGTTGAAAAGCAGGTGCTCTAGCATAGTTTTACTGTTTTAACACATTGTATTCTTCACTGTGTTGGCAACATCTGTTTTGGATTTAGACTAGAGGGGAAAAATACCAGAATGACTTATTCATACTACGTATTTCATGATGATAAAACCCTCTACCCTAATTTTGTAAGCACGTTTTACTTGTTTTTTTCCATCACTAACTCACGTAAATCTGAAGGGTGTGCTATATGAAGGGTGTGCTATAGAAATTGTCCTTTTTAGCTTTTCAGAATAACAAGTTTCCTGGTCCTGGACTAGGAGAAAAACCCTGGTGTAGTAAGGGAGAGGTTCATGGAATAGGCTTGCCATCATTGCATTGGTACATACTTTGTTTGAATGCACTGCAGCTGATGTGGGGACAGTCCCTTCCTCCCGTGGCAGGGATGGAGAGAGTCCCCAGCTGAGTCACTTCAGCTCACTGTGGTTACTCAGAAGCTCTGTTTGGGTCATTTCTTCAGGCTGATGTGGTAGAAAAGCACAATTGCCTTGGCACCAGGGTCTGATGTGCTTTAGCCTTTTCACAGGACAGGAGGAAGCAAGTAAACGTGAGCATGGACAGGATTTCACAGGTGAAACTGAAGGGGGTGTTTTATTAGCATCTTCCAGTTGTTTATTTGGGTTTCTGGGACTCTCACAAGCCAGTTTTTGTCAAACAAGCAGTCCAGCATTAAAAGACTGAGTGCCTAATAGGTTCAATATGCTGTTTTGTGTGTGAACATTTTATATCTATTAGTATTAGGAAGGAATTCTTCCCTGTGAGGGTGGTGTGGAGCTGGCACAGGTTGCCCAGAGAAGTTGTGGCTGCCCCAGTCCCCAGGTCGGAGCAACCTGGCTTGGTGAAGTTGTCCCTGCCCATGGCACAGGGCTTGGAACAAGATGATCTTTTAGGCCCCTTCCAACCCAAACTAGTCTGGTTTGTTTTCCTATTCAAACTGGACAAAAAGTCTCACTAATGATTTAGGCACTGAAGAGAGAGGCTCTCGAGGTTAGGAGTGGGGTGGTAGGAGGGACAGAGAAGGAATCATATGGAGAGCTACAATTAGAAACTATTAGCTGCTGGAAGGGGAGACATCTGTGAATGCTTTTCCTTATCTGTGTGTGTAGTAGAGGAAGAGAAGGATTCCTTGCCTGGCTGTGCTCTGCCTCTGTTCACAGGGAGCTCCTGTGGAAATTCCCCTTTAGCCACACAATGAGTAAACAAATCACACCGAATCCCCTGTACTTGGTGTGTGTTTACTGAGGGTCATGGACAGGACAAGGACTGAGTTTTATGCTTGTGGGTTTGCACATCTGAAAGGCTGTTTTCTTATATATGGTTCTGGTTGCAGTTAAGGTGTGTGGGTTGTTTCAGAAACTCATACTAAAATCTGATGTGTTATAAAATGCAGTTTACAGTGGGCTGAATATTCTCAAGTAGAGCAAAGGTGTAATGGAAGCTTTTTTTGTTTTTTTTTTTAACCTAGGATTTCTAGCATACCTGAAAACATAAATATAAGTTTGTTCTTCTTGATAAACACTTGAAAAGGAGTAGAAATTCCAATAAATGCATATATGAATCACAGAATTTTTCTTCGGTGTCACTATTATTCCTTTATGGTATTTACATTTTCACCTCTTCTTTATAGGCAATTGCTGGTTACTTCGATGTATTTTTTGAGAAGAACTGCCACAACAAGGTGAGTATTTGGGGTTTTGCATTTTAAAAATGTCTTTGAGAGATGAGGATTTTATTTTGCCTCAAGGTGTTTGGGTGCTGAGTCTATTTTGCTGTAGCAAAGACTTCTTATGCATTTGTGTTTGGTAATTGATTGATGTGGTGTGATATGAAAAAGGTTGTTTTTAATCAAACTCTTGAACTCTCCCGTTGCAGGTCTTGTTTTCAACTGGTCCCCAGTGTACCAAAACACACTGGAAACAGACAATTTTTCTCCTGGAGAAGCCAATTCCTGTAGAAGCAGGTACATTTAAATTCAGTTGGGGTGCAACAATGGTTGTGTTGTAACACACCCATGCAGTGCTGTTACCATTAAATCTAAATACGAAATACTTCCAAAATTGCATGTGTTTCCAAAAGAACTAGTAAATAACTCTTTGATCTGCTGTTGAAGGAATTTTTTTTCTCTCACCAAAGCAGGGAATTATCTGTGTACAAAATTCTTGTTTAAAATTACACATAAATATATGCATAAGTATCTTGTAAGTGGGCATATAGCTTATACTTGTATAGTTTCATACTGGATTTTTGGTGAGAAAAGTTCTCTATCAAAGCATTTCTGATGCAAAAAAAAAAAAGTGAGACCAGAACACTGCTATTGACATTCTCTTAATTTTGACATTGCTAACATTCTGAAGTATCACATTTGTCAAGTGATTGCACAGGATTCCTTGTAGCCCTCCTGAACTGTCCTGTATTTAAATGGATCAGGAGAATATGCATAGGTTGTATCTGCCACAGTGGGGTTACCCTGTAAAATTAAAACAGTTTTAAAGAACTCACAGCCATGAACTCAAGCCATTGAAGTGTTGAATAGGTTGGTTTGATACACTGTAAATTTTTATAAAATGGTTAAGTACTGTAATGAGTTTCACCTTGAATTTGATGCAAGTAAAAAGGTTTTTGTTGGTCATCAGGGATAACCAAAATTCAGATGATAAAATGTTGAAGTGAGGTTTTGAAGACTATAAAGTGGTGCTTGTTAGTGGTTTAATTAATTCTGTTTGTGAAGTCTTGAAAGCACATTTTATACAAGTAGTCCAATATTCTTTGCTTTATAGACACAAGTATATCCATGACCCTCATAGAATGGTCATGCAAGAGGATGGACATGCAACAGGTCAAGAATTACAAATCTTAGCTTCTTACTCCTGTAGGACTTCCTTTCAGACTCTCACAGTCTTTTTATAATCCAAGGAAATTAAGTAGTTCCATTTTTATGCAGTTATTTTATTTGTGTCCGTGTGGCCACTCGATATTTACTCACCACTGTTGAGCTCTCACCCAGTGATGAATCAGTTGTCTTTGAGGGCCCCTTTTCTTTACAGACCAGCAGGACCAAAGGAGGACCCCTCAGAGTGGGCCCATTTCTGCTGGTCACTTAATAAACTCATGGTAATACCTGGCCCTGACCTGAGCAGTTTGTAAATTGATCAGACATGTTGGGGAAAAAGCATAGAAAAAGTTGTGTGGCTGCTTCTGCACTCACTTGAACTGCTTTTACAGTTGCTTCTTCCAGCTACCAGACATGACAGCTTTTTACCAAGAGCTGCTTTCCTAGAGGCACTGAGGTTTGTGATACCTGACAAATCATTTCTGTCTTTCATACTTTGACTTGAAATTCTTAAGCAATTTTTATTTGCACTTTCTTAGGTCCTTTCTCTTCTTGGGGTGCACCTGTGCTTTGGTGCATTTGTACTTGGCTTCTGTTCTCTTCAGATTCTCTTTCTAGACAAGGCTGACGAAGATCTCCTTGCTGCTACTCATTAAATCTCAATGTCACAGAGTGAATTTTTTTAAAGTGCAATGACATTTGTTAAAATATGCACATTATTTCATATTACAGAGATCATTTGACATTTCTCAGCTGTGTGAAATTACTGGGAGGTGTGCCCCAGCCTAGAGTTCTGGTCTAGGTGTGACTTTCTGAAGGCAGCTGCAGAAATAATGTGCTCTGAAGCAGTGAACACAACCAGCTTAACCTTCAAGAGCACTTGTGCTGTAACTCCTCCCTTCCTTTTTATTAGCTCGTATTTCTTAACATTGTTCCCATAACAAATCTTGTTACAGCTATGTTTCTCTTCCTTTCTGCCTGTCTCCTTCTCTTTGTAATTATTGGAGTTCCCCTTTCCCATCCTTTATCCTTTTGCCCATTCTGTCTGGTTTTATGTCTTACATGAAATTACCACTTAAATCTAGGATTGTCTGCCTTTTGCTTGTAGTGTTAGGGAATATTCTGAGAGAAACTCCTGATGTAATCTTCTTTTCTTTTGTAATCCCAGTCTTCATTTCTGTGGGATCTTTGTTGCTCATAGAGGACATAAACCCATCAAGCAAAGGGGCTTCCTGGTATTTATATAGGAATGTAATTAAATCATTTACATGATTTTTCTGGAAAAAAACACTCCCTCTGACTTTGATCCTTCTCCTTCATTGTTCCAAAAATCTTTTTCCTCGAGACATATTGTTATAAGTACAGATTTCCCTATCTTCCTTTTCTATATTCTTTTCTTTGTCTAAATAGTGACTTGAATACTCATCTTGATAATTTGTGGTTAGCCAATTTTTTTTTTTGTTTCTTCAGTCTTTCCATCTTTTCAACTAAACAAACCATTCAAATTCATTTTGCAGTCTGTTTCACCTTGCACTTCCAGCTGTTTCTCTTGTTAATGAGTTAGCACTGCTTGTTACCACTTCTCATTCAGCCTGGCAGGTTGAACTGAGCTCCACTCTGAGTGCACTGAGCTTTTAGGGAAACCTTGTCTTCAGAAGGGCTTCCCTCAGTGCAAGTCAACTGGAGGCAAAACTGTATTAGGTTACACACATTTGCATCATTTGAAGCCTTTACATCCATCCCTGTGTTTACCAGTATTCATCAGCCCTCTGTAGAAAATCTTAGATTCAGAAATACTTTATGCCAGCGGGAGAAACAGCAGAGAAGATGCACCTTTGGCTGAATGTATCCATAGAATCATTAAGGTTGAAGAAGACCTTTAGGATCATTGAGTCAAGCCATTCCCAGCACTTCCAAGGGCACCACTAAACCATGGCACTGGGAGACACATCTACAGTTCCCTGGGCAGCCTGTTCCAGTACTTTACAACCCTTTCCATGGAGAAATTTTTCCTAATGTCCAATCTAAACCTCCTCTGGTGCAACTTGAGGCCATTTCCTCTTGTCCTGTTGCTCATTACCTGTGAGAAGACCATCTCCCACCTGGCTACAAGCTCCTTGCAGGGAGCTGTAGAGAGCCCTGAGCCTCCTTTTCTTCAGGTTGAGCCCCCCCAGCTCCCTCAGCTGCTCCTCATCAGACTTGTGCTCCAGCAGCTCAATTCCCTTCTCTGGACACACTCCAGCCCCTCAAAGTCTTTCTTGTAGTGGGGGACCAAAAACTGACCCCAGGATTCGAGGTGGGGCCTCAGCGGTGCCCAGAACAGGGGGATGGATGGTCACTGCCCTGGTCCTGCTGGCCACACTAGTGCAGATCCAAGCCAGAATGCCATTGGTCAAGACAAACTCTTCTCTTTTTTAGTAAATACTGGCAAATAAACAGAAATAATGCAATTTGGGTCTTACAGTAATCTGACCAGTGTTACCATGATGGCGTTCACTTGTAGCTTTTTAATAGGTTGTGGAAGAAGAATTTGCTAGTGGAAAACACATTTGAAATGTTGTTTTGTTATGAATGCATCTTTCAGACTGGGCAGTGGCTGTTTTTCCCCAGTGAAGAAAAATGGTTCCCTCAGATTTTTAGTTCCAAGTGAAATAGTAAGGCTGACTAAAAGTCCCTTATCAGATGCTTTATAGCTTTTGGGGCCATGCCTGGAGTGGTTGTAAAGCACTGATTGTATTTGGTTTTGCTCTGTAGAAAAAGGTTGAGCTCACAGATACCCAAACCTGCTGGGTATTTAACTGGAAAATGCTCCTTTATGCCGTGGCAAAATTGTTTTGTTCTGCAGTGTGAACTAGCTAATTTTCTCAGCTGTTTGATGCCAGGGCGTTTGTTGTAAAAATAGATCTATTTTCTCAACCATAAAAAGGACTGAGTGTTTTGATCTATTCTAATGATAGCAGAATCCAGCAGTTGCAAGCCAAAGGATGGGTGTTGGAGCTCATCCTGCCTCCTTTGCTGGTCCTGCTGCAGCCTGCGCTCCATGTACAATGTTTGTGCTTCTCTGGGATGAAGTGGAGAAGGTTAATTCTGGGTCCAAAGGTCTGGACAACGAGGCAATAAAATCTACACCTAATTAATACTGATTATTTGCTGCTGAGTTTCAGCTTGATACCTGTGGTAGATAGCTTTGTATATAATGGATGTATGCAAATGGATATATTTAATGGCTAATTTCTGTTCGTTTCATTTCGATTTAATGTGTGAGTGGGGATAGTCTCTTACTCTTCATGTGCTCTGAAAAACCAGTTTTCTTCCTCATGGACTGTGACAAGAGACTTGAAACTGATTTTCAGTCAAGTAAAACAAAATGGCATCAGCATGTTGGATATGCTTTAACTGTTTAGCAAGCAATTAAAATTAAAGAAATGGGAGAAAGAAGCAATATATCCTGGGTTTTCTTAGACAAAACAGTGATGTATTGTGACTCCCTACAGAGTACGAGCCTTCTCTTAGAGCCCTTCTAATAGCTTGAACGTGTCTTTATTTTGAAGATTGAAATTGAGATGCCAATGCAGTATCTTTCTCTACTTAATGGTCCAAAAATGAGTCTCTTCCTTTTGTTGTTTGTTTGAAATATTCCTGCTAAGCAAACAAAAAGTTACGTCATTCTCATTTGGTCGTCTCAAGAATTTGCTAAATAAATCAAATGCTTGCAAAAACTATTTTAAAGGAGCCTTTTCAGTAACAATGCCTTAAGTTAAAACCCGGCTCTGTATGCAGGCAAATTCTATTAGCAATAAAAGAGCCTATTGTCTGCGTTGTGTGCTCTTCATATTGCCTTGCAGTGAAAATAAAACCTTGATTTGTTTTTCTGTGGTGTTAAAGGGGCTAGCACAGCAAAGCTGGAGCAGAGCTCACATGACTGAGCTCCTGTAGAATCCTTGATTGTCTTTAGCTCCCCAGTCTCTGTAATTGGAAAGCTGTTTGTAAATTTACAAACTGACAGAATGTTCATTTGTCTACTTTGACAGCACTATTAAAAGTAGGAAAACAACCCTGGCACGATTAATCTGTCTGAATGTTTTGATCCTATACTGAAATACTTCAATATTGTGCACCCCAGTTGGATAATTTGGCTTCTAATTAAGATTTTAGTGTCTTGTTTTGCCTGTCTACAGCTGCAGCATGGTGTCTGTAGAAGTCTGTCTCTGGTTTATTTACAAGTGGCACCTCCAAAAATGATGCTGGCTTTTCAAATCTGGTAAATGTTAAAACCTGAATTTTGAGATCACACTGAGTCTGCCAAGTCTTATTTTGTATTTATCAAAATCTCCATTTTAAAATGATCCTGCAGACCTTTCAGAAACATTTTTAGGTGTGGATTTCAGGGCACTAAATTGAGAGGATCTCTTCTAGAACATGGCTGTTGTGTCTCATTTAAAGATAATAGAAATCCCATACTTAGACCGGAAAACTTGGATAGACTGATGACCCAGATGGCCCATTCTGGGTGCCTCCCTTTGCAAGTTCTGCAGCTGCAAGGGCATATGCTTCAAACAGCAGCAACAATCTGATTTTCTCAGACTTCTGTCACACTGCTGAGAGAAAGCGTGGGACAAGGCGATACGGTTTAGAATCTCCACTACAAAAAGTGGTGAGTTAAGCCAGTTCTAGGTGAGTGAGTTTGGCCACTGCAGCTCTACATTGTGGAGGACCTGGGCTTCAGTGGTTCCCTGTGGCAAGTCTTTGTGGTGCCTGAGCTCTCTGGGGATCTCTGTCACCTGCAGGGCGCACATGTCACCTTAGGCAGCCACACCAGCCTGTCTTGCCTTGCTCATCTGGCAGGGCAGACTTCTTTGCTGCAGCCTCATTCCTGGGTTGTCTTGAGCAGTTGAAACACGTCAATTTGGTACAGAAACTCCTCAGAGAATATACTCAGAGCACGCATGGAGAAGACAGAGCCTCAGGATGGTTTCAGGGGAGGTAGAACAGTGATGCAACAGAAAGGAGTTGGCAAGCAGTTGATGAAAGTAGCCAGCCCAGGAGAAGGGGATCACAGATACCAAAAAGCAGTGGCCGCTGCTCCGAACAGAAGCTGCCTGTTGGATCACTCTGGGTTGGAGATTCAGTAGAAGTGGCCAGAGGGGAAGGCAGCAGTCTGTGCACAGCTGCAGGTGCCTGCAGTTTAAGAGGATGAATGGGAAGATTAAGGATAAGTTCCTGAGTTTAAGGGAAATGCTCTTGGTCCCACCGCACACTGTTTCAGTCTTTTCTTGTTTTCCATTGTCAGAAGATAAGGTGGTATGTGGAAACCACTTTCTGCCCAGAGTAATGCTTCTGACACTTGCTGTTCTTTCTGTTGCATGCTGGAACTCAGTTTTGCATTAGATAGTGGGTCCAGTTAATTAATTAAACTAGATGGTTAAATTGTCAGCTTCCAGGCCGGACAACCTTGTTGTGCGGAGCAGTATCAAATCCTGCTGGTTTGTGACTGGGAAGGCACAAACACACTGAGTGGTTCTTTACAGTGTAGGGGATTTCTAAAGGTGCTTTTCACCAGCAGTTCAGTAGTTTAAGTGTGTTTAACCCAAAGCCCACTGCAGTTTTCTAGTAGCTCTCTGAAACAACTCCAGTGAGCTCTTTCATAAGATTGTTAGATTTTAATGGTGTTCAGGATAAATAATGGTTTGAGTACTGCCTTCTTACTTGTCCCACTGTTAGCTTCATAAAACTCTTCCAGGGGAAGAAAAGAAGGAAACTTGAAAGACCTTGATTGCTGGCTGCCTTTGGTAATTCTTTGAGTCTTTTTTGGGATCAAAGAGGAAGAAGACACCAACTTGTATTGAAAGGCAGGGTAGTTCCTCACGTTACAAGCTCGTTGCCAAGCTTTAAGTGGATGTTGTGGGTATGCATGCAAGGGTCTCTGTAGAATATTTGGGTTTGATCAAATCCTTTACAGACTGACAAACCATGATTTGTTAGGCCTGAACACTCTTGGTGATAGAGGATCTCTGCACTGAGAGATACCTTGGCTCACAGACCTCGAGCTGGCCCCATGTGTGATTGTATTGCACAGACATAAGTGACAGATGCAACTGCTTACAGTTAACTGGGGGTAAAAGTCAGAACCAAAATGGACAGAGCACAGGGACTGCAGAGCCTGCAGTCAGCCATGCATTCTGTGAGAGGGGGTCAGTATGGACACAGGGATGGCTTTTTTCTTGGACTAGCCAAACATACACAGCACTTCTCCTGAATTCTTGTGCTTTTTCCATTTGGGGGAAAATTTCAGGCCTCCCCGGGGGATAATAAAAACGCGGGGAGGGGATGGTAATGGATTCAGTTTTGTCCTAATCAAACTGCAATGGCACTGGGTGGCTTGCTTGCATTCAGCTGAGCGTGATAAGAGCAAGGTGATGCAGCTGAGTCCCAGAGACAGCTTCCTCCAGGCAGCTCCTAGGACAGAGGATGGGGGAAAACATCCGTCATTTTCTATCTCCATGGCATTGATTAATTGTTCCGAACTGCCTTTCAGTTGCTGCTGTTGTTTGCTCCTGCCCTCGGAAAAGCACATTCAGTGTGGTTACAGCATAAGGAATAGCTGGGGGGAAAAAATGAATGCAATGCTTTGTTTCCTTAACTGTCTTTACAAACAGAATCTGTTCTATGAAGTCAGCTATTTGTGAAATGATGTTTAAGGCTTTGCTTCATTTGTTTTATTGTTTCGTATTAATGTTTTAAATGGGAAGACGGAAGTATGGATTAATTGAAATCATGGAATTTTAGTTCTCAGGGGCTCTTTAGTCTTACTGAAGTGTTATCACAGGGTGTTAAATCAAATAGGTCATTTTGAAGCAGTTTTGAAAATCTGTGTGTTCAAATCAGGTTAAATTTCCTAGCTGGAGTGAGACTATAATGCCCTTTTTTCTTTGTCTTGTCCTTCTGTCTGGCAAACCCGCCTCTGAATAATCTGTGAAACTGTTTTCACAATTCTCTGCAAATTGCATTGTGTTATGTCAGTCTTTTGATTCCTAACAGCAAAGCTGCACAGGAGTTGTAGTGGAATCTCCAGCTAACATGGTGAATAAACACCCCAAAATATCAAAAATATTTTTTCTTCTGATCCTTGGTCCGACAGTCATTCTTGCTGATAAGCCTTCTTTGATATTGGTACTGCAACCTTTAACAAAATGTCCTGCATTTATAATTTGGACTTTCTGTCAGTTTACCATTTGTGGATGCAACTGAGAATTGTGCCAAAATGGAGACCTCCAAAATGCTTCCTGAATTTGAAACCAACTTAGTTTGGAAATTGCTAGTTGTTTTCATTTTTGCAATAAGAAAGCTTTGAAAGATATTAACAATGGCTGTTAAAAATCGCAGTGAGTAATGAACAGCTGGAAAAATACTTGGGATCCAGTGAGATAGAAAAGTAGCAGCAGTGGATGTGGCTGGTGTGAGCAGTGAAGATGAGTGGGGCAAGGGAGGCCTGATGGAAGAGTGGCAGGGAACTTCCTGCTGTGGATGGGCATCATGGCCTGCTGTGATGTGTTCAGCAGAATCTTCTGTGAGGATGTAGCTCTTCTGGGTTTGAAATGGTGGGATGAGGTGGCTCACCAGTGATCTTCCTAAGTGTGCACATTCCCAAATGTGTCTGTCTGTATTTTGTGGGTTGTATGTTCCTAATTTACAAATACTCCTTAAATGAAAGGTCTTCGTAAGGAGTGAAAAGAAATTGAGATTAGTTTTTTTCCTTCTGTGTAAAAGCATTTGCTCTGGGTGTAACTGTAGGACGTACCTGTCAACCCTTATGACGCTGACACTTTGTAAAACAAAACCTGCAATTAATAATATATCTACTTGAAATGCCACAAAGATTTTTTTGTGGCAGTTTCCTGCCAGATAAAAAAAAAACCCACCCTGTCAGAACTTAAATAAAACGTGGTGCAAATACAGATCACATACAGCAGGAAGGGAATAGGCTGTTGTGGCTACATGGTTTCAGTCCAAGATGGTGAATATATCCAAGGGGTAGAGTGCTTTTCCCCAGCCACAAGTGAAATATTTGGCATCTCAGTGATTTGGGTGAACCTCTGAGGAATGAAGCATCAGCCACAACTCAGCACCTCTCCAGGTTTTACTGCAGTTGATTTGGCTTAGGTTTCTTGTCAAGAGCTTCAAAAACGTAAAACTTCTGTAGACTCTTAAAATTCTGATTAATTGGGAACAGCTTCTCATGCAACATGGATGCACTGCATCTTTGCTGTTACTGTGAGTGATTCAGTACTGTAACCAGAGTAATTCCCTTCTTATTTTTTCAGGAGAGGCCCTGAGAGGAAAGATCACAGTCCGCAAAAACAGGAAGGATCCGCGATCCCTCTTCATCACCCTCTCAGTGAAGGACACCCAGCAGACCTACAGCCTTCAGTGAAACTCTGCCCACGTCTGGGAGGGCTTCAAATTCAAATGCTGCATTTGGCTGCTGATAACTGTTCTGAAATATCCAAAAAAATGGGTAAACTCTTGGGTTTGCGTGTGTGCACGCACAGGAATGTGGAAAAGTTACCTAGAACTGAGATGTACGACAAAATCGGATTCTGCTGCTTCACGTGGTGTGAGGCAAGCAAGAAAGATGGGTTTGGGTTACCTGAGACTGCTAGGTGAGAAAAAAATGAGCCTAAAGTCTTGCTGTAAGGAACAATAAATATGATCTCTCGATAATGTTTTATTCTTCCACTGGCAAGATCCTTGTATAGTATTTTTTTATGAAAGAAGCAGCTAAATCATGTGTCAGTGTACCTCAGCAGTAGCTGGAAAATCCCAATGGGAATAATTTTGGAATTCCGGCTGCAAGATTGCAGCAACAAAAATGGGTTTTTTACCACACTTGTGCAGTTTTAAAGTTGTACACATTTCAGTTACATTTGTCTAAATAAATGAACCCAGTGTGATATATAATGCAGCCGCTGCTTTCCTCGTGTTCCCTGTAATTGGAAATTCTGTCTTTCCTGCGATAGCTCATTTATTTGTGCCTACAGTTTTTCCTCTACTAACCTGTTGGGGCAGAGGTGGATGGAAGTGTGTGTCTTAGCAGCTTTAGGAAGAACACAACAAACAAAAGCAGTTGCTGGAAGGGTGGGTTTGGTTTGGGTTCTTACAGAAGCACTGGACACTCAAGGGTTGACTGTTCAAGTGAGGTGGGGTGCATGTAGGTATTAATTTTTATTCCCTTTAGGCTCCTTAAATGTCCTGATTAACATGTGGATGTTCAGGAGCTCAGCTCACATAACAGGAATGCTCAGGTACTGATGTTAGATCCCTCAGTTTATGCAAGTGAGACTTCACACAATTCTTAAATCCCATCTATTTTCAGGATAGGCTTTACTATAAAAAACTTCATTAAAAAATGAGACAATTGCACACACAGAAAAAATAAATCAAAGATGCAAATTTTATTTCCCAGTAATATCTGAGAAGTGGGAATGCTCTACAGTGGTAAACATGTGTGAGTCTCAGTGAGCTGCTAACACTTGTCTAGCTTGGTGACATGTATCCATTTTGGATATTGGTATCACCTAACCAGAAGGAAAACGTTCTGAAAAGACTTTCAGTATTGTAAAGCCTGAGGGGAGTCATTTAATGAAGGCACTGGATTTTCAAAGAACTTCAAACACACAAGTGGACATTAATCCAATGGTGACTGTCTCACAGCATCCTGTGGAAATAACCCATCAATTATAGGGGATTTTTTTCCAGTCTAGCAGTTGAATAGTATGGGATTCATCTGACAGCACAATCAGTCATTTACATTTCCTAATTGTAACTCTAAGAATTAAATATTGTAGGGAACAGGATCAATAAATACTCACTTAAAGAGACTCTAATGATTGAATCTGAGGCAGAAAAGTGGGAAGTAACTGTTTGGAGTAGAAAATGCCCTTGTAATTGTCCAGTGAGAGATGATAATCCTTCATACAAATGTGATCCTTTATTCTGAGGCACATGGTCACTGTGGCCAAAGATGCAAATAATCTGTAGCTGAATTAAAAAAAAAATAAATCAACAAAATAGTGTGGACCTTATCGATATTCTGCACAGTTCATGGAAACATTTCTTCCTCCGTGTGGTAGGAGCAACTTGTTCATCAGTCATTGGTGTATCAAATTTTTAAATATTTTTTAACAATTGGGGTAGTCACAATTTCAGACCTAAATGTATTACTTCAGTGTGTGCTCCTGTATTGAAAACAGAAGGAAAAAAGTAAGTTGTAGAGAGCCTGAATTCCACTTACCATCATCTGACAGCATTTGTCTGTTGCACCAGCTCATCTAAATTTACCTCACAGGATTTATTTCTTCAGCTACAACATCTTACATGACAAAATCTTTTTTTTTTTCCTTATCCCTGCTTAAGCAGTACCAAAATTATAAATCCTATGGGTTAGATCTCTGTAACTTCAAAATTCAAACGAGGCATGTAGTTACCTGCCTTTGTTAGAGGTCTGTTTTCCCCTATTCCTCCCTGTCCTTCCCTGGTGCTGCTGTGGACAGATAAAGGTTTTGATGCAGAAGCAAACCCCACTGGTGGCTGCTGCTCTCCACTGCTCCCTCCACCTCAGGACTCTGGTCTGACATGACCCACAGAGCTGTTTCCAGAGCATCTCTTCTCTCTGACTTTTGGGTTTTTCCCACTCTCGGGTTTTTTTGTCGGTTTCCATTTTGTTTGAACTTCTAACGTGCCCTGACAGCATTCCCTTATTTCTGATGACCTGATCTGTCCCATCCTAGGCTGCTCCTCTTCTCCCTTGATCCTTTCATTTGAAATGTTGATTCCTGGGAGATGCAACAAGCCCTGTACAAACCTAATCTTTGCTCCAGCCACCAGTGCTGCTCAGAGCGTGCTTGATTTGCAGGCACAGCAGAAATGGGCTGCAGATGCAAGAAGACAGATACGGACAAAGGGTTTGTCACAGGCCTTGAAATGTATGAATAAGTTGTTGTTGCTAATGGAGAACTGCCAGAGCACTTTAAAAAACCTGAGATTGTGGGTCTGTGATGCACATCTAGGAGGATACAAAGAAAAAATAAATACGATCGGTAATTTCAGGTTGGTTGTCAGATGTGTGAAGAAATACAAGCTGAAATTATGATACCTTCCTTAATGTGTGATTTCATGCCTAAACAAAGCCTTTCCTTTGCCATCAGAAAACTTAGCGCCCTTAGATCACTTTATAAATTCATTTTGTGAAAATTGCACTCAGCAAAGGGCGAATGAATACGTGGGGGGTAGAGGCATGTCTGTTTTCCAAGAGGATAACATTTGCCTGACCCAAATTGCAGGTGGCAACTACAAATTTAGCGGGAAAAGTGTCTTCATTTGCAAAACCAGGGAACCTGCATGGTAGGTATTAGCAGTGTCATGTAAGTTTGTATATGGGGGTGGGTTTGGGAGGGTTCAGTGGTTTTTTTTTTTTTTAAGTATGTTTTTGCCATGCATAACAATGAAGTCCAGCACTTCTGAAGAATATTGCTTGGACAGAAGCTTTTAATGTTTAATCCCATAGTTAACCTTTTTCTCGAGGAGTGTCCTTAACCAGCAGTTATCAATCTCTATTCATGCTGAAGCAATTTGCATTATACTTAGCCCAAAGTCAGAGGAGTTAAGATTGACCAGTGATTCATAGAAGTTCTTTTAATATTCAGATAAAACCTGAAGGTTGGCCTGCCTTCTGCTTGCAGGTCTGTACCCCAAGTCTGTGTACTTGAAGATAAATAACCCACCTGAAAATGGTGTGGATGCTCACAGCTCTACTTATTTAGATGCTAATGATATGTTGGGTTTTGTTGTGTTTTGTTTTGTTGGGTTTTTTTGTTTTTTTTTTTTAATCTTCTGCAGTGCTTTTAAATGTTTAGCTAAGCTGTAAAATTATCTTGCTGCTTCTACCCATCAGAGAGCAGCTAAGCAAGACTGACAAACTTGGAAGCTGCTGGTCCTTGGTTACTGAATGACTCTTCAGTGAGCACCATGCTGGGGTCTCTTAATAGGATTTCTGTGTGTACACCTCGGTTTGACCTTCTAAATTCTGTCCTGTGGGGTGTGCTGTAATGAGACAGATCCAGCTTCTGTGATCCAGAGAAAAGCAAAGCCTCAATTTCCAATAAAGCTCTACAGAGGATTCGGAGAGCTGGTTTGGGAGATACAGCTTCTAACTAAAAATGTAGGCTGCTAGCAAGGTTTGAAGAGTTTTATTTCAAGGATGCTTCTCTGCTCTCTGTTTAATAGTGCCTGAAGTTCCCAGCAGTAATGACTCTTAGCGTTTTCTGTCCCTGGTTTAAATTATCTGAAAGAAAAATTGCAGCAGTGTGTCTTCCCCGAGGTTTGTGGAATGACACAGCCCGGCTGTGGCTGGCTGGAAGAGGTAGGAGGGGGAGGTGGAAGATCAAGGATTGAAAGTAAAGGCTTGTGTGAAGACCCAAAGCGATGATTTTATTTTTAGGAGCCAGGTTTAGAGGTGCAATTTTCTACTGTGTGGATTAACTGCATGGTAATGGCATTTAAGAGTTTTCAGAGGCAACCAAAAATAAAGCCATGGGCACGTATCCGAATACGCGAGCTTTGAAAGGAATGGCAAAGACATTTTACATTATTTTGTTTATCCAGGCATTGACAGATGTTAAAGCTGGTGAAGTAGTGACATCTCATTAAAAGACAAATACCTTATTACATGGGAAGGGAAATTAAAGGGAAAATCTGGCTTTTAATGTCACGAGCGCTGCAGAAAAATTCGCAGAAGGACTTACGTGATTAAATAGGTGTAGAAAACGTCCAGTTTGAATTGCTTTCCTATAACTGGACAGAAACCTGAAGATGGTTCGGTGTTCCCAGTTTAGTTAAAGTTTAAACACGTACTGTTTGATATAATTTTTTTACCTTATATTAAATTCATAGGTCGATAATTAACGGGGAAAGTGGTATTAGTAAATACCAATTTAATGGTATTGTTGAGCAGCAAAGACAGAAGGTGAGGTCCCACCTGGTATCTTTTTCTGCTGGTGAGGTACCATGCACGCAGGAATTACTAATAGGGCATTTTAAAAGCTCATGCTTTTTCAGCACCTGACTATAATGTGTCAATGTCTGTTCCCTGGCGCCCACCAATTGGCTCAGATTTTTTTTATCTGCTTTGCTAATTCCCATATATCAAAATAGAAACTTCATTTCTATTCCTTTTTGAATGGCAAGGGTGTTACTGGGGTTCTTTGGATTACTGATACCTTCAGGCTCCAGCGCTCTCTGAACTCCTCCATGGTAAATGGAAAGGTCTCACTCATCCCATGGAAAAACTCCTACCATGAAACCACCGATTTCTGGATTTATAACATTTCTATTGCTGTTCCTCTAACAATTAACCAAAGTAAAATAAAAGACTCTTAATGACAGCGATAACAAATTAAAGGGGAATAAAGCTTACTCAACATGTTAATTCTATTTTCCACTTGGGTACTACTCAAAAAATCAGGGCAAACAGAGTGAGAGCAAATATGTCCCCTGGAAAGCAAACTGGCTGAAGTTAGCCTTTCACAAGTAAGAACTACAACCCAAATAGAATTATTCTCTTTGGATTCAACTGGCAGATGCTCAAATAATCCCCCTTCACATGGTGATTTGAGAGGCTTTTCAAGTTATTTTGTTTTCTCCCAAGGAAAAATGGGTGAAGGGGGGATACCCATTTTTTCAGGGTTTTTTTCCTTACCTTTCTGGCTTCTTGATACATGATACAAAAGAAGGGATGGGTTTTTCCAAAGTGGCTTGCATTAGCTGAGAGAGATCACATCTGCACCCCAGAGTAATGTGCAATGAGGAACAAGGTGTGGATGATACAAGTGCTTAGAGGAGACCCACATCTGGCAAATTACAACTGGTGAAAACCCTTCTGGACATAATGCCAGTCTATTCACAGACTAGAATTAAAAATAAACAAAATAAATAAAGAAGGAAAAATCTGTAACATTGGCAGAGCTCACCCGGTATTGCCCAAACAGATTAATACACATTGGCTTCACTCTTTGGAACCATCACTCTCTGTTTGCAGTACTTTTCATGATAAAGTCAATCTTGCTAAGAATTTTAGCTTTTGCTTCTGTTTCCCTGAGTGTTGCAGGCTGCCTAGATGAAAGAAAGAGCTCTGGGGTGACAGGCAGAAAAGTGAGTTGGTGGGAGACACACCAGGACACCAAAGGTCCTGGGAGGCACAAGGAGCCCCCTTGAGGGAATGCTGATCCACTTTGGGTAATGATGGTTCAAGTAATTAAGCCTGAAATACAAGTAGGAGCCAGTAAGTAGAATTGAATTTTGATTTAACCTTCTGATGGGTTATGCAAAGAGAGGAGCGCTGAAAAGAGGGAATTTCTTAATAATATTGACTCCTGTCACAGCCCTGGACATTCTTGGAACAAGGGCTACTCAACTGGAAAATTGGATATGAGGAGGAGGAGGACTTCTCTGTGACTCAGATGTTAAACTGTGCTGTACTGCTTCCTCGGGAATTAATACAAAGCCTTGCACTGAGGAGAAAAAGTGGTGCAAGGTTTCTTGCCTCATACTGAAACGTGCACTGGTGTTAATTTTGGGAGCATTGTGCCTTTGGAACAGTCACAGCCCTCGTGTTTGTGGAGACCCCGAAATGGATTTGGCTGAGAGGATATCAGATGTTATGTGGTGTCCCCAGAAGTGGAAATAATGCTGTTACCATTGGTTTAGAGTGACTTTAACCTCCTTTAGGGCACCAGGTGACAATGACCCGGACTGAGCAGCCTAGTGGGCACAGGTATTGCCAATCTTTTTAACTGCTCACCTGGAACAAACCAACATCCTTTGCAAATGACAGCAAACCACAGCAGGGAACACGCTGCCAGCTGAGGAAAACGGAAGGAGAGGGGTTTTGGTTAACCAAGGTCATTTAATGTTGTCAAAACCAGAGGATAGTGAGGTAAAAATGACAAGCTCTTTTAATTATCAAACTATATTGATCAAAATTTTCTGAAGTGACATGGGATTTTAATTTTTTTTTTTATTGCTGTGATGAAACTGAGATTTAAATATCATTTTTACAAAAGTTTGCCTTTCTGAATGCAAGCTCCTCAAAAACCCGAAGGCAACCTCCTTTGTAGTTCCTTAAATGAAAGGAAATTTAAGATTGCTTCCTTTAAAACAGGCTTCCTGAATGTCATTTCTTCAGAACAGGTTGGATCTATGTTTTAATATTTAAAAGATGTCATGCTTTTTCTCATCTTCCTGTTTCAAAAAAAAAAAAAAGAAAAAAAAAAAAAAAAGCGCCATAGGCAGATGATGTGGTATAAGGGCAGGAGTAAATACTCCATCTTCCATGGCTTTCAAAACACCTTTTAATCCATTGTTTTGGTGAATTCTTAAGTTAAAACCTAAATGCAACATCTGGCTAAGGAATACACCACGGAGTTAGGGTTGTGGCTGAGTCCATCCCTTAATAGAATTCCGTGGTTTTCACACGGAACTATTTTTCTGAATCAGATGCTTCATGCCTGATTTATTCACCCATGTGACAGTTAATTACTTTTGAAGTAATTGAGACGTTATTGAAGGAAGTGGGTGAGAGAGCTGTCAGCAGGAAAACCTCCACAAAATCAATATTGTAACATCATCTGGCACAGGCTGCCCAGAAAAGTTGAGGATGCCCCATCCCTGGAAGTGTCCAAGGCCAGGTTGGATGGGGCTTGGAGCACCGTGGGACAGTGGAAGGGGTCCCTGGCAGAGGAGGAGGTAAGGAACTGAAAAAGCAGAGGACTTTCACAGCATTGCAATGAGCTTAGAGGTTTGAAACAGAGTTGAATTTTAGGCCTTGAAATGTTTGGAGCATAGAAAAGATTCTGAGCTGCAAAAAATAGAGAACAAGCAACTCTTACATGCTGTAAGGTGTACCAGCTTTAGGGTCCCCTCCATGCCAAACAATCCTATGGTTCTGTGATCCTGTAGTCTGCTTTTGTACTTGCCACCTGAAAACTTTGCTTCAGTCAGTGCAGTAAGAAAGAAATGGCTGAGCTCTTACCCCAGTCCCACCATTTCTCTGCTCACATGGATTTCTTCCCAGCAAGAAATTGTCATGACAGTCTGCAGAGTTGAGGAAAGCCTTTCAAAGAACACAGAGGGGAGTTTGTGTAGGTTTTTGATAAAATGCTGCTCTTTGACATGCCTGCCAGGATGTGGTTGCTTTTCCTGAGTTCTGTCATTGCTCCTCTGAGACCACTCTGTGCTTGAATGTTTTTCATAAATTCCTGTGTTTGTACCTCAGGTTAGAGCACTGAGAGCAAAATGAAGCCATTCCCATTAGTCAGAATGCCCAGCCAATGTATTACCAATAAACCTTGTTTGCAGTAGGTCATTGCCAGTCAATCTGCTCTTCAGCATATTCCGATGTTGCTGGCTGTGTTTTTAAAGCACTGAAGTGTACTGATCCCTTGGATGAGTACAAATACATCTTTTCAAGCCTCCTTCCCCATCTGCATTCGCTGTTTGGTAGGTGCAGCTGTCGTTATTTGGGGAGGAGGGGAAGTGGGCAAGCATCAAACTTCGATTTGTTTGAAGTGTGCCATGCACTAAAGAACATTTCACCAGTCTCTCTGGAAAGCTGGTGTGGTGGAGAACCAGGGAGCCTGAGGCACTGGGTAGATCTGTCATGTGCTTTTTTGCATAAAATATTTTAAATACAGAGTCTCTTTCCGAAGTGCCTCACCTCTACCTGTCTTCCACAAGGAATTAAAACTTAGGTGAGGTTAGCCAAGTGTAATTTACCATTTCTCTAGAGATGAAGCTGAATTAAGGAGAGGAATGCAAAAGCCTAGCTGGTAACAAGAGTGTAGGTGACAGGAGAAGTTAATAAAAGGCAATAAAATACCTACCTGCATCTTGGTAAAGTAATTACCTCAGCCTAGAGCAGTGTGTGGTTTGAGAAAACATCACCAGATCCTATTACATTTTCCTGTGCTTCACAGGAGCCTCTGCAGGTCATATTTCTCTTTCCTCCTCACTCCCTGCAGCCTGTTGCAGCTCACACTGTGAAGCTATTTTTCATGCTCAGAAGCATGGAAATAGAAGGGAGAGAGATGAGCTGTCACCTGGAGGGTTTTTGCAGGAGGGTTTTTGCAGGTGGATCTGATGAAGGGCCAGGGGAGAGATGGTGCAGGTGACATTTCATCTTTCTGCAGCACATTCCAGGGACTACAGTTTGCTCCAGCTTGCTTCCCTCTGATTGTGTGGGATTTGAGAGAGATAAATAGACCACAGGGGGTTAATACCATTCTGGCTCCACACAGGAGCTTGTATGTTCAGTGATAATCACACTGAAAGAAAAACACTGAGCATGCACAAGCCCCTCTTTTCTGCCTGCCACTGTCCAAGGGGAAGCCTTATGTTCAAGTCCTCCTGCCTGTTGCATCTAAATCTGAGTTTTGAAGCAGGCTCTGGTGGCCTTGCTAGCCTAAAAAAAAATAATCAGAGATTCTGGATCAGCCCTGTTTGAACACTGCTGACTCTGTCAGCTGATATCAGGACCTGCTGGTAGCTTTCAGATCATCTCTGCAGAAGAAACAGTTCTGTTTTGCAGACCTTATTACTGCTTGTCCTTGGACTGTGCATTCATTTCCAGTCTGATTCTAGGTTGGTTTTTTTTTCTTGTTTCTTTCCCTGTATCTCACACCTGCTCCCAAATTGTGATTGTCTCAAAGCTGAAGTGTGTGTGCTTGTATGCTCCTTCACTTCCTTGGGGGTTCTTTTCTTTTCCCCAGGATCAGTGCTGTGTGGTACCTGGAATTTGCTCCTCTGCCTGCTGCAGACCAAGCTGACTTCTCTCGATGCCTGAAGAGTAACCACTAATAATTGTCAGTCCCAGCAGAAAGTTGGAGAAAGGAACAGATGGCCAAGTTTGGCGAAATCCTCCAGGCTAAAACCTCCAGACATCAAAATCAATTTCATTTGTCTGTCTAAATGTTATTGCTCAAAGTTGAGTAATGATGTGTTGCTTGAAGATGAGCAAATTGGGTAGAAAGAGGCAGGAGCCATCCTCTAGATCTAAGATATCTCTGTGTTGTCAGCTCTGTAACAATTCCTGTAAAGCAGTGAAAAATCTCCCCTGACACAGGAGAGATGAGAGAGCTGACACTGAAGTAATTGGTTGGTCCAGGTGGTTTTACTGCAGATATCTGGGCAGCAGAACTTGTCTGGGGTTTGCCCCTCTGCCTCATCATCCCCATGGCCATTCCCTTGCTGGGGACTGGAGTGGGGAGAAGGCAGCTCAACCCCTCTCGTCTCACCTGGCTGGGCCCAGCACCCTTGATGAGATGTCAGAATGGAAAAGCAAATATTTCCACTGTCAGAAAGTCTCTTCAAAGGATATCATCTCATTAAATGCCTTTTCTATCCACCTGCCCCTTTGCAATTAAAGGGGGATGAGTTTATGATTGTAAGGGAGATGTTATTGTCACAATGCAGGTGTGTGAACAACAACCCCTGCACCATTCCTTGTCAAGGGACAGAGGTGCATTAAATTATTCTTTTTAGTTGAGACATTTATTAAAATGTTAGGAGCATCTCCCGTGAAAATAACTGGAAGTTTGGGTTAAAGTATCACAACTGCTTTAAAAAAATATTATGTATAATAATTTCTATTTATGACTATTTTGGATTTTCTTTTAGAAATTTTAAGATTCTTTTGCTTTTGCAGCATCTGAAATGGAGAACACATATGCAGAGGTACGTGAGAGAGGAAATCAATCACACACCAAGCCAATGGTGCCTGTCAAACCCACGACACCAAGCAAGATTTGTCTAACTTTAGAATAAAATCATGCAGAGAAAGTAAACCTCACAAGGTATAGCTATATTAAAAGGAAGAGTGCAATAATAATAGCAATCATATTGATGAAATATGAGAATTGGGCTTCAAATACGTCAGTTTTGACATATATTTGAGTATGTTTAAATAATATGCAAAGTGGTAGTTGCAATGGATAGTGCTACCATCTCCCTGAGCCCCAGGAAACTGATTTGCTTATAAATCTGCTAAGTTCAAGCTAAAAATATACAGTCAGTTTTCTGGCTCATGTTATTACAAGTTTTTTTAAAAGACAGATATCGAAAATAATAAGTTAGAGGGAGAACTTTTTTAATATTATTTCAAGTTCCATTGTAAATCTTTGTTTGGAATTAAGATGGATTTTTTAAATTTCTAAGGACTGTAGGCATCTAACTTAGCGCTGTTTGGAAACTTTGAGGGCCTGTTTTGGGGTGTTTGGAATGGAGAGATCTTGATTTCTGGGTGTCTTTTTGTTTTTTTGCACTGATGTCTCTTGTGTCAGTGAGCCACCTGTTCCCACCTTTTTAAAAAGGGCTTGTTATCTTCTGAAACCACTTAGGGAGTTAATATAACTGTAATGTCCCAGGTCTAGATTTATATACCTTCTGTGAAGGAAAATTGGCACATTTAGGTATTGTTAAGACTTTTTTTTTTTTGCTTTTGTTAAAACCTAATTTTGTATTTTCACGAAATGGCTGTTTATTAGAGAAATTTAAAGTTAGCTGTGTGATTGTAGTATATTTCTGGATCCAGACAGTATGAATACATGAAGTTTTTATAAAGGGACTTAGTTGGAAGATAATTATTTAATGATGCATTCCTTTTGGTTATATTAGTAAAAGTTTGCTTATATATATTTGCCTCTGGTGATGGGTTGTGGTTTTTTTGGGGGTTTTTTTTGCATCTCTTACCTGTTCACTGACAAGAATAGGAGTGAGCTGAGAATCTTGAGAAGAAAATGATCTTGGCACTGAAGTCAGAGTTCGGTTTTCCATTATCTTAGATAGTGGATCACCTTGAATTTTTCATATGACCAAGGCATTAAGTATTTTTTGGAACTCCTTGTTGAAGCCATGCAGAATTTCAGAAAATGAAGCCTAGGATATAACCAAATGATCATTTAAACAATGAATCTCGTACCTTGGGAGAACAGCGTCATTCTAATCGGAAATTTATGCTCAAGGGAACGCTTAAACCTGATTTCAGTACATGAACTGGTAGAGGCTAACTTGCTTTTTCAATTTTTAAGCAATTCAATGTCCTTGATTGAAACCAAACACCCTAAGTGGAATGCACAGACCACCCCGAGGATATTTAAGTTTTTCTATTGTGAATAATGTTGGAGCTGTCTCTCCAAAATTAAAGTTGAAGGGATGCAGCAAGTCAGGTCTAGTCCAGCACGACCAGATCAGCACTGAGGGGCCACGGAGATGGTTCTGTGCTCAGCGAGGTGCAGGCACTGAAGGATTATGGAGCTCTGACAAACAGCTGAGGGGGCTGTCAGTAACAGCCTGTCTTGGTTTAGGAAGACAGGTGACTGCCCAGGGAAAAGCCAGAGCCTCCCTTGGAATGGAGAATGTAAACCCCCTCCCTCTGAACTATTATAATTTTGAAATTAAGGGGCTTTCAGGCAAAGATATAGGAATAGGAGTAACAGCTTTTTACTAGGAATGTTAAAAAATTAACATGTAATAGTACAAAAAGCAAATTAACAAAAAAAAAAAAAAAACACTGACAGAGTCAGAGCACGACCTGGCACCCTGTTGGTCAGGGTGTTGGGAGCAGTCCAATCAAGTCCTCCTGGAGTGACAGATGTGGTTCTGTTGGAGCAGAGATGATCCTGTAGAAGGGTCCAGTGGTGTTGAGATGGGTCCAGTCCTCCTCTGGGAATCCAGTGCAAACAGGCTGTCNTGCCCCACCTGGTTTTAACAGCTGGCCCAATGACAGAAGGCACCTGCCCCCTCCCTTCTGGAGTTATGAGACAAAGAAAAACAACTCTCCAACTGGTTTCAGCAGATGGTAATAGTATACATGTCGCATTGCAACCCAAGACACAGCCGCATGTACATCTGTAGGCCAGATTCTCTGCTGCTCCGCAGCCCCTCTGAGCCACCTGACAGTGTGATGGAGCTGAAAAGTGGCTGTGCCCTGCATCCCTGCCTCCTGCTCCTGGGCTGCAGGGATGCTCCCAGCTGCACAGTGCTGGCATTCCCAGCATGCTCACAGCCAAGGCTCAGACCCCAGGAAGCCCAGGGGCTCTCTCTGGATTTACACTGGGACTCTGATGAGTCAATTGGTCACTGAACATACCTACTTTATTTTCACTTTCCTGGGATTTCTACCTAAAACCTGTATTTGTTCATTTGTTTACTTTAATCTTGTCATTTTTTGTTAATTTAATAAACAACTAACTGTATCTCCCTATATTGTCCAAACTATTCAATATCCATGCATTACATTTAACTTTCCGCCCTTCTCCCCTTATTTTTTAAACCAAACAGCTCGACCATTTTCATCACTTACTCAACAAGCATCTGTATACACAAATCCTAGACCCAAAACACCTAACCCCCTAACGAATCTCATAGAGCCAACTTTCCAAGCCCCACCTCAGAAAGAAAGGAGTCAAACCTTCATCACCAACTCCCAAAGCTGGTATTTTCATTTATAAGCTACTATTACATTTATTTATAAACTACTCTCTGACCTCCCCCCTAAACAGCCTGAATGCCCCCCCATGATAACCCCCACACAAGTATCCTCACCACAGACAAAGTCAACAGCTGCCTTCCTCTGCTGAGGAGGGCTGGAAATGTTTCCACCAGTACATTCCCACAGAGCTGTTCCAAGTATGCTGGGACCACCTCAATCCAGAAAGGGGAGTCATCACTGTAGCCCTGTTCCTGTGCCTGAGGTGTTTTGGTTTTCTGAAATTGGTTTCCCAGGGAATTTTCTGTAAACAGGAGAAATGTTTGTGTAACTGTACCTGTGTTATTCATTCCTTTCCCAAGGAGGGATTTCTTCTTGATGTCCCTCTGGTCTGACCAACGTGATGGAAGAGGTTTTGCCTTTGTTTCACCAGTCCAATTGGTCTGTGTAAAATAGTATAAAAGGGAGACACATTCCAGAAATAAAGGAGTCATTTTCAGCCTTCTGAGTCTGGGAGTCTGTGTCATTGTGGTGTAAAAGAGCATCAATTACCAATGTCCTCCAAACAGGTGAGAGCCCAGTGAGAGAAGCTGTAGCTGAAACTTTGTCCTTAACATTTATTCTTCAGCCAAAATAATGTTAGATTTAACTTAGGACCTGAAGAGTTCACTGCCTATGAACGCCCTACAAACCAGTCCTGTCACTGATTTAGCCTCACATCCCAATCCTGGGTTATCAACCCTGGACACGTGGGTTTCTTCCACTGGCACTCTGCAAGGTGAAAAGTGGGATTTTTCCATGCTGACAGCGGGGTCACAGTTGTGTTCTCTCTGTATGACAATCACCATACCCACTACACTGTGTTGGGGGATTTCCCCTTTCACAGTGAAAGAGGAAAAAAAATTTAGGATTTCCCATGAGAGACCACAGAAAACATTTAAGGTTTCCTGGTGGTTTTTGGTTTGTTTTTGGTTTTTTTTGGTTTTTGTTTTGTTTTGTTTTGTTTTGTTTTGTTTTGTTTTGTTTTGTTTTGTTTTTTCCCCAATCAGAATCCAAATGACTGTCATGACTTGCCTTGTGAAACACTGAAGTAGGTACATTACGATGTTTATTATGGTTTTTTTCTTTAAATGGGGCCATGTAGTTGATGTTGCTGACCCTGGAGAAAGTTCTCACAGAGGTGAATGTTGTGATTGTTCCTTTTGACTCAACAGTCAGAAGTGAATAAGGCAGAGAGGGAAAGATGTTAAAATGGACTGGCTATTTGCTAGAATCTGTTCTGTGGGGTGGGTACTTGTGATGTCCTCATAGGATACCTGCTTGGAAAATCAGCTTTCTCTCATTTTGTGATATTTGTGATATTTTCTTTCCAAATTTCTGACCAGGAGCTCAAAGCTCAATGTAGTATTTTTATGTTTGCAATGCAAGGACCAGTGCAGTTTTACCTGAAGAGGGGGGACATGTTAAGTTCAGTGACGAGGCTAAGCTAAGCCTGGAGTTCACTATGGACAAGAAAAAAATATCCTTGACTTGATTGCTTACAGGTAAAGCATGGAAATCTCTTTAAAGCTCTAAATAACAAATGAAGAAACATGCATATCTGGGGGAAATAGCTGTTAGGAGCATAAATAAATGCCTGGCCAGTGGTGCGGAGATTTCCTCCAGGTGCTTCTGCTTTCCCCCCACCTGAACCCCCTTTCTTTTAATTCTGTTATTTACAGTGGTCTCCAGAGAAGAAGTTAAACCTCGCAGGGAACTGATTCCTTTTATAATAAGGATACCAGACTTCGATGATTATCTGAAGATCTAGGGGCCATCCAGTGAGTTATGTGAGTTAAGGCAATTGGAAAGTGCGCAGGAGAGCTAATAAATAACAGGATGAGCCTGAGGCATTTCACAGGATAAAAACAACAGGTAATTATCACTTGAAAGATTTTTACAGTCTCTTCATTATTTGAATATAATTAACTGAGAGAAGCAAAATATTTCAGCCTGGTAAGGTGAATGTCTGCCTTAAGAAAGGGGATGTGCTCTTTGCATGGGAAAACTGTTCAATGGAATTAGGGCTAGTCGATTTTTTGCATATAGATAGAATTGAAAGGGAAATACGAGAAATTGAAGCGCCCCTTGGCAAGCTCTGGCTTATTGGCATCTACTTTTGCTGGTGTATGTGTATTTGCCTTTTAAATTTAAGGGAGAAAAGGGTGTAAATGGCCGTCCGCTGCGGAGAACCCCAGCCAAGGGGGGTTTCTCTGCCACAAAAACAACAACAACAAAAAGAGCCCGAGGAGAGGAGGGAAGAAGGAAAGCTCCCCTCCCGCGGGGTGCCTGGATTAATGTGCTGTGGGAATTGTTTCCCGGGACAGGCTGTGACTTCAGAGGGTGGCGTTCGAGGTGGCAAAGGCTGCGGCTTGGGGCCGTGGGGGAAGAAGGGTGCAGGTTCTTGCAGGTTCTTGCTGCGGCTGCCTCCATCCCTTTTAGGCAAACTTTCCAGCGGGAAGGGAGGAGAAAGGTTTAACATCTATAGCTGCAGTGTTTAACTCCGTCATAAAGAAGCCAGGGCGGGGGATTTTAGCGCGGGGATTAAAACTGGATGGCCGCCCCTGGGCGCGTTTGGGGTGATTGTGGAGAGGTGTCAGCGTTTGCTCTTGTCGTGACTTGGCTTTTTTCCACTGAGGCACGGCACGAATGCGGCATAAAGCCAGGGAAGTGCCTGTGATGAGGGAACGGTGCGGGGTGAGGGAGGCAGCGAGCACCTTTGGAGCCCGCGGGGCCGGGGGTCGGATACAGACCCAGACCCTCTCCCGGGGCTCCAGCTCCGCCGCCTTCGTCCGTGCATTTGCTTATCTGCCAAGAAGGGAAGAGGGAAGGTGGCCAGCGAAGGGAGAAAAAATTAATCAATTGCTATTTTTCATCTTTGACAAAGTAATTAAGGCTCGCTAGTCCGCTCCGCGGGCCGGTGGTGCCTTTCCCCCGGGGGGAGACACCGCTCGCAGGGCTCTCGAGGGGCTCCCCAGGGGAAGAGAAGCGCTCCCTTCTCTTCGCTTGGAAAGACTGCAGACCCTGGAGCAGCCGCCCGCCCTCCCTCCCAGCCATTCCCTTTGGGAAGAAAACAGGGATCCCTCCAGGCAGAGCCTCACGTCGAGGGTGGGTGACTCCCCCAGAGCCCCGAGGGAGGGAGGGAGTGAAGGGGGGGCGGTGTTCGGTGGGAGCTGCAGAAGCTGCTTTTCCTCCCTCCCCGGGACCCCATGAGGCTGTGGGGGGGTGGGGGGTGATTCTCCCGCGGGGACGGGCGTTCGGAGGGAAGGTGACAAGGACCTCGGAAAAAATCGTCTGAATGAACCCGACGGCTGCTAACTGGGGCGCTGAACCCCCACACTGCAGGGAGTTTGGGTTTGAGAAGAACCGTAAATCCAAACTCAGAGTTTGGACCACAGCGGGGGTTTCCATCCCAAACCGCGAGCGAGCAGGCGGGGGCCGTGGGGAGCTGGGCCGTGCGGCCCCGAGGGCCGGCCACGGGCGGGCAGGACAAAGGAGAAGGTTTGAAAGGCGAGCCGTGATTCTCCGTGGCTCTCCCTCTTGGCTGAGAACGGATCCTTGGCTCCGGTGCTCAGCGAGAGCCCGCGGCCGTGCCCTCCCAGAGCTTTCCCTGGGCTATAGGGGAAAGAGAGGTGCTCGTGACTTTTCAGAAGGTAAAGGAGATCGATTCCCTTTTTCCAGGGGTGAAACTTCGATTTCACGTTTCAGTGCTGACGGAGAAATCAAAAATATAGCTTGGGAAAGAGCGTGAAGATTTGAGTTTTTCAATTTTTGGAAAAAACAAAATAAGCCAACCCAATGACTCTAGAAGGCGTTTAGGGGCCTTCCCGACCAAAATATCTCTTGGACTGCCGCCTTGTCGCTTTTAATTCGACCTTCAGAGGCATTAATGTGAACTGGAGGTCAAGCACGGCTGAGCTGACGAGCAGATCGCTCTGCGGCTGGAGGATGCCTCGAGAAGGAAACGCTGCAAAGCACAGCTTCTCCTCGCCACTCCTAAAGCCTCTCGATTCCTAGAGACCCGCGGGGAGCACATGGAGTCACGGAACGGCTCGGCTTGGAAGGGATCTTAAAGTTCATCCAGCTCCACTGCGCTCCTGCCAGGGGCATGGACGGCTCCCACGGGACCGGGCTGCTGCTCTGCACGACAGCGCAGAGGCAGAAAAGTGACTTCAGAGACAGGAACGTACAACAATCCACAGACAGTGTGTGTGTAAAAATACCTGCATGTGCACGCAGCAATTGGCACAGGTCGCCCCCGTGCTCGCAGGTGTGCCAAGCGACATCCCGAGGTAACGCCAGCTGCGCTGCCGGCGTGCCCTGGAGCTCTGCTGGGAGCCAAAAGCACTTCCCAGCTGCCACACCGGCCGATCTTTCGGGCGAAAAGCGATTTTCGCCGTTCTGCTTTGCTGGCCCCCGGCTCCCCGGCTTTGGTGGGGCTGTCACTAAGCGTGGCCAGCGGTTTTCAGCCGCCGCCGCAGTGCCGGGCCGTGCCGGGGGGAGCCGGGACAAAGCCGCGCTGTCCCTGCCGGGGGTGGCCGCTCCCGACGCCTCCGCAGCACGGCCCGCGCCCCTGACCATTTTTTATTTGCTTCGTCCGCACAAACAAACGGAGCCGTAAAGGCAAGGACGGAGAAGGGACGCGTGTGGTGCTGGCGAGTTCGGCCCCCTCCTCCCCTGCCCTGCACAGGCGCACGCTCCACTCCGCTTACGCCAAAATGTGAAATACTCTCCGGAGGAGCTGACACCAGCAGGGTCTATGCGGATGAACAGCGTCGCTGACGCTGGAACAACTGGGAAGGTTGCGTAGGGAGCATCCCGATTTGCCACTGCGCCTTTTTTTTTTTTTTTTTTTTTTTTTTTTTTTTTTTTTTTTTTGGGGGGAGAAATTTTNTTTTGGTCAGCGTGAACGAAATTGTCTTGTGCTCAACAAATCTCTTTGAGAAAGCCCCTCAAGTCGCAAATCACACCTGCAAGAGGTGATTAGGTGTGAAATACTTGGTTGCAAAAACGATTCTCTGTTAACACCTGACATTTAATGACGAATAATTCCCCCCTCCCCCAAATAATCAAACATAAATGCTTTGATGGGCGAGGGAAGAACATCAGCAAAGGTGTTCAGGGTTGTTGCCGTCATCTTTGCTCCCCCTTTGCTGCTCTTCGGACAGCTTTGATGAAGGAGAAGTTTGCTTTATTGTGTGTATTGTGTTTAAATTTAATTGGCGTTTCCCCCACGAGGCACAGTGAAAACAGACGATACAATGCAATTTAAATGTATTTGTGTACTTTATAAATAGTGAACTTCTCTCTCCTTGTATAGGTATGTGGTTAGACGCAAACCTGATAATTTTTATATCTTTATTTTTATATCCATGGATAAATTGATAACGTGTATAAACGAGTTAATATAACATCTGATCTGCGAACTGCAGAAATGCAGATTTTAATCAAGGGAGCTGGATAGCACTAAGAGGGAGGAGGAAGAGGAGCAGAAATGGGAGGTTTGCCCCCATTTCTCTCCTGCCTTGGGTGCAGTAGTACGTGTTTCTCACATGTTCCCTCTAATTACCGGCAGGAAAGTTCTGCCGTGCCCCGGCTGGCTTTGGTTTAGTGATCAGCCCCCACATGAGTCACAGGGAACACGCAATGCCACCGCCGCCTGAGTGACAGCCAGCCGCCGCTCCGGCTTCTCCGTGTCCCTTTAAAATCTCAAACCAAAGGGTAATGATTTATCAAACCCTTATTATCAAGAAAATGTCACACGAAGGGCACCTTGCTATGCACTGACGCAAACCCAGTCTTTCCCAAGGAAGTATAGAAAGCTTTGCTCTGAAGTGGGCAAAATCCAGTCTGTCAATTGCCTGGACTGCTCTTTCCACCTCTATCGGCTCCATCTGTGGCTATTTAAGACATGGTAAGTGCTCGGTCTCTTCTCCTCGGTGCCGGGAAGGGCTGGAGGAGCGGAGCGGAGGGCGAGCTGTCCCCGCTGCTGCTCCCGCCGACGGGGTAGGGATGCTGAGGGACGGGGGAGAGCGGTGGCACCCCAAAATCCACTCATTTAGTGTCCTGGACGAGTCCCTGCAGACTTTGTCCCTGGTGCCGGCAGAGTGGGATTACGATGGAGAGAAAACTTGTGGCGAGGAGCTTAGTGAGACGCTCTGAAAAAAAAAAATAAAAGAAAGGGTATTTGCAAAGGTAACTTTAAACTGTGGGAAAAAAGGTAGGGTTAGCCTGCAGGTTCCTTAATAATGAAGATCAAAATGACGGTACATTTATAAATGTGTAAAACGAAGATACATTTTAAATTGTAGTTTTGAACTGAAGGGAAAGGGAGAGGTGAGTGTGGGAGCGTCGTCAGGAATCTATTTATTGATATGGGGAAGCTTAAATAAATAAAATCTTTAGCATTATGTGAGTCGGAAACATAAGAAAAAGGATAGGGGAAAGCTACTGTTAGTGGCGTTAATCCCACTGTGGCGGTGGGGTTACGTTTTGGGTGTTTTTTTTTTGTTTTTTTTTTTGCATTTCACTCTCTTGCTGACGGGCTTTGAAGCGTAGAAGCCAGCTCAGAAATGTTCACCAGCACTATTTCGCTTGTTTTTTAACACCCCCGGTTGCCTACAGGGCAGCTTGTCTCTCGCTCATATATATTAAAAAAAAAAAAAAAAAAAAAAGTCGATGGGCATTGTTGAATGACAGAAAGGAAATGGGGCGTAAAATTAAAGAATCTTTCTACACTGGTGATAGGGAAGGGAGCATCCTACAGTCGTGATGTGAAATCTAACGAGGTCTGGCGGCGCAATGCTGTAGAAACACTTACTTAAACTTGAATTACGGGTTTGCAGATGCTGGTGGTGTTTTTTGTTTGNNGGGGGGTGTTGGTTTTTTTTTTTTTTTTTTTTTGTTTTTTTTTTTTTTTTTTTGTTTTTTTTGTGTGTGTGTGTTCCGTACTCTTTTTTCCCTCCAGAGTATTAACGTTGAATGGGAGGGCAAGCAGGCGATTCGTGGCTCCTCGAAATTCTGCAACACTCCCGTATCCCGATTTTCTGGCGCATGCGTTTCCCGCACGAAGAAAAAAAAAAAAATATCGTATAATCTCCGCAGTGCCAACGCTTTTTTTTTTTCCTCTTCTTCTCCTTTTGGTAAAATGACGTTCTCATTTTAGGATTACGCCAGTCCAAGGGATATGAGCAAGCAGCTTGTGAACAATCCTGAAGCGGTGGCTCCCGGACCCAACGAAGGTGCGGGAGTTGCAAGAATCAGCCCCGAAAATGAGCCGCAGAGCGCCCCTCCGCCAGCCCCGGCCAGGCTTCCCCGGTCACTCTCGGACCACGGCAAAACCCTTCCCTCCGAAGAAACGAAACCCAACGATTTCGAGGGGACCAAAGTCGGGATCTGCAAGCTCAGCGGCGCCCCGGCACAAGCCAACTCCACCCTCCGCAGGGAATCCGTGGAGACCTTTCCCTGCAAGGCCGGCCCCGGGGCAGGGATGGCCGGGCAGGCTGCGATCCCGCACTGCAAAATCGCCGCTCTGCAGAGCACGGGCGGGGACGCCGCTCTGAGCCTGGGCAAGGGCACGCTGGAGCAGAACAACGCCTGGGTGACCCTGAGCCAGAGCACCGTGGTGCTGGGCACGGATGGCAACACTTCTGTTCTTCCTGGCAGAGTGGAGGGGGTGAGTGGTCTCCGCGCAGCTTTTCCTTCCCCCCGCTTCGGCTGCTGGGCGGTCTCTGCCGCTCAGCACCGATTTGGGGTGGAAGTTCTGAAATCAGGTGCAGACGGGCCGGGGATGGGGTTTTGCCGCGGGGAGGAGGGAAGGAAGAAGGGGAGAGAGGGTCTTGGATCCGGCGCTAATGATGTAACAGCGGCACAAACGAGCATCCCGCGGAATTCCAGCTGGTTCCTGAGCCGTGCCTGTAGGTGCGCAACCTTACACGCCCCCAGCATGAGGTCTGCTCCTGTCCCCAGCGCCAGACGCGAAGGCTGCCTTGCCCTTCCCCTCTCCAGGCTTGTCCTCCTGCCCGAACTCCCGGGCTCTACGTGCCCCGGACCCTGTAACCCAAAAAACAGGGCGAAATAAACCAGCCCAACCCCATAAGAGGACCCCGGGGAGATGGTGCCAGGCCGGGAAGGTGGCACTCCCTACGCTGCCCTTGCCCTCCCTCCTGCCTGTCCGCATTTACCCTGGAAGCGGGGTGGTCCCTGGAGGGCAGGGGGGCTGTTCGTGCGAGAAAAGCGATTTTCACTTCTCCTGGGTGCGCTGGGAACCGGCGGTCGGTCCTGACCCTGCAGAGGCCACCGAGGACTTCCACCCCCAGGGAAGGAGTCGGTCGACACATCCCGAGCGCTCTGTGGAGGGCCATGCTTTAAACCCCTCTTTCGTGTACTTATTATTATTAATATTAATAATAATAAAAGAGAGGCCTGGCAGCGGCTCCAGGGGAGGGGGGCCGGGGAGGGTCTCGCTTCTGCAGGGTCTCCCTCCCGTGCAGCCGGCAGCACCGCCGTGCTTGTGTGCTAAAGTGGCTGGTTTCCCATCTCTCTCTCTCCCCCCCCTCCTGTTTCCCCCTATCCTTTTTTCCCCCCTTTTAGGAAGACGATGTGGGGGATGAAAATAAAGCCCGAGGGAACTGGTCTAGCAAGCTGGATTTCATCCTCTCCATGGTGGGTTATGCGGTGGGGCTGGGCAATGTCTGGAGGTTCCCGTACCTGGCCTTTAAGAATGGGGGAGGTATGATGGCTTTTTCCTGTCTCTCTACCTGCAGAACCGTACGGGTCTGAGCCAGTCCCCGCCTTTTTGGCGGGGAGAAACACGAGGGAAGCGGGGTCGGCGGCTCCCTATTGCCGGGCAGCCAGCCCCGGGCTGAGCCGAGGTGCGGGGGCATCATCAGACACGTGGAGAAACATCTACCTGGCTGGGGTGTTGTTTTCGTGGATTTTTTGTCGGTTTTTTTCGTTATTTTTGGGCTTGTTTGGTTTGGGGGTTTTGTTTGTTTGTTTATTTTTTGTTGTTGTTGTTTGTGTGTGTGTTTTTCTTTTGTCGTTGTTGTTTTTGTTGTTAGAGGGTTTTTTTTGTTGTTGTTTTGTGGGATTTCTTGGTTTGCTTTGTTTTTTCTTTTTAGTTTTGTTGTTTTTTGTTTTTTTTTTGTTTTTTTTTTTTGTTTTGTTTTTGTTTGTTTTTTTGTTTTTT
>VXBN01013389.1:429981-444615 GCA_013397395.1 Sinosuthora webbiana
TATATAATATTGTAATTTATATAGAATATAGAGAAATATAAATAAAATAGAAATAACTATACATACATTTGCCATCCAAGTTTCCAACACAGTGCTTCCTTTACATTTTAACCGAAGTGGAGGCACAATCTGCAATCACATGCCCTTATTTTGATGCAAGAAGGAAATAATTACTTCAGCCATTTCAAAAGCTGCCAGCTTGACAAATCAGCACAAAAGAGTAGAGCCTTCTCTCACCACTGTTTTCTGTTTGAGGGCACATACCTCCACTTGGAAGTCCTCCTGCCTGAAGCACAGGCGCAGCAAGATTCTGTGTTTGTGTAGAGTTTTAAATACTCCTCACTTCACAGCAGGGCTAAAGAGTTCCTACAAGCCACAGAAGCTCTAGTTGGGGTTGGAAGGGACCTTAAAGCTCATCTCACTCCACCTCCCCATCATGGGCAGGGACACCTTCCAGTATCCCAGGCTGCTCCAAGCCCCATCCAACCTGGCCTTGGACACTGCCAGGGATCCAGGGGCAGCCACAGCTTCTCTGGGTGAGAATCACCCTGAGCTGTTCAGGTACAAGATAAGAAAAGTTTCTGGGATTTCTGAAAAGACACACATCTTGGATCAGTAAGCATGAGCTCAGCTTCCTGGCTGAAGCAAAGCAGTGACTCTCTAGTCCTTTGCTGTTGCTCCTTCCAGAGAAGTTGTATTTCAGCTCATGGGCTGGGGAGTTCCTGTGTGTGCTGTTCTTTAGTGCAGTGTGAGCGTTGGCAGATCTTCTTATTCCTGGAGGGGGAAGAAAAAAGCACTGGATGAAGTTAACAACTTCTTTTCAGCATTGTTAATTCAAGAATGAGGGCATTTTTTTCCTGAAAACTAGAAAAGGTTTAGTTTTCACAGACAGGAATGGTGGTGTGAAGGGACCAGTGAGTTTTGGCAAGCCCAACAAAACTCTGAGTTGTGAAGAAATGAAATTTTCTACGGCGAGAATGATTTCTCCAATGGGTAAAATAATCTGTTTTCTCACATAGATTTTCTTTACCAGTTGTCTTCACTGCACTCCAGTATTGCTGTGTGTGAAAACCAGGTAGATCTATCTTAACTACCGGTTGTTTGATTGTGACAATGTACGCTTACAGTTTGCAAATCACTTTAAAAAAGTTCGAAGGCATAGTCCAGTTTATAGTGTTAGGATGGCATCAATGGTATTTATCTTCTCTTGGGGACCTTGTTAAAAATGAAGGCATGTGCTCATGGGATTTTTTTACCTTTTTTTTTTCCCCCCCCAGTGGTTATTTTCAGGATGCTGCCTTAGACCTTGTTTTACACTTCTGAAGGGAATTGTAAGGCTTTTCTGCAAATTGCTCAGATCCTTCACTAATCAGACTTGTGCTCGTGGCTACTGTCAGTAATCACAACCAGGGAATAGGAAATTATGTTGTTTGTTAAGGAAAACAAATTTTAACTGACCGTGTTTACTCTCTAAACTCGCGTGTTCTGTTGTTGTTCCCTCCAAGTGCAATATTTATAGTGAACTTACAGTGAGAAATAAATTGACACCGATCAGTCATAATTCAAATTTTCATGCAATGGAAACAGACGAAGCAAAAAACAAGCAATGAATTCCATTATTGCCTCTGTAAAGCTAATATTTGATACATTTGGATAGCCTAATATTAGACTTTCATTAGACTCCCCATCTCTGGAACTAAAGCTGATCATTTTTATATGTGCCTTCGCCTAGTTATACTTCTATAAATCTTCTGTGTGCAATTATTGCAAGCACAGGCATTTTCCAAAAGTTACTGAATTATGCACAAGTGTAAGCAGATGTATTGCTGTTCATACAGTAAGTGAAATGGAGAACTTAGCATAATCACATTAGGTAAAACTGCCAATAGACCATGTAATAAAGCATGTTACTCTGGGGACAAGATTCTAATTTCAATTATTCTGGCACAAATACAGCGATCCTTTGGTGGGATTTTGCAAGATTTCCTTGAAACTCATTAGAACCAGGTTCTGACCCATTTATTAGAGCTTGTGGCAGCCTTAGGTGTGTGTTCTTTCATCTGTATTCCATACACACCGACTCTGTGTGTGGACACCCCACCATTTGCTGCATAGCAGGCTTGTTTTTGCTTACTCAAACATGTTTGTTTTTCCTCTCTTGTTCCCAGTTTATCCTCTGCTTCAGTTTTTACCAGTGGGAACCCATGACCTACGGAGCTTACCACTACCCAGGCTGGTCCATGGTGCTCGGGTGGCTGATGCTGGCCTGCTCAGTCATCTGGATCCCAGTTATGTTTGTGATAAAAATGCATCTAGCCCCAGGCAAATTTATTGAGGTAACTCTTCTGTCTTTTTGCTGTTTGAAAATATGGCCTCAGGAGACCATCTCTTTTATTTTACATTGATTTTTTTGTGATATTGAATGTCTAATACTGCTCGGGTTACTTTCTGGTAAATTAGTTATTGTGTTGCAAAGAGATGCTCAGTTGATTTAAAATGTAGATCTTCCATTCCTGCTTTCTCAAAAAGACACGGTCCTAAATCGTGGAGCGGTTTTATGAGATCGAGACAAATTTCATGAGGTTCTGTGTGGCTTTCTTGGAGGAAAGTTGGTGTAGATTCATTGACCTTTTTGCAAAAGCAGCATACAGGCACAGGAAAGCCTCAGCTGCTGGTGTGTATTGTGCCCAGGGAGCCTGGCAATCAGCACTGGGAGAGGTCAGTCAGGAGTTACCTGTGTGCAGAGGGAGGGGTGGTTGGCCACTGGAATCATCCAGGGAGACTGTGGATATGCCACTCCCTGAAGCCCAGGAATAAGATGTAGAGCAGGAAGGCTTTTCATGCATCTCGAGCCACTTGCTATAAAACCTTGCTGGCAATCTTTGCTTTCACCCTTCATCTCTTTATTCCTCTTGAATTAGTTGATCCTTTCTGGCACCCAGGCTTAAAATAATCCCAGGTGGCAATTTATTTTTAATTTAAGCTCCTTTTGTTTATTTTGCCCATTGGATTCCTGACACTCCCCCTGCACTGCTTCTGAAATGTGGTGGCCACATTCCCTCCTTCCCTGCGTCCTGTCCCTGCCTGTCACCCCGCTCTCCCTGGCTGCTGCCATCCTGCTGGCTGCTCAGTCCCTGTCAGGGCGTGGTGCAGCAATGTCAGCATTTCATCCCTTCCTTGCCCTGCCCCTGTCTTCTGGAGAGCTTGGTGCTCTTATTTTAGGCCTTTGAGTCTTTCTCAGTTCTGCCTTCTCATCACTGCCTGCTGCTTGTGCTGCTCCCACCTTGGGAGAAGGAACAGACACTTGTTCCCCTTTTTGTAGCCGCTTTTGCAGTTCAGCTTCCCTGCAAATCCCACCGGGGCTGTTTCTTGCTTCAAAAATGAAAAGGAGAGAGAAAATGCGCTAAAATAGCATAATCTTTCTGGTCTCTCAATATGTCACACTACAGATGCCTTAAGGGAAAAGACCATGCTTCTCTGCTTCCCGTAGAGCAAAGGAGTTTTGTAGGGGAGGAATTTTCACAGTGGTGGGACACCCTAGGGAGAGCATCCATGCAGCAAGAAACGAGGCTTCTTGTCTAAAGGGTCATCAGCTCTTGTGCAGAGCAGGCTGGAGTGCCTGGGTCAGGAGACAGCTGCCCCTACTGGAAATGAGCTAATGTGGAATCAGATTTACTTGTTCCTTGTCTCATAAGCTTCTCTCGCTGACACAAATGGTTCTGCTTCAAAACTTCTCCTGTGTAGAACTGGCACACATACCGCCACAAAAATAGGGTGCCTCCCTTACTGCCCCTCTGGGTGTGCACCCAAAGAAACACCCAGGAGTTGGATCTCTTTTGAAAGGGCTTTTGTTGAAGATAGTTCAGCTGTAGTCTGCTATTTCCTCAACACTGAGTCTGCTGCATAAAATTATTATGGTTGATTTGGGAGGTAAAAGTTGCAAACTGGTAATTAGGCAGAGATTAAAATAACTGATGGAGAGGTCTGATTCACTTTATTAGGTAATAAACATATAATTGTTCCCTCTTAAGTCATCAAAAATATGTTTTCTTTCCTTTTCATCTGTGAATGCACTGATCAAATTATATATTCAATAAAGAACTCAGTGGAAAGATCAGAAAATTTTTGTTGTTTGCCAGGTTGACATTCTCCTCTTTCTTTTTTTCCCGCAGATAGAAACAAAATATTTTGTCATCTCAAAATTAAAATCTTTGTTCATTCCTAGTGAGGCACTGCTTTTTGGTCATTCGTATACTTTGGGGAAATACACTAAATAGAAATCCAATTATTTTAATGCACTTACTCACTGCTTAGACCATTGGGCTTAGTAATTGTGCACATGTCCTTCAGTAAGAGAGCCTCACAGACGGTGGCAGTGGTTCTGAGCTCCCCACACATGGTGTGAGGGAGAATGTATAATTAAAGCCCGGGCACTTTATCCTCTATTAATCTTGAAAACTTTGTGCAAAACAAACGCAGAGCAGCGGAGCGTTGCCAGGCCGCCATCAATAACCTTCAATGAGCCTACCCTGACTTCTCCTGCATTGTAATTCTGCTGCATGGCACCATGAATGAGACTCTCTTTTCTCTCCCCCATGGCAGAGGCTCAAGCTGGTGTGCTCTCCACAGCCTGACTGGGGCCCCTTTCTGGCCAAGCACCGCGGTGAACGTTACAGGAACATGATTGACCCGCTGGGAACCTCCTCCCTGGGACTTAAACTGCCAGTGAAGGATATGGAGCTGGGGACCCAATGCTAATAGTTATGACAAAAGGGTGGCAATAACATTGCCAGCCTTTTCTGTTGGGTTTTTTTTTTTTTTGGTCCCTTTTTTTTTTCGCCCGCCGTTTCTTCTTTTCTTTTCCTCAGTGCCTGAAAGTGGTTGCTTAGGAAAGCAGGACTTGCTGTTGCATGCAGTAGGGGAGGCCTAACTAGACCACTTCCAGGTGCAGGTGATGCCCATGACATGTTCTGTACCCAGTGGCACAGCAGAAGCCCTGTGTGTGACAGGTGACATAACCAGGGGTCGTCAGGTGATGTAGGAATAAACAAAACCAGACTGAAAAATCTTTAGAGGGAATGAGGTGTGCAGGCTGACCCATTTCCCACATGCAACCTCCTAACAGGTGGCTTTGATGGGACTAGGATTTTGCTACCAGTGTATTCTAAGGAAGTTTCAGCCCTCAAATATGATGGAAATGAGCAAAAAACGGGATCTCCTGTAGTCCTGATGTAAATCCAGCATTCTGGACCCTCCTACAGCAATGGGGTTGCTTTTTCTACACTGACAGCCAACCTTGATCCATTGTGTCTGCACACTTCCTTTATGATTTGTACTTACTTGGAGGGATTGTTATGTTGTTTAAACAAGTGGAGACCCTTGAAACAGCGCACCAGGAAGCAATATATGGGGTGAGAAGAGAAACACGATATAATCCATTTGATCCTTTTCAAGTAGAAAAATAAAAGCAACATTTTTAAAAATTATCAACTGAGACTGGGGCTAAACTGCATTTGAGTCTAGAAGTGGTTTGGAAATGGTGCCAGAATGAGTTGTATGGGCATCACTGTTTAAAGTCCTGTCATGTGTTTCTTTTGGTAACTTGAGATCTGTCATTTCGACTCGGAATGCCTCAGTTACACAAAGTGTCTGAAAACTTGCTCCAGGTGCACCTGTGGTTTTACTCACCTCACTCCAATACTCCGAATATAATTTTCCTTGTTTCTCTGCTTTTGTTTACAGTATCTCCTCAAGAAGCCATCATATAATTTGTGCCTAACTTTGTATTCTTACAGTGGTAAATGTAGTCTAGATACCACCTGAAAACAGTTATTAGAACTTAGATGTGCTGTTCAACTTTGTGACTCCCTGTTCATTTGCCTATAAGCACCTTTATATAACCTATAACCTTTAGATGGTGTATTCTTCTCTTTCAACCAACGGGGAAATAGCAGGACCCCACTTGTCTATATATTATTTATATATAGCACGTAAATTCTTCAAAGCAGTATTCTCTCTGAAATGTGCATAGGGTATTTTTTTCATTAAAACATTTCCATTAAATAAAAAAACCCCAGATCTGCAATAAGTAGCCGCTGCAGTCATCCACACAGATGCAACATTAGATAGAGAAAATGCAAATTGGGGAGAAAGGACAATTTAGTAGATGGCCATCATTACACTGCATAGCAGTAGGACATCCTAAATCATTACATTTTAGAAATCAGATATAAGCAGTCATATGAATATTAGACTTAAATAGTTTTGTTACCTATTGGGCAGAGTGAAAAAATAGAGCTTTTTAAGAGTACATTTATTTACCTAAATAGAAAATAAGCCCAACTTACTGTAAATGCACTAGAATGAGGGAGAAAAATATATCTTCAATCATTGGCAAAACTTAACCTTTATTATCTTGTTATATCCTATACATACATATATGATATTTTTTAACAGTGATCAGTGTTCATGTAGTGTGTGCTAATGATGTTTTATGTCCTTATAAATATCTTACCAATCAGTGTAGAGATGATGAGCTTAGTAGTTTAGCCAGTTTTTTCCTCCCCACAGACACTGCTGTAGTAGCCTGTAAATGTTCTTTCCTTTCAGGGGATTGTTTCTATCCCATCCTTTTGTCTGTCTGTCTTCATATTACAGGGTCTCAGGTAAATCCTCAGCTCATGTGTGTCCGTAGATCAGTTAGGTGTGTTGTTTCATCCCATTGAAGAAAACAAAAAAAAAACCTAAACCTTAAAGTAACACTTCCATCAACTGTTAACTCCTTTTCTCCGTGTGTGTGTGTGTATATATATATGTATATGAAATATATTAATCATTTTGCTGAACTTCCTCTTTCACGGGGCAATTAGTGTTGCCAGTTCTAGGCACTGCTGGAGACCTTTAATCCTCACACAGAGCAAGTGAAGCACTATCAGGGGTTGTCACGCAGGGCAGGGAGGGCAGATTCCACAATATTTGACAGTGACCCCTGGATCTCTGCTCTGCAGGCTCTTGTTGGTCCCTGTCTCACACAGCAGCAGGACAGGACCCTCCTGTGAGCTTCTCTGCCTTAAAGCTGTTCCCCCTTGCTGCAGCTTTGCCTGCTATTTTAATGGAAGACTTGCTGTCCTTGCTTCTGGCTTTTATTTTCCTGGCAGGGGCAGGTTTGAGAAAGCCATGCTCTGTTTGACCTCATGAAGGTCCATAAGGATGTGCTGGAAATTCGGTTCCCACGTGTAGGTGAGGCTGAGGGACCTTCCCTGGGTGCAGAAAGGAACCAAAGTCAGCACCTCTCTTGGGAATTATGCATTTCTGTTGGGAAAAATCACTTTGGATCTCTCTTGACCAATATTGCCTCGCATCTTGGTTTGATTTTTGGAGTCCAAGCCAGTTTGTCTTTGCTACTACTGTCATTAAAAAAACAACAATAAATGTCCGTAGGTTTGGTCCTCTTTGAAAAAGAGAAAAACACAGTCGAATAGTTTGAGAGTACTGAATCCTTCCACTCACCAGCTTGTCTCAAAGCATGCCTTGGAACTGGGATTAACTCGTTGCCATAAAGTTCCCTCATTGTAAGGATGTCAGTTACTGCCTGCCTGAATTATGAAAGAGATATCATTTGAAGGAATACTGCTGGGAAACGATATCTTTTGGCTTGGATTACCAAACCAGACTGCATATGAAATTGCAACTGAATTGCTTTCCATGATTTATGTAATTAATCTGCTTGCTTTTAATTTAGATGTTGTTCCTGTGCCTGCTAAGTCATTAGCACAGGATTAGGCTTGAATTTGAAACTCTGTAAACAGATGATTGTGATTTTTTTTGCTAGCTGATTTTTGTCTTCAGCTTTGACCCTGTTGCTAGGCTCGCAAAAACCTTTGGGAAAGGGGAGAAATGCATACAAAAATCACAGAAGATGTGAAGTTTTCACTGTATGTGAAAAGCACGGTTTTATTTTGGTCACATGAGAACTTTTTCTAAAGTATTTTACCGTCCAAATCTGAAAGTTGAGATTAAATTAACCAGCAGTGTCTTCTTTAAATGAGAAGTTACATTGAAGTTTGGGAATGCACTTCATTTACCATGTTCTAAGGAAAGTTTGCATGTACTTTGATAATTTTCTAAAAATAAATTTAGTAACTAATAGCATAACAGTAAAGATCTTTAAAAGAAAAAAAAAAAAAGGAGGGGAAAAAGCCATATTAGTAAAAATGTGATGTATGTACTTTCAGATCTATCTATCTTGTGAGTAAAAAATGTTTAAATTTGGTGAAATTATGATGCATATTCTTTCTTTGAAATTAAATTGAATTTCTGGATGAGCTGAGATGCATTACTGTATGCATTAAAGATTATACCTAATGCAAATGCTTGCCATCTTCAAATTCTTTGGGGTCTTCCTAGTGTTTTTGATATGCAATGCTCAAAACCCATGTTTCAGCTAGACAAGGCAGCACTTTGTTTCCAAAAGAAGGGTTTAACAAAATGACCTTTAATTGAGAAAGACTTGAATTGTCTTTATATGATGTTTCAATTGAGTCCAAGTAGTCTTTTGCTTCATTCTTGCTCCAATGACCACATTAGATGTGCCTCCACACTGAAGATCATTGCTTCTGATACACTGTGTGACTCTCTTACCCTCTAATTCCAACTCCTTATTGATTTTAAATACCTTTGATCTTTTTTGTTGTGTACAGTTGTATGGATAATATGATTTCTTTTTGCCTGTGTTAAAGCAACGTTCACGTATGGCGGTCATTGGTCTCCTGTTGGTTTCTCCTTCTGCAGCTCCACCTCTTCTTGCAATCAAGGACAGGCTTGTAGGGGCTGTGGGTGGCAGACAGCAGAGCTTTTTGACCAGAGGCATCCCAGAAAGCTTCTCTGCTCTGCTGTTGTAAGAGACACCTGTTTCTAGGTTTGCAGTTGGGTGGTGTGCACGTAAGGCACCTGGAAAATGGCCAGAGCTTCGTATTCCTGAGGGACTCAGGTCAGTGACTCCAGGCAGGAGGGGAGAAGTGCTGGGATTTCAGCCTTGGTCACCCTCAGGCAGCCTGTCACCAAAGAGAGAAGGTTTTCCTGAGGGGTTTATCATAACGAGAGAACTAGGTTGGATCTTAATGCTCGCAGGATTTTATTTGCCCGTAATGTTTAAACACATCTTCAGGTAACCATTTGCCTTATAGCTACCTTCCATTGTTAGGAAAATTGACTCAAACACGTTGTTACCTGTCCTTTATATTATGTAGTATTACCTTGTAAGGTAGATGCTTGGCTGGTATAAATTGTCCCAGCTTTGTCTGGAGCTGTGACAATTTACACCAGCTGAGAATTTGCTCCCTGTGTCCTATGGCACTTTATTACGGACCCATCGCTGATGGGTTAAATCTTAATTACTTGCGTAATGTCATATGAAAATATATATATATATATATATTTACAGGCATTCTATGGGGTACTGCTGCCTATGGATAAAGATTTGTACCCTAACCAGGTCATTACAATTTCTTTTTTTCATTAGCTGTATGTGCAAAAGATATATTGTTACGAAGAATGCATCATATGTATCTCATGTAGAACATGTTATGTTGCTGTATGTTGTTAATTTCAGAAATCATTATTCTTGAGGCCCTACCTCAAATTTTGTATTTATGTGTACAAATGCAATTTACTGTATTATATACTTGCCTAATATATTTGGATGTGATAAATTAAAATTATCCAATAATGTATGGGCTCTAAAGACTCTAAATAAATGTCCAGTGTTTAAAACAGAAATTACATCAACTTTTCTGGTGAATGAAATGTCTCTTTTCCCACCACCTCCTTCCCTCCTCACCCAACACACACCACAAACATCTTTCTTATTTAACACACAGCCTTAAGGTGTCTTCAGAATTGATCCATTTGATTGTTAGAAACATTGAGCAGCAACTGGAAACAGCCCTCCTGGGAAATGGGGCTGTTGCACAGCTGCAGAAACAAGGATCAGTTAAATGGCCGGTTTCTTAACTATTGAGCGTTCTGTACCCCGTGGAACAATTGATTGCTTAACAGAGGACCAACTGGATTTGTTTAATTCCTTCTTACCCTATCAATTCAATTATCCCAAAGGTTGTTAAACTGTTAAAAACAAGAGAGGTTCATATCTGCTGGAGGTGCAAATGGGAGGCTGAAAGGAGGAGCAAGCGAAGAAGTGTAAGGAACGGTTTCTGGTGTTATCATACCTCGTGCTGGAATTCCTGCCGTGTGCTGAGGGCCATGTGCCACAACACTGATTTGGAAATCAGGTCCTTCCCTTCCCAGCCTGCTCTGGAAATGGTGCCGGTCCAACCTGTTTCACTGTTGGCAGACACGTGCTTCAGAGAAACTTTCCCCAAATACAGTAGCTGAGGCACGATGTCACGATGTGACAAAAAAGTGGTAACACCAGAGACGCTTGTGCCAAGAGCATGATTCATTCCAGGCGAGGCTCTGAACCTGGAGACTGCTCTGTGGCTGAGTGGCAGGACTGTTCCTCTTTGCTCTGTCTTTAGGCTGGCATTTCTCTGAAATCTGCATGCGTGGGTAAAGGAGGTGGTAGGACCTGGGGATGGGAGACTACAGTCATTCTTTCCACATGTCCTCTTGCTTTTTATCTTCTTTTCTGCTAGAGGGATTGAATGCTCAAGAGACGATGTTTTGTGTTCGGACTCAGAGGTTTATTAATTTTTATCTACATTACAGTCTCACAAGCCGTGAGTTCTAGCTAACAAAGTGAAAAATGGCATCTATCTCTTTCTTCACAAGGCCTTTTAAGGACAAACTGCCCAATTAAGAAATGACACCTAGATTATTTTTACTTTTAACCCAATAACCAACCACCCATGGCCTGCAATGTGGACTTTTCTATCCAATTACAAAATACCACCCAGACCCATGAAGAAGAAGGTGAAAAAGAAGGACTGGCCTACAACCTAAAACCTCCATCTTGCTATATATATATATATTACTATATTCTAAACCCTTAAACTCTTAAGTTTTCCACCCTGTGATATTACACACTTCTATTCACACTACACACCCATAATCCCAGTTCTGTCATTCAATTTTGGAAGCCTTCTCCATGGCCTCAGGTGAAATGCAGTGTTTTCTTGGGGGTCAGTGCCTGTCAGCACAGAAAGTCTGAAATTCTCAGTGCCCAGGGTTCCAACAATTACCTGTGCAGGAGGATTTAATTTGGGGGAAGTATGGAGTTACCAGCGAGCATTGTGAGAGTCCTGAGAGAAGGCTGAGTGCCATTAATATCCTTTTCAGGAGGAAAAACTGAGGCACATGGAATTGTCTCAAGCCCAAAGTCAACCAGTGTAAGTCAATGATACAACACATTGATTTTGGGATTAAGAGACAGTCATTTGCTGTCACCATTAGGCATCTACTGCATCAAATCTCTGAACTCATGGGAACAGATAAAAATCAATGTCCTTTTAACTTGGTTGTATGGACTGACCATGGCCACAATTTAAACCAGTGCATGTGACTTAACTGGAAGATAGGCTCATGTCCTGCTACACTGCTCACAGGTGTGCTTAGTCTGAAGTAATTTTTACTCTTTTGGTGCTGAAATTCCTTTGGTCAGAGTAGAGATTGAAGGGCACATCTTATACCAAATGGATTAATCAGCTGTAAAGTTTAGTTTAGACCTCCCAGTATTCAAACAGTAGCTAACTATGTGTTTGGGAATTAAAAATAAAATGAAAAGAAGAGCAGTAAGCATTGCTCCATGTATACAGAAGCAGAAAAATGATATTTCTTTGCAAGGCTTCGATCTGATGGATTTGTTAGCTGCTTATGTAATTGTAAACCCTGAAATTGATACTTTTAGCCTGCTGAACTGATTATATAGTCCTCTACAAGCATTTGTCAGTGGGTAAGGCAAGCACAGCATTCAGTAATCCCCCGTTCCTTTCCACCTATTCTCCTTCAGAGTCTCCAGGTGTCAGCGCTGATGCCAGTTCTTGCCCTCTACCGGCGGCAAAGCAAACTTTGCTCGCACGGACCGCAAGTGTCCCCGAGGAGCCAGGTTTTCCAGGGACGCGAGCCTTATCTGTCAGCCGAGGAGGTTTTCTACCCCATGACCTTCAAATGGCGGGCTTTGTTTTAATTTTTTTTAACTTTTCTTTCCCCCCCCCGCGCCCCAGGTGGAAGCACTGCTGTTTTCCCAGCGTTTGCAGCACAGCTGGCAACTGAGTCCACACATGTTCAGATACCCTTGAAAGTAATAGTGCCTTTAATTGCATTTTAGCTGTGGCACGCAGACAGCCCTACAGCTGCTCAGAGAGACACACTGGGCCTACACAAAAAATGCTTCCTCGAACTACAGAATGTCACAAGCTTTGTGGCTGGCAGGACTAACAGTTTAGCACCACACGGTTAGCAACTTCACAAAAATTTAGGTCGAAACCAAGATGCATCCAGTGACCAATGGAGAGTGCAAGAACACTATTCACAGGAATATTATCTGAGCTGAAATCCAGCTCAGTTTCCAGGACCAATGCTTCACTCTTGCAAAAGTACCTTCAGGGTGTTGTTTTCCTTTTTGTTTGTTTGTTTGTTTGTTTGTTTTGTTTTGTTTTGTTTTTTATTGCTATGTATACTCAGGAACATGGTTTTAATTCTTATCTGGAAGTCAGGCTTTTCAGCTATGTATACTTCCCATAAGAACTTATCAGAAGGTCAGATTTTCTGGCCATAAAGGGAGATGATTTGCTGCCATCAGGGGAGGTATAAGAATAGATCGATAGATAGTTGGCTGCAAGAAGAGGATTTTTTGTTTTCCGTCCATTTGCCTTGTCCTTTCTCCATATGAACAGCTGAACATACGTGCTCTCCAAATGATTTCCAAATATGTGATCATTTGGGCACTGAGCTGGACTATAGGAAGAGCCACAACTGTGGGACCAGCTTTTTTCAGAGGACTTTTTTTACCAAGCTGCTTTTGTTGCTTTTTGCAGCACGTGTGGGCTTTTGGATGCTTCTGGTGAACAGAAGAACAAATTAGTAATGGTTAGGATATTCTTTTTTTTCCATGAGATTGCTCAAGATGTGTTTGAAACTGGGCTTTACAGCTGATAACATGGTGCAAATTTTTGCATGTACCCACAGTAATTTTTTATAAATAGCATTTAGTCCAGACTTAGGTTAAACAAATCAGTTTGACGATCTATCTATGACCAGTTTAAATTGCATATCCACTTAAGACTCCGCATCAAGTGGAAAATGGAAAACTTGAATTAGATTCAATTTGGTGTCTAGGTAGACACTGGTTTTACTACCAGATAAGCACAAACAGATCTAAGCTAACAGGAACTGGATATACAGACCTGTTCCCCAAAAAGAAAATTCTATAATCAGATGGTTCTGCTGTGCAGAAGCCTGATGCTATCAGGATGGAATAGAGGGGTGTGTCTTCACGTGCTGAGGTACCATTGCCTCTTTCTCTTGTTGCTATGGTTATATGGAGTATCCGTGCATACCCACACAGACACTTGTGTACCATGTGGGTACTGCTCCTCCCGCCCCGCCGCTGATACCAGGGCCAAAGGGAAGAAGCTGCAAAGTTACATTTGAAGAAAAAAGAAGTTGTTTTGATACACTGGAGATAAATTACCGATGTGCTTTCTGAGTGGCCACCCCAGAGCTTTCCTGGAGTGCATTACCTTGCTGGCAGCCAGGAACATCTGTTTCTAGACATCTCACTAATTAAGTAATTAGGCAGCCAAGTCAGACTGTTTGCTCTTGCTAATGTAAATGTGTACGAATGCAAGTGCACCCCTAAGATGGGCATGATTTTTATGGCGTCATCCTAACTTTGCCCAAAAGTACAGCTTATTATTTAACATTTAAGATGGCTGGAATTTGCACTGTGCAGCACAAAATCACGATGAGGGGAATCAGCAGAGAGGCTGATCCCAGGGCTGGGCAACTGTACATCAACTGGAAATCTCACTCTGCTCCTGTTCGGTAGGGTGGGAGCAGCACTGGAGCCAGTCGACTGTCCTTCAAAATTAAATCAGGTGTTCTGCAGGGAAGAGTACGGCACATAACCGAGGCATGTGCTAGTGCGTTCCTTGCCAAGCACCGAGCCAAATTAAAAGGCTGGAGGGAAGAAATACTTGAAGACAGGTTTTAGAACAGCTATCAGAGCAGATTCTCACATGGCTCACGAGTATCTTTAAATACTTTACCTCCCTTTTACACGTTAGAGGCATGGAAGCGCAGTTAAGGGAGTTGAGCAAGGACGCGCAAGAAGCCGAGGAACGGCGCAGCTTTCCGTATTACACCTCAGGACCTCTTTTTGTTTATTCATACGTGGCATAAATTATTACTAAGAGTAAATAGTTAATGAGGGTTGATCCTTAGGCCGAGAAGAAGGGGAAGGTGCCCCGGAGCCGGACGTGCCGCAGCGGGCGGCGGGTCCCCGGGGCTCGGGGGGTTCCCGGTGCGGGATGCGGACCCGGTGCGGGATGCGCACCCGGTGCGGGATGCGGACCCGGTGCGGGGTGCGGACCCGGTGCGGGGTGCGCCGTGCGGGGCTCCCCGCGCCGTGCGGGGCTCGGAGCGCGGCCGCGGCCGGGCGGCGGCGCTGGCGAGGCC
>VXBN01013389.1:445226-512605 GCA_013397395.1 Sinosuthora webbiana
GGCCGGCGCGGGTCCGGGCGGGCGGAGCGCGGGTGGCGGCCCCGGGGCCGTGTCTGGGCGGTGCGCGGTGCTGTCCGCGGTGCTGTCCGCGGTACGGGCGTGATGCGGCTGCCAGCAGCGCGTTGTTCCAGACGGTGCCGTGCCGGCTCCGCTGTCTCTCCAGCCTTGCGCGACCCGGGTACCGCTTCTCGTTCCGTGCGAAGGCTTTGTTCTTGGTCCCCGGGTACCGCTGATTCTCGGCTGGAGCTGCTGAGGGGCACGTTTCTCCGTGGCGCTCGTAGCTATTCTCAAGGAAACCACCTGGCACAATTATCAAAAAGTGCGAAGGAATGAATGCTTTATAATTAAATTCTTATAGTAATTATAACCTCATCAAAATCTGCGGAGAAATGCGGCATAAAAATAGTTGGAAGAAAAATACCGCCTGTCCCTTTCATAGCGGTGTTACCCCTGATAGTGCATGCAGAGATTTTAAATGGTCAGCAGGGTCCACAACTCTACTACTCGCAAAGTTCTCTGTATGCAACAATTGCCATCGAAGTTGTGAGAGAAGAGAGCAAAACGCCTCTTCTAGAGCCTCTTCTTTACCATTTGAATGGTTTCACGTCGGGACATGCAAAAAGCTTGGTTGTGTTGAGTGTGCTTTAAGTAAAAGTTTTCCCATCCCCAAATAGCACGTTACACATGTAGAGGAAATTATAAATGTGCTGCATATGTTGCATGGCTGCACATTAGGTAGATGGAGCGTGGCATGATTGCTGGCGCTTGGGTGTAAGTGATAAAGGCAGAAGCAGAGAATAAAAGCTGTCAGAGCTGTAAGGCAGAATTAATTTCTTTTAGGGATTTCCTAGTGACATCATTCATAATTATATGGCTTAATCCTCTAATCTACTGTAGTGCCTTCAGTTCACATTGGGCCGAATCCACCAAGTCCTGAGATGATTTCTACTCCCGCCCACCTGCCTGAAGCATTTGGAGTGTTGCTTGTGTAAGCCACTGATTTAAGGGGAATGGCCCAATTACTTTAAATAGGAATTGAAAGCAACATCATCCAGAATCGGGCCCAGGCGTTGCACAGCTCTCTAGTGAGAGCTTAATTTTTCCTTCAGAAAGAGACGGTATTTCCAGCTGCTTGTTCTACTGGAGTGAGACAGTATAAAATACTAGATGCAAGTGTGGCTGATATGCCTGCAGTATCTTTCTGATAGACTGGGGGAGACCACAGGGGAAAAGGAGACTTGGTTATCATACTGAAGCTGCTGATTTGTTGTTTATTAATTATTAATGAGGCATTTGACTGCCTGCTGCCGTTTGAAGACCCAGCTCAGGAAAGTGACTCGGTATTTAAAGCAGTGCAGACTCTTACTAAATAGTTCCTGTGACATTAGAAACGGTCTCTTGTTTTCCAAAGTATTTTAAAAGCTGGAAGGGAGCACACTGAAGCTGTCAAGCGAGATCCTTCGTTGGCATAAATCGAAGCCTGTGGAGCTACAGTGATGTATACTTGTTGAGCCTTGGGTATTCAGGGTGGAATAAGCAGCTTTAATAGAGCAGTGGAGCTGCTGTGATTTATGGGAGTGCCTATACTTGCTCGCTGTGGTTTCTGTCCCCACCCCGTTGATGGCTGTGACAGAGCTTTCACTTACTTTAATGGGGTTGAGATTTGTCTTACCGAACACAGTTTGTCCTTTCTGGTGGGCAGGTTTTCCTACCTGCTTGACCTCCCTTCCTGTTAGTAGATGATTGCTCATCTGAATAGATGTAACCCCTTGTTTTTATGAGGGAAAGCATTACTTTATTTCTCATAGAGCACAATGTAAATTTCGTGAAGTTACCTACCAGCAAACCCTTGTCTTTGTTGGTAGGTAAGTTCATGCAATTTACATTGTCCTGCTTTTCTGTTGAATGACAACCTTAGAAGAATAAAAAGTCCTTTCTTGTTTTGGTGCTAGTCTTTATTCCAGGAGGGGAAAGTGGTTTTTGGTCCACCAGTGTGGACGGTGTCAGCTGCGGTCCTTGAGTGCCTAGGGTGGAAGTCAAAGATAGTACTAAAAGCCTGATATTTCTGATTGTCTGGGAGGTTTTTACCCCTGGAGATGTTTATCTGGGTTCTCTAATATTCTCCCAATTCCAATTTTCTACAAAAAGGTGTTTATTCCCATATCCTTATGAAAGCATTTTGGATGTGTCGGCACTCTTGGAGCTTCAGTTCCATCGGACCCCTCTAGATCTTAATTTTCCTTGTAGAAAAGGTTGCTAGAGACCTCCTAAAGCAGTATTTTCAGTATTTTTTAATGCCCTGTCCCTTGTGGAGTAGAATCCTCTACGTTAGCACAACATGTTATTCCAACAACTTTTCATGCTTGAGGAAAAGAGAAAGTGCTGGAGTACAGAAGATTTATGAGTAGTATATGTAACTTCTTGTTCGTTCTGTACACCTCAGTAAATTCTCAGAGCCTTTCAAAGAATCAAACTAGAGTACTTACTTGCTGCTTAAACGATCCAGAAGTATAGTCCTGGAATAACAAATCAATCAATTTAGACCTGAATGTGAAGTCTACTTAGTGGAAATCAATCTGGACGTGCTTTACAGGTAATGTCCTTGCTCCATGGAAGTCAATGGGACTTTTACCATTGACTTCAGCTGTGTCAGGATTTCATTCTTGGAGCCTGTTCCTGTTACTAATGATGTTAGTGAAAAATTTAATTAGGAAAGTGTTTGGATTCCACACGAGATATTTGACCTGTGTCTCAGGCACAGATCTCGTGTCACTCTTACTGCTGTGTTGAGAGAAACGCTGAGGTCAGGCTGCCCTCTTCCCATCCCTAGAAAAAAAGGAGGTATGTTTGATGGATTTGGTGTTCTAACCATCAAGCTGCCCTGAGCTCTTCCACATAGCATTTTCAGACTTCCAGAGTCTGTGTGTTTTATGTCAATCCCATCGGGTCCCTACTATATTGAAGAGTACCCAGGCTTTTGCTGGGCATAAGCCTTTTAGGAATTTCAGGTTTAGATTTGTGCTTTTCCAGCAGGTTCTCCCACAGCCCAGAGGTGCTGCAGCTGGTTTGGGTGGGTGAATGTGTTCTGTTTGTGTGTGGGCTTTGGCAACAGCAGAGGTGTGCATCAGAAGCAGTGTCAAACACCTTGGTGAGCCACCCAAGGCTCCTAGTCTACAGGAGGATGTTCTTTGCCCTGCTGCTCCAGATCTGCTCCAGATCTCCTTTGATCCACCTGGGAAAATAGATTACATTGAGGTGATGAGCTGGTGGCCTCATCAGTTGGTCACAGGAAACGTGAGAGGAATTTTCAGTCCTTACATCTCCCTGGAAATAGTGTGGCCGGGAGATGAGTGCTGCAAATCTCCCTCATCGTTTTGCATAGGTGGTTGTGCTTTTCTTTATTTATTGCTCTTTAACTTTATGAAGGTACTGGATACACGTATTGGTTTTAGAACGTTTTAACACGTGCGTAGTAAAATCTCTGGGAAGGAAAATAGTTTAATTGAAAGACTTGGAATTGAATATCTTCTCTTTCCTGCAGCACAGTTACTGTCTTATAAGTAATTACTGTGTACGGTGTGTATGTGAGTGGGAAGGTACCAGAAAAGTCTGTGCTAGATATTCTTCTCTATTCTTTCCATTACCTGATTTGAAATGAAAATTGATCTAACTCTCTCTGCCTCCAACAGCTGTAGGATTTGGAATGGATCCTGACTTACAAATTGATATCATCACAGAGCTGGATCTGGTGAATACAACGCTGGGGGTAACACAAGTGTCAGGACTGCACAATGCCAGCAAAGCGTTTTTATTCCAAGGTGAGAGAAACATCCTCAATTTTCTTATCTCACTTCTGTCTGCATGAGCTCAGAAGAGCTTTGATGCTTGAGTGATTCCCTGTAATGGTGGTCTTGCTTAACTGTTGCTTTCCTTTATTTCTCTTTCTTGAAATACAGATGATTTCTTTTTGTGTGTGCATGTGCTGTCAGGTAGTTACAAGGGAATTTAGGGAAGTGTTTCTGGGTGTGGATTTTCAATACTCCCCAGTATTTATTTCTCACTAAATATCAGGGAGTTGTTCCAATGGATGGATTTTTGTTTTTTTTTTCTCTGTGATCATATACATGCAGAGAGACATGCAGCTAAAGCTGTGTAGCTGTGAGAAGGCATCTCATGTGTTGACACTGGTTGGTCATGTAGCAAGTCTTTCATCAACTTTGTGAAACCTGGTAAAGTGAACACTTTATAGAACAAACAGAACACTTTTGTATTTAAGTGCCCAAGCTGAGTATCAAGGACTGGAAAAGTCACTTTGGGGTTTTTTTTTCCCCTCTTCATTAAGTGTTCTAACATAAAGTTTGTGAAGTGTTTTAAAATGGTGTTTGTTTGGTCTTTTTGTATTTTTACTGAGTGAAATTCTGGATGTAGTTTTGTAATGTATTTGAGTAAGGTCTAGATTAAGGGACAGTGGACCATGGGGTGGAATCACTGAGTTGCTACAATATGCTAATTAGGCAAGAGAGACATTTATGTGACTTGAGATTAACAAGTGAATTAAAGCATGAGCGAAAACATCTTTATTGTGGAGACTTCCTGTGTTTTCTCTTTACTGTGCTTTGCTTAGTGTTGAAGTGTGCATTTTAGTGTCTTCCTTTTTCTTATCTGTCTTCTGTAGCTGTTTTTAGAGGCAAATTATCATGATCTCATTTAGCTTCAGTTCTGGATCTGCAGTGCTAGCTGACTTTACTGTAAATAATAGAGGAAGTGGGTTTGTATCTTAGTTCATTCTTTATCTGGCCGAGGCCAATTTAGGAGTCAGAGCAGAGAGGCTTCTGGAGACCACCTCAGGATTTGTTTCCTGTTTTTTATGATACAACAAGCAGCTTAATTTTCACTGGTTCCCAAATTGGTGTCCAGAAGAGCAGTGTTGATTCTTTTCATTTAAAGATATCAATTATTTTTCTTTTGATACTCTGACTCTAGGTTTGTGTGTTATGGACAAACAATGCTAAAGTATAGCCATTCCTCTAAGGACTGCAGTGGCCTAAATATGTTAATAATTCCAATTGCAATTCCATGCAGCTGTTTGCAGCCACACTGATGAGCTCTTGTGGTGAGTTTCCACAGGCTGATGGTCAGAGCTGTAGGGAGGAAGTCTGAGATGTGTTTGCCAGGACTTGGACTGAGACCATTGATACTGAAAGTAGCTTTGAAAGGTTAATGGTGAAGATGTTTTGGATATTCTGTTCTTTTCTCCTTGGAGCAGTCCATCCAGTAGTTTAGGAGCTTAGGACTGCTGTAAAAAAGGTGGGACTTACAAAATTCATACGAACAGATAAGCTAGAAGATAGATGCTCATGGGAAGCAATAAACAAACATTCACTGAATGAAATGAATAAATAAAATGAAGACTCTAGTTAGGTACATAGAGCTTTTTTTAATTCCCAGAAGAGAAATGCTTTTTGCTAATGCACACAGGAATAGCCCTATTCTTGGTTGTCGCCTCTCCAGTAAAACTTCCTGGAAGGTGGCTCAGGAAAATTACTCTCTTCAGTAAAGCTCATCAGCCTCTGGGTTGTGAGAAGACTGAAAGCCTTTGCTGTCAGCTGGGATGGAAGTCTGAGGCTGCCCTGTTGTCTTCTTCCCTTCTTGTCCCTCTCTGCTATTTGTTAAATGTCAGCAGTGTGTTGGCAGCTGTATGGATTCCCTTTTACTTTACTTTTTCCTTTAACAGAGGTGACTGACTTTACAGCTACAGTCCGGCTGTGGGCCGGGTCCTTTGGCTGGAATCAGGAGATACTCAGTTTTGATTTTAACTTGCCATAAAGTAAAACCAGTATAAAACTGGGAGCAATGTCTGGGCAGCTGCTATGTCTAAGGCAGAAGTCAGTCTTTCTCCCACAGAGATTCACAAAAAAACCCCCTTGTCCAACATGACACTCCCAGAGGAGAAAAAGTCTGGAAGTGAGTGCTTAGTTTCAAAATTACTGTATCCTCTTGGGCCAGCTGTTCCAGGCTGGTCCTTTCAGCAGAGCTCTGCTCTGGTTAGTCGGTACCAGGCGTGAGCAGGTTGTGTGCTGTGCCTGGCAGTGCCCCACTGCCCCAGGGTGGCCCTGCAGCCTCTGGGCAGGGCAGTGATGCCTTAAGTTTCAGCTTTCATGTTTTTCACATTCTGTGCTGCCCAGGGGTGCAGTTCTGAGCCTCAGATTCAGTGCCAGTAAGTTCTCTTCACAGAGTAGGGAGACAGAACAAATCCTTTTCCTGCTGGAGACCAAGGACAACTTTCAGGCCCAAAAGCACAAACAAGGGTGGGCTGGAGGGAGGAACAAGAAGAAAACTTATAAAAATGTAAGACCTTGTGACCCGTCAGGCATTTTGTGATCATTCTTAGTTGACCTTGGCTGTGGCCCTGGTCAGGCTCCTGTCCTGCCCAAGGTGTACCCTGGAGGCCTTTCAATAAATACCTACTTTATTCTCTGGCTCTGTGCAGTCTCTGTTCCAGGTCAGCCTTCCCAAGGCATCAGCAGGACCTGTTTCACCTGGCTGGATGATTGCTGCACACAGGGCCACATTAGAAGACCTCTTCCCTAGTGGGCTTTCGCTGCTGAGGATTCCCTAGTGTAGGAAAAAAGAGTTTGTCTGTTCTTTGGCTTGTGGTTTTCACGGTGACAGTTTTGCCTGCCACCTTTGACAGCATGTGTGAGGGTTCTGAGCTTACATAAAACCTCCCTGTGGAACATTTTCTGCCTTGTGAGATGAATATGGCTATCCTGGAGCTGTTCAAATTGAGTGTGTTCTTTTGTGTGTCCCAGCAACTTTGCGTCTTGGAAGAAGAGAAATGGTCCTTTTTCCCCGACCCGGACAGTTTTGTGTCCAGGAAAATATGAAATGTTCTCTCAAGCAAGATTCTTTTTCTGTGAATTAAACTGTTTGAAAGAGAAAGCTCTGTAAGTTTTGAGCATTCTTTCAGATGCCTTTGGAGGCAAACAGAGGAAATAAAAAGAGGGGGTGATATGAAGATATGCACAAAAGAAAGGGAAAATATTATTTTTAATTAGACTTTTGATCAGTGATAGCTCTCTTACAGTAAGTGACATACTGTTGTTACAGAGTTTCTGGGGAGTGATGTCATGATTTAATTTATCCTAGAGAAAACGCAGAAAGGCTTTTCTTGGAAGAGTTTGTGATTCCAGTCTGAGACCATCCCAGTAAAGCTGATGGCATATTCTGATTTTTAAATAATAATGGTATTAACAGCTAAACCTCAGATTTCTGTGTGAAACAGCTTCCTAGGCAAAGAAACAAATTTGGCTCTGTTGCAAATCCTGTGACAGCATGGTGGAACCAAAGTGGCAGTTGAGAGATGTGGGTTGCCTTAGGGCAAGCAAATCTGTTCCTAATTCAGAAAAGCATAGAAACCCATGATTAAGTGTAGTCATCTGGGTGGTCCTGCTGGGCATGGACTTCGATTGTCAGAGTATTTCAGCTGGATTTTTGATTGATCAGGTCCATTATTGGTATGTTTCAGTTCCATTCTCTGTGAAATGGGGATGAGGAAACAAAAAAAAAAAAAAAAAGAAAAGAAAAGAGCAGTGTGGACGCCAACAATGTGCATTAGAGGAAATGTAGATATATACTCATAATTGCAATTCTGCAGTCTGATTCTTGAGTTCCCTAACATTCTGATGTCTTAATTATTTATCTTTTATCAACTTTTACACGCAGGAGAGAGGGAAAATGTCTTTGTGGGCAGATGAGTTGCTCTAGCATGAAGGGGCAGAGGAGGGTGAGTGGAGATTTGTGACGAGTGCTCTTGGGGAATGGGGCACCCAAGACTCTGATGTCTGAGCCACATCTTCTCTCCCCCAGCCAGGAGGCCAATGAATTCAAGGAAATGGTTCTAGGAGCAGGTGGAAAATCTGCCTCAAAGAAATACATTTGAAGTATGAACTTTCCACCTAATGCCTTACAATAACATCTTAAGAACACTGAGTGTAAGACATCTACAAATAGTATCTTACAGGCAAGAAAAGTGTACAGGATCAGAACAGGATTATGCTGTAAATTGTAGTACACTAAGAGATCCTGAGCTGTGGCTCCTTTGATGGTGCTCAGTCCTGTTCTCTGTTTCAGATAGCAGGGAAGTAGGGCTTGTCCTGACTTTGGCTCGTCATGGTCTTCATTCAGTGGCAGAGGAAAGCTCTGATGATAAATAAGGCAAGAAGATGTTGACTGGTCGTCTTGTTTCTGAGCAGAGAGAGACCGATTTTTAGCCTAGCTGTTGAATTATGTGATTGCTTTAACCAGTCTAACTTTTGTTCCATGCTCAGTTCTTGTTGTGGAAGTAAAATTTTATTCCTTTTACAACCTGTCAGCTATGCCTATTTCTTTTTAATTCTCCCTGCAAGATCTCTTTTGAGCTGACAGAGACTTAAAGCTTTTACTTACGAAACAGTCTCCCCCAGCCCCCAAAAGTTTATTAAGGCTTTCCTGTTTTCTTTCCTAGCAATCTGGCACTATTTTTTTCAACTTAGCCTTTAAATTAGGAATGGTCTTTTTACTGGGTATACACTATGTTTAGCACTCAGCAAAGGAAACCACCGAGGACTCTTCAGAGTCTGGAGATCTACAGTGCTTTGTTCTTGACCGTTTCTTGACTTGTATTTAGGAGCCACTGGATTTTTAAGAGAAACACCTGGCCTGGAGCTCCTGCAGCACAGAATTCAGTCATGCTCCTTATTCCCACTTTGTACTGGAGACTGCTGAGTTCTTTTCTGTACAGTCATAACTCCAACAGGAAAGGTGAAAGAATAACAAGTATCTTAAAGCACAGAGAAAGGCGATGTTTTTGTGAGAAAAAGAGTGAAACTTGTTGAGTTCCTGAAACAAAAGGACTGTCCTGCTTCAGGCCAAAAGAGAGATCAAAGCTGCACTTCTAAGGTGGGTAGAGGTGCCTCCCAGAAGACTCTCGAGCTTCCAGATGAAGTGCAATCCTCTCTGTTGGTGTTTTCCTTCAGTGTTTTATGAGTCCTGTCTTTTTTTAGACTAATTCCTCACTTAGAGAGTAGAAGTGTTTCCAGATTCCACTCCAGGATTCTCAGGTTTTGCAAGTGCTGAACTTAAAGAGGTTTGAATGCTGGCCAACTTCGTCATGTTTTGAGATTGGTGGATAAGAACAACTGCCTAAATTGAGCTTGGCATCAAGAGTGGGCACACATACCCTTTCTATCAGGAGTGATTCTGGTAGGACAGCCTTCAGGATTAGCTTCTTGTGCCCTGGCAATGTGTTTGGGGCAGCAGCCCGGTGCTGAGCTGTGCTCACTGAATTCCAAGGCTAGGTGAAGGCTGTGCTGAACTTCTCACCCTCAGTCTCAGTGTCCTGGGTGCTACGGCCAAGGTTTTAATCCACTTGAAGTGTTAAACTCTGTTGTGCCAGCATAATGTGCAAGGTGTGTGAGCTGCAGAGCTCAGAAAATAGCCAGGGACTGGATGAGAGGGAGCAGATAACAGCTCAGGGAGGAAACATGTCATTACTCTTCCCGGGGCAGGTGGTGGGAGGTCTGCAGTGAGTAGGCGAGATAAACTTTAATTTTGGAATTCAGGCGTCAGTCCCTCTTTACATGAGATAATGAGACAAGAGTCATTGCTTTTTGTGGGATCTCTCCTGCTACGTTTATAGCAAATATTAACTATCTGCAGTATTGTTTTTACAGAGCAGAAATCTTACGGCAGCGGAAAAATTAGGAAGGCACAACTTGGTGGCTGGAAATCTTAGTTCTGCCTTCGGCTGTCATGGGAGAGAGTAGCTCTAGTACCCTGTCCATGGTGGTGTATCCGAATGTCCCATCTTGTGGGAATGCTGGGGTTTTGGGGCACAGCCTCTGGGCACACCTGAGGCTGCTGGCAGCCCCCTCCTTCATGTGCTTTGGGACAGTTGGCAAAGCAGCTGATGACCCTTGCACTGTTGGAAAGGGACGTCTGTTTTTTATTTGTATGTTTTTATTTTTCACCAGGTCTTGCCCATCGTCCCTTGGACTTGTGCCTGTGCAGCTGCTCCCCTCCAGCTGGATGAGATTTTTTTTTCTTTTCCCCCTTTTAAAATACACTGTGCTGTGGGGCTGGGCTGTTCTCTGAGGTGGGGCTGGCCAGAACCAGCAGTATGTCCCCTCACAAGGTGTCTTGCAGCTCATCACAGAGGTTCATCTTTGTGGAAACCCTGCAAGCTCCTTGAACTTGTGAGCTTTTATTTTATTTTTTAGAGGTCAGAGTGAGGTATTTTGCCGTTGTGTCATGCTGTGTAGGCCTGTTCTGGTTCCTACCACAGCATTGGCAGGTTGCCCACCAGGGGTTGGTAAATTTGGGGTTTTACCCCGTGTTGCCTGTGGGAGGCCTGTCCTGGGATTTCATGAGGGAGAGGCAGCTGCCATCAGATAAAAAACCTTTGTATGTGTGAATAAAAACCCCTTGACACTTGAGGTGTGGATCAGCCTCTTGCCCCCATCATGTGGTAACATCCAGGTGTGGTAGCATTCCTTGGTGCTTAACTTCGGCTGTTTCTCTTGGCTTTCCACTGAGATATCCCTTCTGTGGATCCCCCTGTCACCTGGGCATGGCAGAATGGTGGTTTACTCAAAGCTGATCTGCTTTCAGGGCTGGCTGGCTCGGAAGGCAACCACAGACACCTCTTCTGCCAGTGTGTGTCTGTCCCTATGCTGGAGGCTTGTGGGGTTGTGAGAAATAGGGTCCAGCCCAGCCCTTGGAGAGTGGGATCCTCACTGGTGCTCCACACTCGTCCCTCAAGGTGTTCCCCTGTTTTTCCAAGCTCCAGCCTGGTCCTTGGGAGCTGTGGCAGCTGCCCAGGATCCTGGAGGTGTCAGCCCTTTGTCAGAGCTGCTGTGTGAAGCGCTGCTAAAATAAGAATTTGAATAGGATGCCAACAGCTGGACTGGCTGCACCCAGCAGGATGGAGGAAACTGGGGCTTGATGCATCTCCATCTCTGATGGAGATGGTTTCTGGGCCTGTGTCCGTCACCAGGCCTCGATCTCTTCTTGGGGTCTTGAGTGCTTGTCCTGCTTTTCACCCCTTCCCTCTGCAGAAGCTGGGAATGAGAGGGACATCAAGCTGGAAGTCCAGTGCCAGGGAGTGAGTGAGTGAGGGAGTGACAATGATGTGGTTGGGATGTGCAGGCTGGTGCTGGGCACGTGGGTGGAGGCAGCTGGGTGAGGTGAGCTCTGGCAGGCAGGGCAAGGAAATGGGCATGGGGAGGGGAGAAAGAGCTGTGTGGAGGAGCTGGAGGCCGAGAAGGAAGCAGGTGGTGGCCAGGCAGGAAAACTGTGCCAAGGACAATACAAGGACTTTACCTTGAGGAAGGATGGAGAGAGGTACAGGGATCAAGAGCAGGGTAAGGGAAGCTTTCCCCTGCACAGCAGCTGGGAGAAGCAGCCTGGAGAGAGAGGCACGGAGCTGTGGCCTGGATGGGGAACACAAAGACTGCAGCCTTGGGCCAGGAGGGTAGAATTAGGTAAAGGTTTATGGTACGAGGCAGCACAATCAGGAAAAGCACAGGGAGTTTGGGTTTGGTGTTGCTGTCAAGTACCCATGATGTGTGCTTATATTTAACAAGTGTTTTTGGAGGATGCAGCTTGGATAACGTGGGAGTTTGTATCAGTGGATTAGAACCTGACTTTTGCTGCATTGTTCACCTGTAAAATCGAGGTGCTAATGCCCTTTCCTCTAACAACAGTGGTATGGAGAATTCATTAATATTTGTAGGAGGCTCAAATACTGGGCTGGAATAATTAGCTTGGTCATGGTGTGTTCTGCTTTCAGAGAAGGATTTGGATATGATGGATTTACTGTTCAAGGTGAGCCTTGAATAATAAAAATAAAGCAAAACTTAAGATCCTTGTTTGTTAAATAGTTTTTATTTTTTTGTCCTTTACTTTTTTTGTTCTTTACTTTGTGCACTCACTCTGATCTGTGATCACTGACTCTGTGATCTTATAATTAAGAAAGGTTTTGGGATATTCATCCCCAGAGGGTTGAGCAAGGATTTCCTGTGATACTTAAATTTGAACGTCTGCCTAACTTATAAATTAAATTTATATATTTTAATATAACTAATCTTTTAATGTGTTTTGTATACACAATGCAATTTTTTTTCTTTCAATTAAATGGTTAGTCTAAGTGTGGGTTTTCTCCTTTGCAAAAACCATTTTCAGAACAGAGAGATAATCTGGAATTGAATACAATGAGCTAGGAGGGGTTGAGTGAGATGAATCATCTTCAATAGAGGAAATTAAAGATCACCTGAGACATAATTATTAAACAATGCTTTGAGGCTTTGAAGATACATAAACTACTATTAACTTTGTCAGTTCCCAGAGGTAGTTTTTAAAATACTCTTATATACCCATCCTGTCTTGGCTGTTTCTTGTTTAATGTTTGAATTATATTAGAAACTTGTCTAGGTGTAAAATTTTTCCAGCATATTGATACAGAAGTATAGCTTGTAAATAATTTCACAGTTTCTCATTCAATATTCTCATGTTTAAAACACCCCTGCCTCCTGCTTCCAAGTCAGTGTAGACTAAAATAGAAACCCAGTCACATTAGACAACAGTGACCAATTTCTACTTTTTCTTTTCCTTCCCCCTGTCCTGAATGCTGTCATGCTGCCTTCTGTTACTTGACATTTTTTTGGATTTCCCATCATGTCTGTAATGATTAGGAGAGAGTTCTGAGCACACATTGCCTCTGCCCTTGACAGTTATTTTTGCTTTCCTGGGAGACAATAATTGTGCTACTTGTCTATCTTCATTTGCCACGATGGTACGTACGGAGGGGAAAGTGGGATAAGTACTTCTGTAGTGTGCTATAAAAGCCTTGAATGCCTTCTGGCAACCTGTTGACAAAGTCCTATCATGAAGATAAGCAGAAAAGAAAGAAAAGTTCTTTGCTTTTTAAAGGGCTGAGACAGGGATGCAGAAATTAGTTTCTGATACTGCTAACAACAGTGTTCCACACCATGTGAGCATCCAGGTCCTTACAGGGAAAGTCACTCAGTTAAAAGTAAGACTAACAGTTTGAGTTTGTCTTGTATCTTCTTCAGAATAGGAATACAACAAAAATGGTCTTTTTTCCTTGAGTGATTTTGGCAAACGGATACTCTTAAGTCACATCATACTGTAATTAGCTCCTTGTTTGGTAAATGGGTATTAAAGCAGGGTAAGAATATTCTTGTCTGAGCTGTGGGAAGTTGAGGTGAAGCAGAGGTGAATGGTGCTGCCTTGGGGCGAGTCCCTGAGTGCTCCTGGCTAAAGAATCCTGCCCAAGCCCCTGCAGCTCGTGTTGCAGCTCTGGGTTGCTGGATGGATGCTGGAAGAGGGCAGAAGTGGAGCATTACTAGGGTGCTGCTGAGCTAAAACTGCCTGAAATGCAGAGGATGGGAAAAGCAGTGCTCAAAGAATTGGGTTCTCACTCCAGGCAATGAAACAAAGTGGCCTGTTGTCGTGTGTTTTGACCCCAAGGGTGGTGATATCTTGGATTTTAAACCAATTTTAGTAGAGATTTGTTAACAACTGAGAAAAATATTAACATTTGGACTACTTGATTAAATTACTTCTAAATGCAACTACATCTTTTGCATCTTTTGCCTGAAAGGAGGTGGTGTTATTTGAAATTACTTTCACAAGGTTTTTTTTTAAGATTTTGCACCTTAAAGAAGTACACAAAGGCAGATACAACCAGACCTAATGAAGGAGCCAGGCATGGACCATTTCCTGTGGTGAAAAATCCTGCTGTCTTGAACTATTTATTAAGAATAAAGATTAGATGCTACTTGAGCTCTCAATCTACTTGTTCTATGCCAAATTCTAGAATAATCCTGCAGTGTGGGTGTATAAATGACGCACAATGGGGGACGTTTTTTTCTGTTATTTTTTCATTTTCACCACATAGATGGCATGAAGTATTCATGCCATGCTTGTGCTGGTTTTATGGTGCTGTATCATGTGATTGCCTTGCCTTTTGTGGCCTATCCAAGGATACAGAGTGCATTAGGTTTTTATTTTTTTTTTATAGAATGGGCAAAAATTGTTTTTGGCACCTGATGCCCACTGCAGCATGGGATGATATCCTTAGTTACAGGTTGCTTGTCTGCTAAAAGAGCAGAGTTGGTCCTGTAATTCTGATGACAGGGATCTGTGAATCACTATTTTAGAGCAGGAAGCAGTGTAGCTCAGAATTTGGTTTTGCTTCCTAAAAGCCTCTCAATACAGCTTTTCTGTGCCCCACCCTCCCTCCTTTGTGGTAACATTTCTTACATTGCAGCAGAGTTTGCTGTGGGTCCCCTGTACAATAGGAAAAATAATTTAGGATCACTGCAGCTGCAGGGGCTGTTTTAGAGTCTGTCTTCCCTTGCAGGTGACTCCTCCCTCTGAAAGCCCTGAGGTTTCCATTTGGCATCTGTGGGAACAGACACTTCCAAAGGAGATAAGTTTGTGTTGAAAAGCTTAGTTCAGTATTGTGTAGCCCCCTTCTTTTATGTCTTTTTTTTTCCTTTTTGAAAAACTTTTTATGAACTGGAACATAGCAACTATCTTTTAAGAGTGAAACACATATAAAACTTGGAGTTTAAATACTTGTTGCTTCTAAGATGGACTGTTTGCAGATGGCATTCATATCTGCCTCTGTCTCTCTCTCTTTCAGCTCACTGTGAATAATAATTCTGAAATTTTAAAGCCTCTTCACTGGGGACTGGGGATAATAACAAAGCCAAGATGTGTGGGAGGAGAGTGGGGTTTGTGTGTGTATGTGTCATGATATTTCGTGGTCTGTGGAGGTCTCCACAGATGCTCATCATGCTGTTTGGAAAGTGAAGCAGCACAGCCTTAAAACACGATATTTCTAGAATAATTTGGTAAATGATGATTTGGAAACCTCATGTACTGCACTTATCCCCAGCCTGCCTTTTCAGGGAATGTACTGGCAAGCTGTGGTAGGAGGACCCTGCAGTATTAGTTACAGCGATCTTGGTTGGGAAATGGTGGAAGAAATTTAGATTTCATTCACTGTAACTAATTATGGAGCCAGGAAAAAAAGAAAAAAAAGAGTTTTGCTTTTATAATAGCATTTCTCACATATTTAAGTCGTGTCCTCTGCTTTAGCTTTTTGTTCTCTGATACTGGGGTTGCTTTTAGTGTTTTTTGATGTCTTGTGAGTGCCAGCTTTCAGGTGGGATATTCTGCCCACCTTGCTTCGTGCCATCCCAATCGCTTCCAAATATAATCATTAAAGAAAAAAAGTAAACATTATTGCTGGTGTTACTGCTAACGGCAAGAAATGCAGAAAAGGGGGGGGGACACGAGGGAGTTCTATTTAAATAAAAGCTTATTTTCAGAAACAAAAGGCTTATGGAGAAAAAGGGAGCTCTTAGTACCCCAATCACGTTTCTTGTTACGGATGAACCCACAGCAATGGATGCTATCAAAGTTGTCATATTTTATTCATGAGTTGTGGTATGCTTGGGTGAAATAAGAAAAGCAATGGTCCAAATCATAATTATGGTGTAAAAAGATAAAACAGTTATTATTGTGACTTTTTAAAAGAAATTATTAAATCTCTCAAATCGTGTAAAACTCGTGGAGAATGACTAAGTGTGTTAGTTATTTATGGTTCTTTGTTGTGGGTGTCGTGAAACACTTCACCAATAGCGTTTATGCTTATTTTGGGAGAAAATATAAATGTGTGCCCATGTATGTTCCAAGAAACAAAGATATCTAGAATATTGAATCTAAACATAAAGAGGCTGACAGCAGAAATTATACTTCAGCAGAGAAGGGCTCTGACAAATGTATTATACCTCATGCTATTATCATGCACTTAATAAATAAAACAGACACCCTGGATTTAATTTGCTTTAGCAATAACATGGGAGTGATTTTTTTTTTTTCCTCAGGGAAAGAAAACAAAAGGGAGAATTAGTTCATGAAACACGTGTTGTTTAATGCTTGTATAAATCATATGTAGAGTATAAAAACCCCCTGAAATCATAACATTTCAGCAATACGTGACCTACGCTTTGGAAGTAATTAAAAAACTATTTAGACTGTCAAGTCTTTGAGAGTTTTTGAACCAAGAGAGCACTTCAGCATATGCTTGCTTCAAACTTCAAGGATAATTTCATTGTCTTCAGTAGGATTATTCATTTGATGAAACGACTGGAAATTAAAACCTGTGTGTAGGCGCACCCAGGTCTGTTAGCTGCATTAGGCATGGTAACCTCTCTCCACAGTGAAGAAACCCAGTCAGATTTCTGCTTAGCTGAAACTTCCCTTTTAATGGACTGTTTCAAGTAGTGTTTTGGTTTACACATTTAAGAATGCAGGTTTTCACCAGAGAGGCAAATTCTAATTTCTGTACGGCTTCGCTGAAGTTAGACCGGGGTTTTCAACAAAGTCAGAGTAATTTAGGCATTCAGCTTCTCTCCTGCTCCAGTGGAATCTGGATCTTAAATTTTTTTTTGAAGTGGGTTATTTGTTGACTGTATCTCTTAAATTCATGGCAAACTTAGGAATCATAAAGCACTTCAGCAGTATTTGTGATTTTTTTTTTTTTTTAATATTATTGCCATAAATTTTGAGCAGTATTTATTATTACCTGGAAGGAAGAAGAGTGCTAAATGAGAAATCAGAATTATTACACACTGCTCAAAAATATGAATGGATCAGTGTCTCTGTTCTGTTAACCTTATATTTTATTTCTGGACTACAAACACACTTGGAGTTACAGTGGGAGGAAATGAGACCAAACCTACAGTTAGTAGTTATTTGCAAAACTTGTCTTCTATGTCTGACTTTTGGTTCTAGGGGTTTCCTTTAAAGAAATGCAGAATGTGTTTTGTCAAGTTTTAGTATATATTATCATTTCTTAAAAGCAATCTCTAATATTTTTGTGTGACTTCAAGCATACTTGAAAATGCTTTGTAGAAGAGGAGGAAAAAATTGTTTAGCTTGCTCTTGCATGAGGCCATATTTTCGAGTAGCTCATTATTTGTGTGTGACGTTAGTATTTAATATATTCTTGAAATAGATCCCTGGAGTGGCCAGTATTACTCCTGCAAAATTAGGAGCACACTGGGAATGGTTCTTGGCAATTACTGCAATTTCCCAGTGTTGCCACTGGCTCTGTTCACAGTGTTGCTGGTGTAAGTCCACGTTCTTTCTGTTAAAATGTTGTTATTTTCCAAACTGGAAAAGAGCAATCATTATAGGCACAGCAACATGATAACCTTATCTAATGTAGGTAAACAGCAGAGAAGATGATACAATCAGCGACTCCTGAACTAATTAACTAACAACACATGTAATTTGATTAACTCACATGATTTAAGAGCAGATTATGTGCTTCTGGTGATAGTGAACTTCTGGAGCATTTCAACGAAGCATTTAATTTAAGGGATCAACCATTTGTAAACAGTCTTGATTTCAGCATGAATCCCTTGAGGAAGCAACGGAGCCTACTTGAGGAGAGGAGCTCAGCAGCCGCTTAAAATACTTGAAATAAGTTCAAGTAGCTGCCTTGAGTAACAGGTGATGTCTGGCCCTCACCAAGGTGGTGTCTGTTGTTGGCAGCAGGAAACTTGCTCCAAAGGCCCTTGGCTGACTGCAGGTGTCTGATTTTGGTCCACAGCAGCAGCCAGTTGGTTTTGATGCCTTAAGTTTTATCTTTCATGTTTTCCACATTCTGTGCTGCCTGGGGGTGCAGTTTTGAGCCTCATATTAAGTGCTGGTGAGCTCTCTTCACAGAGTAGGGAGACAAAACAAATTCTTTTCCTGCTGAAGACCAAGGACAATTTTCAGTCCCAAAAGCACAAAGAAGGGTGGGCTGAAGGGAGGAATAAGAAGAATGGGACCTCACAACCTGAAGCTGGAATTGGACAACTAAACCCCAATATGCAGATGCACAAAAACTTTAAAAAATGTAAGATCTTGTGACCAGTTGGGCATTTTGTGACCATTTTGGGTCCATCTTGGGTGTAGCTCTGGTCAGGCTCTTGTCCTGCCCAAGGTGTGTCCTGGAGGCCTTTCAATAAATTCCTACTTTATTCTCCAGCTCTGTCCAGTCTCTGTTTCAGGTCAGCCTTCCCAAGGCATCAGTGTGATGACCGTGTCAGTCCCTGGGCTTTGAGTGTAACCAGGCTGCTGCTTCTCCTCCTGCTGCTGGAGGGGCGACTCCAGTGCTTTCCTCAATCATTCTGCCCACGTGGGTGGAAAAGACAAGGAAAAAGCCCTGGGGGTAGGAGGCCCATATGAATTTTCTGGATACAGGCTTTACTACAGCTTCCTGCCACTGTGGTTGTTCTGCCAGGTCGGGCACCTTTGGCTGGCTGGGGCTGAAAAAACACACGTGTCTGTGTGTCTGTCTGCCTTCACTCTGGGCTGGTGTTCATTTCCAGGTCCTGGGCAGGATCTGCTGCTCTGTTTGTTCCAGAGCACTCCATCGCCATGGTTCAGTTTGAAACGCTGATAAAGCAAATAAAGGACTTAAGACTCTCTGACATCTACTTAATTAGCATGAGTGTGGTCACTCTAGCTGGTGCTCAAGTCAAGGCAATTTTCAAGGAGTCAGGAGTCTGGTACGAAGCCACTACATCAGCTAAATTAGTGGTTGAGGAGAAACTGATTTGATAAGTACTCTCTGATTTCTTCAGTGACTCAAAATTCTCCTGCCCCTGGCATCTGGAGTTTTAGGGCTGGGTTTGCAATGGCTTCCTGGAAGGATTTTTATTTATGTGTATATATAATTTTAAACGCTGGATGAATTTTGTTAGGAGAGACCTATTTGTAAACTGGTTTACAAACATGTATATCAAAATGACAGCAATAAACGAGCACGTATCTAGCCAGGGGTAGTTTTGCATGATGCAAAAGCAGAGTTTACATTGAATTACGCTGTTTTTCTGACTTCTCTAGGGGAACTGCTTTTGTTGTATAGTCATGGGAACTTACCTTTGTGACATTAGCTGTTCACCCTGGTAATTGCTCCATCCTCTAATTTAATGAAAACCCATTAAACCGAAACAATAATTAAAATGAGACATCATCTCCGTAGGAGGCTTGCATATTAAAATCACCAAGCATTGCATTGCAGACGGATCTCATTCTTGAGAAACAGTGTTTGAAGCAACATGTAAGAAGTGATTTACAATGAATAATCATAATTTAGAAAGCTGTGCTGTTGAACATGATTTCCTACTGTTCATTTACTGACTCTGAGTGGAACTAGCAAGGCAAAAACATTTACAGTGTCTTTTCCTGCTGGTGAGAATACTCAGAAGCAGAGACGTGCTTATGAGAATGCAGCATGGCCTCTCTGGCCCTCCCTGGTAGCATGGTTTTTCAGAGGAGGGTGAAGTGTTTTGACCCCTCTCTTTGGGTTGCTGGCAGGTAGAACAGGTGATCCTGGTCCCCACTTGCAGTGCAGGGGCCCCAGAAAGCTACAGAGTGCCAGCTTAACATAAATTTACATTTATTTTCCATTGGCAGTACCCCCAGATCGTTGAACCCCATCATTTAGCCTGGGTGGGAGCAGTGCAGGCAGGTGGGTCTCTGCAGCACGGTGTGGGCTGTCTGGAGCCTTAGTGCTTGTGGCTGAACTGAGCTCCCAAAGTGCTCTGGGGGATGTACGTGGCTCTGTGCCTTTTCCTGCCACAGGAGCATGTTGTGAAGTCTTCGATTTTCTTAGCATATAAGGAGCAATTTATGTGAATTTATCTCCATAGCTCAAAATTAAAAAAAAAAAAAAAGGTGGTATCTGCAGACATCTACATTTTGCCCTTGATAGGTAGGGAGGGACAAGTACCTGAAGTATTCCTCTGCTTGGCAGTGAAATGATTCTTTTTGGAGACGATCCCCATAATTAGCGTTATCATCCTTCTGGGGCTTTTTGCATCTGTTTAGACTGAGGAGTGCTTTTAGAAGGGTGGAAGTGAGTGGGAATGGGCATTTATTACTGGTGTTTGCATTGTTTTTTGTTTGTTTGTTTGTTTTGTTTTGTTTTGTTTTTTGTGTGGGGCAGTTCTTCAAAAGATGTTTTGTGAGACCAGTGTGCAGGAAGGGAGTTGCTGCACTGGATCCCACTTGGCTCAGAGGCTTTGGTGAAGCACCTGCTTCAGTGAGCAGGAATGTTTTTGTGATGCTGTTGTGTGTTTTCATCCTCAGCAACTGTTAGGATCTGCCTACACTGAGAGTTGCTAGTTTTGGATCATCCTTCTAATCTTGGTTTCATTTTTGTAAAGCTGGTGAATGAAAAAAAAAGTGGGGCATTGGAGTGATTTTTTTGTTTATTTTGTTTTTTTTAAATACAGTTTTCAGTTTTATTGGATTTTGCCCATAGCAAGGTAAAAGCCAAAAAGCTGTAATATTCAATTCTTTAATTGCTATAGCTTAAATCCAGATTCTCTGTTGTTGCAGGATTAATTTCTACTTGCTTGTCCAGAGTGGCTGTTCAAAGGTTCTAGTGAAAGCATGTTGAAGGAAATAGCTTTAAAATGATTGAAGTTACCAATAAAGAAATGTGTTCTGCAGTATGTTCTCTGGCAAGGGAAGTAAAAGGTATTCAAGCAGGCTAGTGAATGATGAAATGTACCTATTGCTTTAGAAAATGAGTTGATCCAGAACTGAATTCTAGTATTTTTCTTCTGATGGAGGCATATATTAAAGAAAAATTATTCCCCAGATGGATTGGGATACGGGTTTTAACAACTGGTGAACATTTTTCATCACTTAAAATTCCATCCCAAATGGTCACGTATTTCCCTTTGTACAGTGCATTGTTGTCACTGTCTAAGGGAACTTGGCAAGACATTTCCTTTCTTTCCTAGCATTATCCTTTTCCTTCTCTAACTCACTTTGTTCGCTTCTGTGTGGTGGTGATTTTCTTGCACTGTTTCTGATGCCAGCTCCTCCATTTCTCTTATCTGGGGCCTGTAATGTGTTCAGGGTTACACACGGCAGAAGCCTGAGGTTTTAATTTTTACTTGGTAGAGCTGGTGATGCGTAGAGCATTGAATCCACACAGGAAGATATGACTTGGGGGTCTGAATCAGGGTGGCTAAGGACTGATGGTGATCCTGAGTTATTGTACCTAATTCCATTTGGCATTTAGGGTTAGTGTGCACTAACCTGAAATACCTAAATGGTTCATATGTGTGAGGTAAAGCTTGGCCTAACACCACTGGCCCCAGAGCACCATTGCCATTCATTTGGTTTTGTGGTGAACTGAAAAAACACCTACACTAAAATAAAATTTTGGATCTTACCTTGAAGGTGCTGGTAGTGAGTGTTGTGAGTAGTTACAGCTGTGGGTAAAATTTCTCTGTGCGGCTCAGGGTGTAGGGGAGGGTGGTGTGGGTGTGCTCTGCAGCCAGAGCTGTGCTGTAGGTGCTGAGCCCCTGTGTCAGGGCAGCCCTGGGTGCCGTGTCCTCTTGTAGCTCTTTTTGGCTTGTGTCTTGGTTTGGAAAGACAGGTGTCTGCCAGGGAAAGCTGGAGCTTCCCTTGGAATGGAGAATGTAAACCCCCCCGTCCCTCTGAATTATTATAATTTTGCAATTAAGGGGCTTTCAGGCAAAGATATGGGAATAGGAATAGCAGTTCTTTATTAGGAATATTAAAAAATACAAATGGAGTAGTAAAAAAAGAAAAACCCAAACAAACAAAAAACCAGGCAAACGGAAAAAAAAATCCTAGAAACACTGACAGAGTCAGAACACCACCTGACACCCTGTTGGTCAGGGTGTTGGGAGCAGTCCAAATAAATCCTCCTGGAGTGACAGATGTGGTTCTGTTGGAGTAGAGATGATTCTGTAGAAGGGTCCAGTGGTGGTAAGATGCGTCCGGTCTTTCTCCAGGAAATCCAGTGGAAAACAGGCTGTCCTGGTGTTCTGAATCTTTTATCCAGGTTTTATCCAGGTAGGAATGCTTGGCTCCTCCCCCTGGGTGGAGCATCTCCCAATGAGATGATGTAATTGTATCAGCCATGCAGTGAGCCTCGATGGCCCATGAACAGCAGATATCCCCTGGAGGGAGGATGGGTCCTGGAAGAAATAAAGAACACTGCCCCACCTGGTTTTAACAGCTGGCCCATTGACAGAAGGCATCAGCCCCCTTCCCCCCCGGAGTTTTGAGGAATGGGTCATAGAAGACATAAAGAAAAACACCTCTTTAACTGGTTTCAACAGATGGCAAATACACACTTTTGGTTACATATTGTAACCCAGGACAGCTTGGCAGGGCTGTGCTGGTCAGGGGCTGAATGGGCTCTCAGGGGACAAGGCATCCAGGAGAAGGCAAGGTGGCATCCTTGGGTGTGGGGGAGATGGTGCCAGGGAGGGGGGATGGTAGTAACTGAATGATTATTGTTTTCTGTTCTGGCGTAGTGGACCATTGTTTTTTATTTGGTGCTTCTTCCTTGGACCCACAGCTTAAAAAAAAAAGAATTAAAATTAAGCAACACATGAGCTCTCTCTGACATAGGTGTGTCTTGTGCTTTTGTTCTGCTGAAGGTAGAAAGTTGCCTTTACGTGATCCTCTGATATGATTTCTGTCTCTTGGACTTGCAAATGACTGAGTATGCCTTCTTTCTTTCCTCACTTAATTTTAGAAACACTCTGGTATGTTTTAAAAAACCCTCCAGACAGTCACTATTTCAAATTAAGAAAATATAATCACATAGAAGGGCATATGAAAGTCGTATCTGTGTTTGTTTATTTTGCTGAGATTGCATTATCATTCAAGCATGAAGCGATGTTTCACTGAAGATTGCTGTATAAACCTATATTGTTCTATATTATGTAGGAAATATGACATTTCATTACAAGCAGACAGTTATTTTTATAGAGAGCATAAAAAGTATTTTGCTTTTCAGGCACCTATGGTGAGGGGGTGTATGTATTCTCAATTTTCCTTTTTTTTTTTTTTTTTTTTTTTTTTTCAATACGAGGTGTGAAAATCTACCTGAAAATAGAAGGCTCTTAGTCTAAATGGGTTGTACTCCCAGCTCATTTGTATGGTATTTTCTGCAGAAATCGAGGAAAACACAAACACGACGTTCCTGGGGAAGGTGTGTGTGAGGGCAGACACTGCCTGAGAGGAGTGGGGGGCTGTGCCATGGGGACAGGAGCTGGGCTGATGGAACCCTGGGCACTGAGAATTTTAGACTTTCTGTGCTGACAGGCAGTGACCCCCAAGAAAACACTGCATTTCACCTGAGGCCATGGAGAAGGCTTCCAAAATTGAATGACAGCACTGGGATTATGGGTGTGTAGTGTGAATAGAAGTGTGTAATATCACAGGGTGGAAAACTTAAGTCTAAGTTTTTAGGATATAGTAATATATATATAAAGCAAGATGGAGGTTTTAGGTTGTAGGCCACTCCCTCTTTTTCACCTTCTTCTTCATGAGTCTGGGTGGTATTTTGTAATTGGATAGAAAAGTCCCCATTGCGGGCCATGGGTGGTTGGTTATTTGCTTAAAAGTAAAAATAATTGAGGTGTCATTTCATAACTGGACAGTTTGTCCTTAAAAGGCCTTGTAAAGAGAGAGATGGGGGCCATTTTTTAATTTGTTAGCTGGAAGTGCTGTAGAACTCATGGCTTGTGAGACTGTAATGTAGATAAGAATTAACAAACATCTGACTCTGAACACAAAACACTGTCTCAAGTATTTAATCCCAACTCTGGCCGGAAAAAGAAGATAAAAGTAACACTGGGCTGTCCTCAAAACCCCTCCTTCCCAGCCTTTGAGTTCCAGGTTGCAAGCCCAGACTGTGCTGGGCACTGGGGCAGTCTCAGCTCCAGAATCCCAGGCTGTGTGCCCTCTGGGCCCCCACCAGCCTTGCTGGCCTGCTCAGCTTACCAGTCCAGCTGCATTTACCATCTCATCATGGAAATAGTGGGAAAGTCCCCCTTGTAGTTACTGAGATCAGGCTGTGGAAAGCAGCATTTCTAGACACATTTTTGCATCAGCAAGTAAATTTTTCACCTGGCTTGCAGTAGGGATGTCCCAAGGTGCTGGTAGTGACTGGACTTGCTCCCCAAATACATAGCACTGTACTTAGAAGTTTGTTAATTTCTAAAAGCCTGGTTGTATAACATCCTTTGTACCAATTATGCTAGCACAGTGTTGCAAACAGTCTGTAAATACTATTTGTCATCCAGTAGTTTTGACCCAATGCTCTGGAATTTCAGAACTTTGGATCTTACCAGTTTTGATCAACAGAGAGCAAATATCAGTGTTTCATGTGGTTTTAGTATACTCTTATCTATGAAGAGGTGGTAGAGAACGGCAAAATCTTTCAAAGTATGTTTCTAACTGAAGTTGTCAGTGCACTGATGAACCATGGATGATTCTGAGCAAGGAGCCCTATATTTTTTGTATAAAATTTGATGGATAGGTGGTGGGATGTGGGCCTGCCTATAATGAGAAACTGTTGTACTTTGTAAGGCTTGACTGAAGTTTAAACATATATGTTCCACTGACAGCACTGCCTGTGCTTTCATGTGAAAGAATTTTTGAAAGCTTTGATAAGTCATATTTTATTTCTGGTAACTGTAACACCTTTAAGAAAAAAAAAAATTGTAAGATATGAAAGTTTTTAACCTTCAAAAAACGATAATCATCTTCATCTGTCAGGTCTTGGATGTTCTACCTCTGAGTCTTACTTGTGCCTTGGAACATGCTACCAGTTCTATCCTTCTAGCCTTCTGTTTCTGTAGATAACAAACTGGATATTGGTGAATTTATGGGTCTGTGGGAGACATAGTTTTGTATCTCTTGCATCAGCTTTTTAAAAAGAAACGATACCATATTTATGACCAGTAATAACACCTGCTAGGTGAAGATAATGGTGCAGATAACAAAAGCTAATACATAAAGACAACATCTGGTCTTCTGTGCTGGATTGTCTGTTCTTCTATTCCACTATATGATGGCAGTGGAGAAGATTTCTGCTCTTGGAAGCTTTGTCCTCTGCTATGGTGAAAGTGGCACTGGACAGATAAATAGTTTGTTGATGTAAAGTGGGCATTATAATTTTTTATCAGGGGAATTTGAGCCCCTGGCAAAGATTTTTCAATGGTGACTAGTGATTTTGGATGTCTAACTGTAGTACTTTTCACCAGTGAGCCTTTCAGAGTGCAAGCATGTTATGAGTCTGGGTGTGTAAGCTCATTTGAAGGGCTTTAAGCTGCACAGGAAAAACTGAGACACCCAATTACCAAACATGCTTGAATACCTTTTCCTTGGAGTTTGGTTTCAGTCCATGGCGTTCCCTCAGTAGTTGTGTGTTTGAGGTTTTAGGTTGTTTTCCAAGCCCGTCTCTCTCCTCTCTGTCTGCAAAGCCTCATTTAATGACACAACGGGGCCTTTTTATAGCGTTGGGGATTTTTTTTTTTCTTTTCCCCTGCAGTGAAATTCTGAATTGTAATTTTCATCGCTCCTTTGTGTGTTACATCATGCATACTGGGGCTGGATTCTCAGCATTCAGTGGAGTTCTCTGGTTTCCTACCAGCTGAGAATTCGTGCCAGCATTTTTGGCTTCACAGTAAAACCTTTGGAAAGCAGGCAGCCAGGGTTTCTAATTGGTTGTGACATCCAGGAACTGCAAGTGGCTCAGGTCTCACAAATGTGTGACAAAGGCCCAGCATGAGAGACATGGCAATGGGTGGGAAGGTGAAATGCCACGATTTCTCTGCTTTGTTGTTAATTGTCTTTCATAATGATAATGCATAGTAAATAAAATGATAAGTTAAAAATGAATGTGGTGGGAGATGATGCATTTGAATCTTAGAAGATGAGCTGTGAGAAGGCATGGTGCTGCTTGGACATCGTCAGGATTAGTGAGGCTGGAATGTTTCTGCATCTGCCTGGTCAGGCTGTGGTTTAATAAATATTGTATGAGCTGTCATACTCTGCTTGTTTAAACTGAGAAATCCCTGGAACAGCCGTGGATTGCAAGCATGTCTTGTATTTATTTCTCAGGCAGGAGCACAGCCGTATAGCATTATTAGCAATAATACATCTCTGCCTTACACTGTGCAAGGACAGGTTCCCTGTGATGTACGAGGGACAGGTGGTAACAGAGGCAGTGGTAAAAACTGAAACTGGAGCTTGGTGAATTGTGTTGGGAGAGGCAGTGCCTGAGATTTCTCGGAATTTAGGGGCCTATTTATCTGACTGCAGCACACCTTATTTACAGCAACTTAATCTGCTCGCAGCAGACACAAATGGCTCAGCATCCCGTCAAGAAATCCATCAGAAAATCAGTAGCTGACCAGTCGTGAACTTGTCAAAGTGACAAGTGGGCATGCTGACAGAGATGGCATTTGGGTTTTTTCATTGAAAAAATGCAGTGGCGGACCATGGCAGATGACTCTCAAAAATGAAAAATATTGATGTGAAAATGAAAAATGTTATCTGAATCTTTCTGACTTAGCATTTTTACTAGACCGTTATTTCCCTTTCTTTTTCCCTTTTAAAAATGAAATTCTTAGATACAGAAAGAGAAATCCACGCAGCACCCCACGTGAGTGAGAAGTTAATTCAGCTCTTCCGGAATAAAAGTGAGTTCACCTTTCTGGCCACTCTGCAACAAAAGGCATCGACTTCTGGGGTTATATTGTCCATCCGAGAGTTAGAGCACAGGTAAGAGGAATTTGTTTCTCTCTCTTGCAGCAGCAGCAACATAAAAGATGCTGAGTGCTCAGTGGTCTGTTTGAACAATGTGTTGAAATGGTAGGTGTAAAATCTAACCTGCAAGTTAGAGCCTTTTCTTCATAGTTTGCAATTTGCTATTTTTTTTCTAGCTCTTTTTTTTTTTGTTACGGGAGGAATTCATTATTTATGTATCCTGGTCTGTAAAATAACTTAAACAGAAAGATCAAAGCCAATGTAGTATAGATGCAATGAACTTTGGAAGTTACAAACCTTGTAATGCAATTTTCCTGACTAGTTTATTATATGTGCTCTGGAGTTTGCTTTTTCATGAAAGTTAAGCTTGCACTTTTCTTGCTCCACTATGTTTTATAACATTATAAAAGAATACATTTTCTTTGAGATTCAACAACTAAGCTATTAAGCAATTAAGCTACTTGTGCTTCCATATAATGCTGTGTATGCTTTCTTCCCAACATAAATACACAATATTCCTATTTCATGTATGTCTCTTCCTGCCCCCCCCCTTTTCTTTTTTCTAGTTTCAGTGTAGGAGGGTAAAGAAGTCTCTTTGATTGTCTGTTTTAGTGGCAGACATCAGTTTGTAACAAAAAAAGATATACTTTATATTATGGTCCATAATACAGTTCCAACGATGTTTTGACGTTTCAAAATGTGTGTTGTATCAAACAGTCTCCTATTTGTAACTTTGTGAGTGCTTTTTAAATAATTTCTTAGGTCTTGAAGGACCTTTGGGTGTAGTTTGGCACATAAAAGACTAGTGCTGGTCTTTTCTGTTGTAATACAAGTAATGGGATATTCTTTGGTTGCTCCCATTTCAAATCTAATACCGGTTATTCTGCAGCATTTCTATTTAAAAAGTCCTGTTGGTGTGTGCCTTAATCATGTACATGATACTCAATTGTTTGCCCAATTTCTTCTCTTTTTGTTGAGAAAGTGTATGAAGGAGAAGGCAGTGAGTTCATCATGACCAAATTGTCAGTGATGCCTTTTGCCAGTGCAACAGCAGAGATGTCCAGACAAGGCTCCCCAGTTAGGGGGACGACTTTGCTATTTCTCTGTTCTATACTTTTCTGTCACCTCAACTTTCTTATAGGTCTTTCTTTTAATTTATTCATTTTTTCATTTTTCAGACCACTGTCTCAGTCTAGAAGAACATTGTTTTACATTATAGAGGGACCCCTCCCTCCATCTCTTCCCATTCTCCTTCTCTTACTCTGTCATTCCTTTTGCATTATTTTCAATTTCTCCAAGCTTTCTCAGGCTGTTTGAAGTCATGGTTAACAGGATCAGTTTGCCATGTTAAGAGTTTGTTTATTATTCATTTGAGAAAGAGGACATTGAGGATAGCCACTGAAGAGAAAAATGCTGTCACATGCCTGCACTTAGCAAAATCCAAGGTCAAACTAGACAGCCAGTGGTGATTGTACAATGCAAGGCACATGGATTTTTAGATATGGCATCTACTGAATGCAGCTCCTTGAGTCCCCTATCTTGACAGGCAGAAGCTTGTAGGGAGATGTGCTATGCAGGAGTAATCTTGGTTGAACAAAATACATTGCTGTTGTCCTCTCTGGCACTGAGGTTATCTGTAATATTTAAAATGATGGCATCTGCTTAAAAATACATAGAGTTAAAGGATTGCCTGCTGATCTCAGTTAAACCTTTGTAGCTCTGTGTAGTAACTGAGGAAGTTTCAGTCCCTGTAATTCCATGCAGGAGTCAGAACAGGCCTGTCTGGTGTTGCTCTTCACTGCTGTTACTTCAGGTGGATTACTGTGGCTATCCTTCTATTTTGGACTCACTGTGTATCCCTTAGAGCCAATGTTTGTTTCTCAGGTTGCTGCTCAGACCTTGGTAAGGATCCTGCTTTCAGACCCCCAGGTCTGTGATGACAGAAATTAATAAAGTGGATGACAGTGGAGAAAGTACTTTTTAGCATGGATGAGAAGTAGAGAACAAAGATTTGGGGCACTACTGAAGAGGCCCCTGCTTACATTAGGTCAATGTAATAGCAGAACTTTCAGGCTGATAATTTTTGATGTTTCTCTGACAGCTCCACTCACTCTATAGCTTTGCATGGGAACTGAAATGGGTGCAGACACATGTCACAGGGCAAGCATTTTGATAATTGTTGCTCCTACTAAGCTTCTGCTAATTATCATGGTTCTGTTCTCGATGACATCCATTTTTTTGGTCAAGCTTTTTCAATTTCCTCTGTGTCTATGAAAACAGACACTGCAAAGAGGATAATAAAGAGTGTCTCTATTTCCTCAGGAGCAAGGTGTGTGGGAACGAGTGTAAGGGTACAATTGTTACTTAACCAGTATAGTTTTTGACTATGGAAAACCCAAGAACTCTTCTCAATTTCTTCTCTTTGCACAAAATAGGAGATATTAGAGTTAAAGGCTTGCTTTTTTCAACTTATATACCAAAAATGGCCAAATTAAAAGCTCAAGCCTTCAGAACGCATAGGAGGTCAACAACAAGTGAAAAAAAGAAGCTCTGTTAGCTGTGGATGCCAGACTTCATATTTCTGCGGGAAATGACTTTTTTTGGCGTGCACAGATTTAATAGATGAGAAATAGGTGTTATTCCAAGCAACAAAAAGTTATGTGTATATATTCTGCTTTTTGATGGAGTGGAGATGATTGTCCTAAGGTAGAAATGTGTTAGAATGCCTGGTTTAAATTTCATTTCTCCAGTAAGTTTTAGCAGGTTTTTATTTTCCAATAGAATGGAGCTCTTAAACGGAAGATAATAAAGTAAGATTAATACAATTTTTCTTGAAGTCAGTAATTTAGATATACTGACAAAATATAGATATTTTGTTATTCTAAATGGATATTTTGTAGCAATTTGAAATTTGCTGTTAATTTATATCATCATTTGATGGTCAGGGCAATGATGACAATGTATCTTTGTTAACATTTTGTTGAATCAGTTCAATGATGATAAACATGATTTGTTTTCATGCTTCAAATGTATTAAAATAAATCTTGGAAAATGGAAATCTTAATTAATGCAGATAAATTCTAATTGGACAGTCTGATAGTTTATGCAGACTGTGTGTATAGTTATCTGGAGTACAGTGGTAAATCTGAAGATTATATTTTCTTTCCTAAATCAGTGATAATAAAAAAAAATAATATAGGATGGACAGACATGTTATTTGGGGATGCAGAAAGTGTTTTCCTGATCAGTGAATCATGCTAGCCAATTCTTCCTCACAATAGTTTTGTGAGCTATTTTGCTCACAACCTTTGACTCTTTAGACCACCAAAACACTTATAAAAGGCCATCAGGAGATTTAAAATACCAGCCACAATGAATTCCTCATTTCAACAGTGATTTAATACAGTTTCAGCTGAAGCTGTCTGCCTGCTCCTTGCCTGTTCTGGCCTGGCATGGTCCAGAGCCCAAGAACTTAAGTTAGATGAAGTCAGCATTGCCTTTCAGCTGTTTAATCTCTGGGTTTGGGATGTATTGATGGTTCTTTTCCACCACTGGCAAAGATCAGCATCTGGAGAAATATGGCAAGGATGTTCAGGTACCCGTATGTGTAGGAGAAGGGAACACTGGTGACATTGCCCCTGATAAGGAACACCTATGTTAATTATCCACTTCAGCCTCATCCCTGATGAGTCACAGCTATATACAGTAAAGACAAGTGTGATAAAAGAGAGTGGGTTAGCTGTTAAAAAGGGGAAATCATGAAAGAGGAGGAGCCTTGAGGAGGAGGGAATGAGGGGATTATGAAGAAGAGGGATCCTGGGGAGAGAAAGAGAGAATCATTGCTGTGAGGTCAGTCTGGAGCTGCAGTCAGAGCTGCTGTTGGAACCTGCAGTCACAGTCTGGCTGGGTGAAAGCCTGCAGTCAGAGCCTGCACACTGATACCTGCAGTCAGAGTTCAGCAGGAAATAACCAGCAGTGGGAGGCTGAAAGGGAAACCTCCAGCAGGAGCTGGCTGCAGCCAGAGTCAGTGAATAGTTGGAGTCAGGGTGGCTGAGCTGCAAAGGGGAATAAAGCAGGACCCTTTTCATGCTGTGATGAACAAGATGTCTGTGTTTCTGCTCATTTCTGCCCTCTAACAAGAGGGCTGCTGCCACAATATTCTTTCTGAAGTGTTTCATAATGGGAGGTCTCACCATGATAGAACAAAGGACCGAGTCATAAGATGATTGTTCTGAAGATTTTTCTTACAGGGAGCATTAAAAACTTCAGTTTTTTTTCTCTCTCTCTATATTTTTTTTTTTAATATGCTTGTAACCTGTGTCTAGGACCTGAACTTCATAAATTTATATCTGGAGACCTGTAATCTGATTGTACTGCTGTAGTGAAACAGATTTACTGAGTCGAGAATCTGCCCCTTTGTTATGTAGCAGCAAGCTGTGTTGATATAAATACCCAGGGGGATTCTGATAAATATGCCAGGTTCATAGTGAGTCTTCTATTCCTTGCAGGTCAGTTTTGGGCGGGGAGGTAAAACAGGCATGGGAATCCAGTCCGTTGTTGGATACTTCCCCCCAGGTGACACCGTGAATGCCTCCTGAGGAGCAGATAGAAAGCTGTATGTTCACAAATAGCAGCTGGAAGGCTACAGGGCTGTTATATGTTTAATTAAAAACACAAAGGGGTAATAAGCTAGTTAAATTATTCACTGAAACCTAGCTGATGAAAAGAAGCCTCTGCAAGTGACTTCTGACCCTAGTAGTAAACCTGAAAAATTGGATTTACTCCCTGCTGTGTTTTAGATTATTCTCTGCAAGATGGGTATACGCATATTGGATTCCAAGATGCCCAGGATTCAGAAAGGGAAGGAAAAACTCTGCAGATGTATCCATTAACCTTTTTCTTCTAGGGTAAAGGGCACATCTTTATGAATATTTATATGTTGAATTGCTAAACTGGAAAGCTGTAAAGAGAATATAAAGATCGAGCCTTACCTCCACCCCTCTGAACGAGCTGGTGTGAAATATGTGAGGCATTTACACGTTTTTTTTTTCCATCTCAAAAGGTCTTTAGAGATGCAAATGCAAATAGAATTGTGCTCACCTGCTTCTGTTCTTGGGGTTAAAGTACGCAGAAGAGTAAAGTGAAGAAGAACTGTTCTATAAATCTTTCACTGATTTAAGCATTGTGAGAGAGGAGTTGCTACTGGAGGAGTTACCTTCCATCCTGTGGCTTCCTGCTGAGAGCAGGTGTTTTATGTACACCAGGCTGACAATTGTTGTCTCTCTGAAGCATTAACATGCTGCTCATAACCAGCTGTTGAAATGCGTTCATTGGACCACGTTGGCAATCGGAGCAGAATGGCTGACAGTTTGAAACTCCTTAAACCCGAATTTGGACAGTGCAGAAACGTTATGGTCAGCCAGGATCAGGATGTGTGGGTCCCCCAGGAGTCTGCTCCAACATGCTGAGTTATTCTGTTTGATTGGTTTATGACCCTCTGGTACAGGCAGAGAACCAGAATGTCTCAAACTTAGGCTAAATGTAACTTTTCTGAAAACTGTCTGCTGAGTCTGGGCTGCTCGTTTAGCATGTTAACTCCCCTAGTTAACAAGGCAGTTAGATGTCTACAACGTGTTATTAATGTTCATTTGCGTGGTTGATGGTAGTCTGGGTGATGTGTGTGGTTTTTTGGGTTTTGTTTGCAGTTTTGTAACGATGCCTGTGCGCTCTCTTTGCTCCAGGCTCTGTCTCCAGAAAGGGAGAGGGGGTGGCAGTGCCTGCCTTGATGGTTGTTGGCCTGTGGAAAGCTGCCAGAGCTTGTGGCAGTGGGGCAGGGAAGGTGGAGACTGCCTGGGACTGAAGGCATATGGATGGAGCAGACATGTTCTGGGCCATGAGGGAGGGCAAAGGAAAAGTTGGTGGTGGTGTGGTTTTTTTGTTTTGTTTGTTTGTTTGTTTTTTTCCTGAGAGCCTGGGAGGAATGTGTTTGTTGTCTGTTACCCAGCAAGTCAATAATTACACACTTTAGAGAGAGACATCAGTTACTTATTTCAGATCTGCACAAGCCTGGGTGCTTGGTGGTCTCACACCAACCAAGCACACCAACAGGACTTCCCACACTGTTACTTGTACATGGAAGTCCTGAGTTGGTGACTTTCCAAGTAGAGTTTCCAGTTTCCTCTATTACTACTGGTTAGCAGTTTCCATGCAAGTTTTGTAATCTCAGCTAACTTCTGTGCATTCCCGAGGGAAGGTTCTTCTCCTGGGCAGGTCTCTTTTTGACCTCTAGGTGTGATCTTTTAATATTAAAATGGAGATAGTTCAGCTAAGGGATGCATGGACCTTGAGTTTTTTGCCAGGTTGGCAATGTATAAATAGGCATACAAGGACAAATTGATTTACTACATCCTTACAGTTTATTAGTTCTAGGGTGCTCTTCACTAAGGGATGGTAATTGTTCCACTGATTAAGTGTCCTTTCTTGCTGATTAGAAAAGTCTTAATTAGCCAGCTTAAAGTGTCTAAAGAATACTGACCAGTCCAGACCTAAGATGATTTTGGCATATTCCACGTTTTGCAACATGTGGAATTTGTCATAATGTAAGAAATCACTGAAAAGCTGCTGAATTTGAGAGATTAGAGGGAAGAACCTTTCTTCTAAGGACACCGCAGTTAGGGTAATTTGTTTTCAAATAATGTAGTTTTACTCAGGTGGCAGACCTCATTAGTTTAAAAAGCTGTTATCCTCTTGTTTTATTAAAATCTGGCATTTAGGGACTGGATTTGGGGATCCCCTGAGCTGAGCTGTTGCTGCAGTGATGAGCACGAGGGAGGGAGGGACTGGGCAGGGCTGTGCTTTGGTTACAGCTCTGCTGGGGTCTGTCTGGTCACACTGGCAGCTCTGAGCTTCTGCATACCCACAGAGATCCCTGGGCTAATGCCAGCTCAGAGTCCCAGCTTGGCCTTAAAATGTAGCCAGCCCCCATGCAGAAAGTCCTCAGATACCAATGTTTTGTGGATTGCAAATGCTCCACTGGGGAAACAAACCTTTGGCCAGGGGTTGTGGGTGATGAGCCCTGTAACGACAACTGCAGTGTGTGAGTGGTGGTATGTAAAGGAATGAAGATTTTCTTTTGTCAGGTTACTTTTCAGTAATGTTTAGACAGTGTTTAGTGTGAGGGTGTTTTTTTGTTGTTTTTGTATGGGTTTGTTGGGGGTTTTTTTTGAGGCACAATTCAAGGAGTTGTAACTTCAGCTTACTCCAGCCAGACTCTTTTCTGTCCTGCTGGCTGTGCTAGCTCTGAAGCCTGCAAAGATGCTGTACTATTTTTAGGTGCAGTGTGGTACTACCTACTTGGTTTATTAGGACTAGGAGAGAAACCTGGCTTTTTTTCAGACAGTAGGCAGGTTGCAGCCATGATGAAGGTGGATTTTTAGACATATGAAACGAAAACAAAAATGCTTAAGGTCAATCCTTACAACACATATCATGGAAATATGTAGCTGCTTTGCACCAGCTCTGACTCCAGCTGCCTTTTACCTGGCAGGCAGATGTTGGGGTTACTTTTTTCTTCATGTGATCAAAGAGGAAAGTAAATTTGTATTAGGATGACCTTTGCCTAGTAGCAGGCACACAGACACATCATAAATGCTTTATGCCTTGCAGCTTGTATGCCCGGCTGCCGTGTGTAAGATGGGTAGAACAAAAGACAAAATGTTAATAAATATTCTATACTAATAGGAGGTGTCAGTGTGGGAGTGTTTATTGTTAAATGTTTCAAACTAGGCTGGTAGAACACAATTACTGTTGTCCTCAGAGTGGTCTGAATGGAAAAATAAAGTCATTCAGTTGTCTGGCTTTAGTTCCTTTTGCTTGAAATGAAGGGATAGGAATGTTTGGAAGAATCTCATTTGGGTAGCCAGTAGCACAGTGATGTTGCCCTTTCAGGCTTTTGCTTGAGAGGTTTGAAAGTGTTTAGTATTATTACATTTTGGCTATGTTGGATTTGCTTGCATGGGAGGAATACTTATGGAATAGACTAGGAGTAGGGTAGGTGATGCCATATATGGGGTTTGGCTTTTGTGTTCCCCTTTGTAGAAAGTTAATCTGATTTTTAGCAACAGATTTCATTGTCACAGGTAATGCTTCTATTCAGGACACCTTTTATGCTGCCCAATGTCAGTCTGACTTTGGTGATATCAGTGTGTAATCTGTGCCACAACAGTGACTCTTTAATGCCCCGTAAGTGACGATTTGCCATGTATGGTTTTGCTGTGCAGCCTCTGGCTCTCTCTTTATTTAAACCAGCCGTAAAAAGTAGCTTTGGATGGTTTGTAAGTGTTGTGAAAAACGACCTGTTCACTTTCCTGGTGAAATTTAAAAAGTTTAACAACAGCCAATAGGAGACAGAGATAATAAAGCAAAGGGTTAAAGGCCGGGTGCTTGGCATTCAGCCAAGAGCACACCTGCTATTTTGGAGACACTCCTTAAATACCTTTTCTGTTACATCAGCCTGTTGCATATTCATAAATCATTAATCATAGTCATACTTTTCCACAAACTAATTTACATATTTCAGGAACTGTTTTGCATGGCCCCTCCTTGGGTCTGCCTTTTTAGAGCATGCCTGTTTCTTGGCTGTGGTTTTAGTCTGTTCTTCTTACCACTTCCAGTCTGGGCCTTGGTCCATGCTTTCTGCAGATGGTAGGTGTTGGTAATTGGCATGTCAGCAGCAGGGTCCCCATCATATGTTCACTGGATGTTATCCCAACCAAGCACACAGTTCAAGCATACTATATCAGCCATCACCACCATGCCTAATTTTTGCTAATAGCAGAAATAAAAACTATATCCATACAGCAAAGCCATTTTAATGTTATACATATAGCCTTCATCTTAATACTTCATCTTAGTACATCTTAATCTTATTGTTGGCAAAAAGCCAACATGTATATGTATTTATAACAGTGTGGATGTTAAGGAAGCTCCCCTGTCTTACCATCCAGGGCCACTTTGGCAGTGACAGTGGCACCACACGAGCCTCTCACTGCACCAAACGTGCTCCTCAAGATGCACATGCAGCCGAGGAGTAGATCTGTGCACTTGAGCCTGTTGAGAGCATTTCTTCAAAATCCAGTGTTTTTCACCACGCTTAATGTTTCAGAGCTTGGGATCTCGCCCTGTCACTTTATAGTAACTAGAGTACAAGAACAGTGCCTGTGGAAGTGACTGAGATATTTGCCTTGACAGCTGTAACTTGTTCTGGCTTTGCATCTGCACAGAGCCGTGGTGACAACTGCAAAGTGAGTGTTTCCTTTCGTTTGAAGAGATTCATCTTTTTCTTTCAGGAGGCACTGCTTTTTCTCACCATGGCTTCATCACTTGACAGGGGCAGTGCCTTGGGCAGGTGCCTGCCAGCTTATCTGCACCACAGTGCCCAGTGCCTGCTCCTGGCCTGGTTTGCCTTGTGCTGAGGGCTGCTAAGACAAGATCTCAGTCACTTTCATGTCGCTGTCCAGGCTGAGCCACTTGGCAGCACACCCAACACAGTGTTTCCCACTGTGCACACAGACTCACTTGGTGGTGAGGAGCAGCAAAAGGCCGGAGGAGTAATGGCCTGTGATTCATCACAGAATCCTTGTGGTCTGAAAATCCTGAAATCTCTGTGATAATGGATGCAGATTTTTTTTGCCTGTCTCTACATCAAGAAGTGTTTCTACAAAGATGGTTAAGCACAGTCTTGCCTGAAGCCGTTTTTATCATGAAATAGTGCAATGCTATTGTAAAATGAAAAAAGCTGTGTGCACAAACGAGTCCAAAAAGACTGATTTTTTTTCAGAAGCTTGCTGAATTTATATCAAAATGACCGATCTCTGGACTTTTCCTGAATTTTCACTGTTATTGAAAAATATTAAAAACTGTGCCTTGGCCAGACTCACAGATATTTTCCAGAAGTTTCTGTGCAGTAACAGTCTGATTTTTGTGGCAGTGGTTTTCTTCCCAGCATTTGGGAGGCCCGACATTGTAGTGCTGCTGTGGCACGGGCAAGGTGGATGGGGCTTCCATCCTTGAGCTCCTGTGGTTTTGTGACCTTGTCCCATTCAGTGTGAAGCAGATGCACAATGTTTTGACTCGATGGCAACCCCGAGTTTGTACATATTTGCAGGGATGCCATCTGTGCCTGCTGCTTTGCCCTGGGACATCTGTTGAGTAGCTCTAAGAGCATCTGCTGTAAGTGCTGGTGCTGCTCCTTGAAAGAGGCTGTGGGGCTTCATTTGGCACTTGATCAGGGATGGTGGAAGCTGTAAAGTCGGAATGATAACTCTGCTTTATTTATGTTTAAATGCGATAAGGAGGAAGGTTGCCAGAACTGAATGCAAAAAAGTAGTCGTGCTTTAGTTCATAGAGCTCTCACAGGAACGTTTAATCTGCTTACCTGATTGTGCTGCTGTCTTCATTGTGGGATGTTTTAGTGTTTGGTGACAGGCATTGGGTTGGAGAAGTTCAGGAAATAAAGTGCTGTGTGCCCTAAGGAAGTTCTGCAGGACACCAGCCCCACAATTCTTCTTGGGGCCCTGTCATGGGGTCTGTAGTCTGAGCTGTCCTTCCTTTGGCCACTCGCACAGTCTAATAGCAGGAAACACCTTTGAATGGAACATGGTGGTGTTTGCCACGGGGTAAGATCACCTCTGTGGGTTGGGAGGATGAATAGGTGGATATGTTTCTTTAATGCAGAGGGTGGATTAAGCCAACTCACCTTATAGAAATACTCTGCTTCAGGTGTTGTGCATGTTCGTATTTACTGTTCATAGTGACTTTTCTGATTTTTTTTTAGTCATTACATCCACAGCGGATGTTTTCAACTGAGAGAATACTTTTAGGAGCCTTTCTCTCCTGATCTGGAAGTGAAATGAGCAGTCAAATGTGTGGTTTAGTCACTATAGTGGCGACTAAAAGAAAGGGGAGGGAAAAACAATCATTAAACATAACTGTGTCAAGCTTTGTCCTCTCCAAACGATATTTTTGTGTGAGGAACGTAGGGGTTGCAAAAACGGTCAGAAAGAATTGTAAAATATCTTGAATCAATCGTGGAATAATACTGTCCTTCTGGAAAGCACATTGCATGACCTTAAAATATCCCAACTTTTTTTGATGTGCATAAAATCAGTCTGAATTTAGCAATGTTTTTCTCTTATACATTGGGATTTGAACGAGAGACTGCAGATAGACCTATAAAAAGCATTTGAATTCTATAATTGTACGAAAGAAGCCAGCAGTAATTCACATGCTTATCAAATAGGGAAATTCTACTAGTGGGGGAATTTCAGCCAAGGTCAGATAGCACTGCTGTTCCATCAAAAACAAGCTTTCCTAATACATGTGTTCTGACATCTTCATCTGTCAAAATAGGTGTTAACTTCTTATCATGCCTTACTTAAAACATATGGAAGTATAAATTGTTGCTGAGAAATAACAAACAAAAGAAGAGACCATCACTCTGAGTGCTGAGAAGTTGACAAGGAGATGACTGTCTCACACCTTTCTTCCTTGAAAAAGGTCTGCAGGAGGGTAGCAGGGCCCTGCCTGTAGGACAGGCTGACACAGGCTTCGTGCAGATGTGGTGCAGAATCAGAGATTGGCAGCACAATACTCAGGGTTCTCTCTCTTGGGCTTTTGGGATGGATTTCATGGCAGCACTGAATCATGAAACATATATTCAGATGGTCCCAGGTGTTGTAAACTTTTCAGGAACCAACCAGTTTCATTCCAATCTGATGGATTTTCTTTTAGCTCCTGACAAAATACTGGGAAGTACCTTCAAAAAACACCTGTTAGAGATCAGTTCATTTTCCTGCCTCTTGTATGGTAGCTTCTATTAATTTCCCCCCTCCCTATTTTTACCTGTTGTTTTATCGTAGATAAAAAAAAAATTGTAAAATGGCATTTGAAATTGAAGACGAGATAGTGATTTTTAAAAGAAAAAAAAAAATCCATTTATTTCCTCTGGCTTTACTAATTATTTTCTCACTGGTTGGTGATTTCTTGCCTGAGTCTGTTTTTCTCCTCATTTGTCTTCCATTCCCCAATTTGCAGGTTAGAACTCTGAAACAGAGCAGATGCACTTATTTCCAAGAGTGGATGCCCTTTGTGCCGTGGCTTTGGAAGAAGCTTCTTTCCCCCAGAGTCTAGTGGAAGGAGGAAAGAATAGATATTTGCTACTGTGAAAGCTGTTTGCATGTGACTTATATTCTGGTAGAGAAAGGATGACTTCTGAACTGAGAACATCATGAGGTGTTTGTGTGATCAAGGTCTCAGTGTGAATTTCTGCATCTTAAAAAAAGAAAGAATCAATGCAAGAATGTTGGTTGACGTTGCTTTTTGCTTTTTAAATGAGAGAGAGAGAGAGATGTGTTGGGGTAACCCAGCTAGTTTCTGCTGTTGGGATTTTGTTGACTGGTGTTTCTCTGAGTGTAACTGTTTGTGATCTGCACTTGTTGAAGGTGATGAAGAATAGGTGCAAAATATTCCTGCTGTCACCCTCCTTTTCCTGCCACTGAAGGGGTAAAACATGGTGTTTAATACAGTCCTGTGGCACTTACTGCATTAGGTGCACATATATAAAAATGTTAGCACTAGCTGTTACAGGAAATTTTAAGTAATCTTTTCTCTACTATACAGATTAGTCAGGAGATTGACAACAAGCTCGATGCCTAAGCATCAAGCTGCTCTCAGTCCTGAGGTAACTATTGACACTAAAGCTTGTCAAGTGAGAAGCTTTGCAATTCCCTGTGCTGTACAAATAATAGAGCACAGATGTGATTAAGTGCAGTATCTGACTGACCTTTCCAGGGCTGCACTGTTGCCTTTACATTAACAAAGAAATCATTGTGTGGTGAGTGATCAGCTCTGTGGCTATTGGAGAGTATGAAGAATGACCTCAGGAAGCAATTTGCTTCCTGCAACAGGAGATGGTCTTGTTTTTGGGTTCATAAGCCTCTGTGATCAACCATATATCTCAACCTATACATCTTTACCTATATGTATATAAACACAAATACTTTATGTGTAAGTTACTGGAATGTACTTCTCCCTCTTTTTTTTTTTTTTTTTTTAGTTTTCTGTCTCACTTTCTTTTTGTGCTGTGACAGCAGATGGAAATTACACAATATTAAGTGTGACATCACTAACAGTACTTGTGCTAGTGCTTTTCTGGCTTGGGAACACCAGCAACAGTATCATCTGGATATTGAGTATATTGTTACTGAGCATCAAAATAATAAATCTTCTCCAGATTTCTTTGAATGCAATTTAGGTATTTTAGTGGGTGTTGGCTGTAGTTAATCAACATTCTGCTCTACTATTTAGAAAACCCCTCTTTCTCTGCCCTCCTTGTGCCAGTTCTTTCACAACACCAGCCTGATTTTTTTTTCCCACTCTGTACTGTATGTATTAATTAGCAACCTATGCCTGCTGTGTTTTTATTCAGCGTTGGTTTTACCTTTACCTCCTTGTGTTTTTTTACTTTGTCGCTTGAGCCTTTGATTCATGTGACCCAATAATGCTTTTATGTTGCGTGAAAAATATGATGGCAAGGCACTGGCAAGGTGGAGGAGGGCTTGAATTTCACTTTTGGTGAAGGCTTACTGTCTCTGTGTTCCCCTTCCCGGCCTGTTGTGATGTCCTGCACGTGTTTCCAGCTAGTGTTTTATCACCTAAGTTTCCTCCCAAGGAACTCTTTCGCAGTTACATTGGAAACCCTCAGCTTCATTGGTAAGATCTAATCCTGAGGAAGAGCACAGCCCCCATGTAATGCTTGTGCACACAGGCTGTTAGGGCCTGTGTCCTGCCAAGCACTGTAAAAGGCTGATGGGGAAATGAAAACTGGCACTCCAATATTTATTGTTTTGCGTTGCGTTTATTTTCTGGAAGTGGATTTCATTACTGTAGTCTTTCCCACCCTACCCCAAATCAGCACCTATCCCTCAAATGCCATATTAAATTGGTGTTGGCCAGCAGGGAAAAACATAACACTGTGGAGGTAGATGGGGCAAAGGACTATTTGGATGATCTAACATCTTCACTTTCTTGCAGAGCTATTTCTGCTATAAAGGGAGGTCTGCATCACCTGTTTCTATATACACAGCTTCATTTCAGCAGGAAAAAGATTTGATATGGTGCAAATACTTGGTGAAGTCCAAGAGAAGACTTCACTATTTATACTGTCAGTGTATAAATTCATCCTAGAGAAAGAGCTGGCTCCCCCCACAGCCCTTTGAGGCCAGTTAATAGACACACTTGATTAGTTCTCCAAATCTCCTAATCTCCTGACAGCTGTATGAAGGTTTTGATTGTTGGATGGTTTATGCCAGGTGTGGAGACACCTAATCCAGCCAGGAGGTTTTGTCCTTTCCTTGTAGAGCTGAACAATCATGGCAGTAACAATAAAAGTCAGAAAATGAGTTAAGCACAATTGCATGTAGGGGAGTCCTATAAATAAACAGTTGTGTTTTTTTGACTGGGTTTGCAAGTAATAAATACAAATTTAATGATTACCTGGTGGTTTCTTACCTTAATGGCTTTTTATTTGTTTCTGGTAGTGATGTATGTACCGTTCTTTATTTTTCAATTTCTTACAAAGCCTGCAGTCATACGAAATATTTTGGTGAAAAGAGTAAGGCTTGGTTTCTTGCAGTTTTCTATGAGTGAATAGAGGACTTCAGGAGGAGCCCAGGACTGGGCTAACAAGTGGTACCTTGAGCTGTTTTCATGTAATTAGTATTGCTGGTTTTGTACTGCTCTGAATGTATAGCCTTGTCTTTCTACTTCTTTTAAAAAAAATTAATTAGCAGCTAATCCATGCTGAGTAACCCCTTTAGCTCGTGGTGTTTGCTTAAAGAAGCCTCATCAGTTAAAGAAGAAAGTGCCAGAGACAGTGGTTGTATCCAGAAGGGGAACTGATCCTTCTTCATGTTTTCCATGCAGCTATTTTGAGCTGGAGAGCAGCGGCCTGAGGGATGAGATCAGGTTCCACTACAGGTTTAACGGGAAGACGAGGACGGAGGTGTTCCCGTACCGCCTGGCAGATGGACAGTGGCACAAGGTTGCTGTGTCACTCAGTGCATCCCACCTTCTGCTCCACGTGGACTGCAACAGGTAAAGCAAATGTCTCCTGTAAATTTGTGTGTCTTGAAAAAATAATCTCTGGTTACGGGAGTAAAATTGGTAAAGGAGATTTTTTTGTTTTGTTTTGTTTTTCCTCACAAACGCCTCATTCGAGAAGCGCGCTAAAACTGCCGTGGGATAAGGAAAGGAAAACAAACTATTAAAGTGCAACAATTCATTGTGATTATGAACAAATGTGGAAAAGGTTGATTGCTGATGGGGGAGTATTAAATGCATCTCTGTAGTTTAGGCAGTAGCTGATGTTATGTTTGCCAGTGATTGCATTTAAGTGTGATGGATGGGTGGGACGCAGTCTGTTCTGTTGTGAACTGCTTCCCTCAGCATACCTGAGAACTTGAAGGATAGATAGATGCATCAGAGACTCTTTATTTTACATAATCAAACAATGTTGTTTTCACTGATTTTTTTTTTCCATGTGCTGCCCCATTTGGGAACTTCTGAGAAACCTGGAAGCTTCTTTTTTGCATGACTGGAACCAGTGCTTTTTATTTTCTGAAGGGTATTCTGTCTTTTCCCTTAGAAGCTGTGAAGGCTGCGAGGTGGCATATTGCCAGGATTTCAGGGAATGAAAAACAGCAAACCTAGAATCTCCCTTGCTTTGGGACTTGATCTCACAATGTATTGTAGAATTCAGACTTAGTGGCTGATGAGGAAATTTCAGAGAGCTTGAAAATGGGACTTTCATAATAGTCTTTATGAATGAGGAAAACAAACCATTACTTTTGTACCTTATTGCACTGAAGTGAATGAACAAAAAAAATGTTCAGTGAGAGGATCAGCATATGCATTTTGGTATCGTGGCACTTAAATGGATTGGGCGATGATAGCAGATTATTTTTTTTTGGAAGTCTTCATTTTGTTCAGACAGGCAGGATAAAGTTAGATGAGTATTATGGGAGTATGCAGTTATTGGAGCATTCGAAAAAGTTTGAATTTTGACCCAAGTAATTATAAGATACTGTTTTGAGAGGAATGTTACAACCATTTTCTGCGACTCCATTAACTACTGAAAAATCTAATCTGAAGGAATGTTGCTTGTTGGACATTATTTGGACCTTAGAAGCAATTAAATGCTGAGAGTAATTTTAATTTCATTGAGGCATGAAATGTACAGTTTGCAAAGATTCTCTTCATTTCAGTCATTTGATTTATTTATGTTCCCATTATTTATCTGTTATTTATTTGCTTTCAACAGAATGCTCTCTCTTTTTTTTTTTTTTTTATTTTTTTTTTTATTTGTTTATTGATGTACTGGGTTTTGGGACAGGTTCTTTGTTATCTACTTTGAAATATATATATATATTTATTTATTTTATGGACAGCAGATGTGTTTTGGGAAGACCCTCTTTAGCAGATTGTTTAGCTGGCTGCTTTCTTGCACAGGATGTAAAATGAAGACAACACAAAACGACTGCCTGGTGCAGAATTCTATCCAGGGACAGGAGAACTGCACAGAATCGTGGCTGTGACCTGATTTTCTTTACAGTAACAGGCAGAAATAGATAAATACAATTATGGAATGAGCTGTGCTGTCATATGAGGTGACAAATATGTCCAGCCATCTCTGTCAGGTAGCTCTAAGCAGGGCTGATCCATCTAACCATGTCCCTTAAGGTGGTACATCCTAAGGTTGCTTCCAGCATAAATCCATACTGAGATGTCTCTATTTGGCTGTGTATTGTGGTGTTTTATGACAACTCCTGTGGAAGAGTAATGGGAATAGTTCTGAAAGTATGACTTGAGGACAGTTCATAATAGAAGTTTAAATGAGAGGGAAAAAAAAAAAAAAAAAAAAAGGAAGTCGCTAAGTTCCTGAGTCAGCTGTAGCATCACTGTTCAGTTAATTAGAAAATTTTGTGAATGCTGGTGTTATTTTGGTTGTATCTTAACCCTTTATATCTTTGCACTTGGAAAAGGAGTCAATATCTTGTTCCTCTTGGCATTTTCTTATGACAGTGCAATAAATGTCTTCTGAAAACGAGGAGCAAGTCACTGAGGGGTACTTCTGAGCACTACTGAAAACCCTGGGCCTTCTTCATGTCAGTGTTAGGGAAGCTGCAGCTGAAAGTGTGAACAGAGTCCAGGATGAAGAGCTGTGGACTTTATGTGTAAATGTCACTATTTTGGGCTGGTGTGGTGTCTGGCCCTTGGCTGAGTTCAGGACAATGAGAAGTGATGCTTCTGCAGCCTTGAATGAACAAGAGGGATCAGGATATGAGCACAGTCAGTGTGTTCACCTGTCCCACCTCCTGCAGAGGTTTGGTGTCATCAGAACAAGAATTTAGCTTCCTGTGTACCTGCCTAGTTAAAGGAATTCTCAGCTTTTTGTTTACTGCTTTTGCCAGCAAAACAAAAAGGGAAAAGAAAAGAAATTGACTGCCAAAATGAATGCCTTGAATTTCTGCTGTATTTCTTTAGGGGGTTGCAACATTGCTTCCTTACAGACAGGCCTGAATTTGCATAAATGCATTACTTCTCTTGTTTAGGGCTGTGGTAATATGTTATATATTTGGAAGGCTTTTGTGAGCGAAGGATTTGTGAATGCAGCGTTACCAGAGTTAATCTGTACCTGAGAGTGCATTGCAAGTGTTTGCATTGGGAAAAATATCCAGTCACAACACATAGTTCTGCTACAGGGTTCATACTGTGATACCCAAAGCTAGTCTCTGGCCTCCAAGAACTGCAGCTGATCAGAAAGCATTGGAGAAGAAACTTATCTGTTTAATTTGTAAACAGATAGTCAAATCTACTTTTCCTCTTCCCAGCCCTATCACCCACATTACTCTGATTTGTAAAAATTGCCTTGACATTTGTGCTTGATTATCTTTTGGATTCAATTCAAAGTCAGCTTTGTTTTTCAGACCTGAGTAGGCCAGGGGAAAGTACTTGGGAACTAGCAAAGACCTGTAGTGCTTTTAAGCATCACCTTTAAAGCAGTGCAATTGTCTCTGTTCTAATGAGGTGTCATTTGGAGGGGGAAGCATCTGTATCAAAGGATATTTGCCCAAATCCTTTCGAAATCAGCTCCTGCTGCATCTCACCGGCTCCTTTTAGTGCTCCTTCAAGACCAAGGAGTGGGAATTGTAGCTTAGTTTGATGTTAGAGCTTGGAACTGCTGACTCAAGAATCATGGAATGATTTGGGTTGGAAGGGAGTTGAAAAATGATCTTGTTCCAATCACTTGCCACGGGCAGGGACACCTTCCACTATCCAAGGTTGCTCCAAGCCCTGTCCAGCCTGGCCTTGGGCATTTCCAGGGATGGGGCAGCCACAGCTTCTCTGGGCAGCCTGTGCCACAACACAGAGAAGAATTTCTTCCTATTATCTAATCTAAACCCACCCACTTTCATTTGAAACCATTTCCCCTTGTCCTGTCACTCTGTTTCCTTGTCCAAAGTCCCTCTCCAGCTCTCTTGTGGCCCCTCTAGGTACTGGAAAGTGCTAGAAGGTCATCTGAGCAAGGAGCCTTCTCAAGGCTGAACAGCCCCAGATTTCTCAGCCCATCCTCATGGGAGAGAAAAAAAAAATACCTTAAAGTCCAGACTGGAAACCCATTGAATGTCACTGAACTCTCCTCAGTGACTTAAAGAGCTTTTGAGCTGGGCCTAGATTGTAACCTCTAGCCAGGGATGTGTCTCAGAAAACTGACATGAGAAGCCACTTGCTAACATGCTTTTAACATTCTAGTAATGTTCTGAGAGCTTAGAAAAATGAAAAGACTGCATTAATTATAAATGTGCTACTGATGCACAAGTAAAACCTGTGCTCAAAGTGACATGGAAGTTTTTGGTAGGATCTGTGCCTCCCTGCTCTAGGCAAAAAGAGGTTGTCAGGGATTTTTTTTTGGTGAATGCTTGGATTCAGCTAGAGCAACTGTGTCACTGTCCTTAAATAACCAGTAATATTAATAGATATTTACATATATGTATGTGTGATCAAATTAACTCTGCCATGCTTCTTCCCAGATTGGGCCTCTGTTCATACCTGTGCTCTCAGGAGATTTGCAACCCCAAGAGGCTGTCAAAATCTCATGTTTGTCTTCTCTGGGAATTAGTTTCAGCTGTATTTTTTCTCAGTCTGTATTTTTTCCCATGGCACCTGACTATCCACTGGGATGCTTGTCCCCTATGACAGCAGCAGCACAGAAATAAATATGTTGCATTTAATGGTGTTGAGAAGAGTGAGGGAATAGCATAGAGACTACAATTTAGGAGATGGCAGGTACCGTATCAAAATGTATTTATTGACAATCTACTTGCAAAACAGAAATTCCAAGTTTTTCTCAGTGTAGCTGATTAATCTGGAGGGATAAGCCTGAGAGGTGTTTTAATTTTTTTTTTGGTTGTTTTATTTATCTTCAGCCATGTTGCTGCCAAGGTACTCACCTCTTCAGACAGTATCCATATTCCTTTACTTGAACTCTGTGGGCATAGAAGGGAGAGAAGGGTGCTTTGATGAAAAAATTAGTGTTCTTCCGGTGAAAAATCTGTGCTGGAGTGCCTTTTGCTGTGAATACAGCCTGTGATTTTGATGGACACTCTTAGCTGTTTGATGGAGGGGGTTGGTATGAGCATAAGAGAATAGATTATAAAACTGGAGCAGGCTTGGAAGTAGTCTCCAGCTGAAAAAAACATGTTGTCTGCTTCTTTTATGTTAGAACAGCGCATTAGGGAATAAAAAATGCATGAGCAGTGAGAACTTTTTAATTGGAAAAATAAATAAATTAAAGTAACATCCTCCAAATATGGGAATCCAAGACCTCGGAGTTCTTATAAATAAGATATTCTGGCTGCCAACCTGAGGTTTTCAACTGATCTAAACAAAGTTCTGTGACTTTATTTAAAGTGTAATAAATTTGAAGAAGGTTGAGGGATGTGTTTAAAAGAGGGGTTTGCTGCTTTGGTTACTGTAAAACACTTCCTCTTGAGAGGGAAAGTGGTGTGGTGGCAGTGCTATGCAGCTAGGTAATTTAGTCTCCCTATTTGAATATTTGAATACGAGTTTGTGACCCAGATTGCTTCTCTGCTTTCCAAGCTGTAGCAGAAGCTGTCAGAGAAGTGGTTACTTGGTGGTGGTGTAATTGTGCATTATGGGTGCGCCCAACTTCAGATCCCGTGGTATTGTGGACTGGAAGTTAATTTTCACATACCAGTTTTCCCTTTTGTTTGGCAGAAAGGCTGCAAAATGTTTGGGGTGAGAGACATCTCCAGCTGGCATAGCACATCAGCTGCCATCAGTCTCTATCATTACAGTGACTGCAGTTAACTGCAAGGAAATGTTGAGGATACAGTCAGCGCTTTTTCTTTTTAAAGGAAGCTTTTAAATAGCCAGGGTTTTTCACTGAATAGCTAATGCATCAGCAGAATGGTAGTATGGGTGTGACCAAAAGCTGAATGATGTGTTTTAATCCACTCCCCAATTAGGATGAATTTTTTTTTTTTTTTTTTTTTTAAATTCCAAAAAAGTCATTTGAACTGCTTTGTATACTGCATTGAGAGAATTGTGAGAATGTGTGAGTATTTATGAAAGTGCTGAAAAGGAAAAAAATAGTAACAATCCATATCTGTACCTGCCTTAGCCCCTTGGACCACCCCTAGAAGGCAGAAATCACTTGTACAGGTACTGGGGTACTGAGCTTCAGCAGAGAGGCCTCACACAGCTCCTGCTCAGCATGGAATCTGCTTTGGGCTCCTTTCAGGAGCTGATCCAGGTGCTGCTGGTGTCAGTAGAAGAGGAGCAGAAGTTATTCTCCAGCACTTTGTCTTCCACAGGAGCTTGAGGCAGAGTTTTAGGGGCCCATGGGGCCAGGGTTTGGTACCTGCAAGGTCTTCAATATAGACTCAGCAATGGTTTTGGTCCCCCTCTCCCCCCCCCCAGTCAGAACTGGGGACTTGTGGTGCTTTCTGGTGAACTGTAAGTGTTGGTAGGTAGGTTGATGGCTTCAACAGGACAGGAATATTGTGTTGTGCTTTTACCACTGGCATCTTGCATTCCTTGTATTTTCATGCTCTGGGTGTGTCAGAGGGAGAGGATGGATAATGGTAGAGGGAATGGTCTTAAATCAAGACTGGCGAGCCTCAGGGGGTTTAGTAATTTCCAAAAGTGTGTGACTAGGTGTATTATCAAATTCTCAAATATTTCTATATTGGTCCAATATACCTGTAGACATTTTTTTTTAATGTTAAAAGCAATAAATCTTTAAATTGGTGTGGTTAGTTACAAGAGCAGTCTCTGAAAATTTAGCTTGCATAGTTTGAAATGTATCTGGATATTTTTCTACTAGTTTTTTTTCAGGAGAACCTGTTACTTGGCTCTATTCTCTTTTTATTTGTTGGTGTGGGAGTCATATGGACAGAGAGGTGATCATAGTAATTTAAGAGTCAACCAGATAAAGCAAATGTTTTGAGCTTTTTCCTTTCAGATTGTAAAAACAATTATCTTGCTCTAGCCATGCAGATTAACTGAGATCTAAGAAATAAACTGACTCTTCCACTTGAAGTGGTTAGCTTAACTCTGGAGTTCAGAACTACAAGTCACATAGGATAATACTGGAGCTGAACTAAGAAAATGATAACATAATTCTAGTTAAATACTTTTGTAAAAACATTAGATCTTTGCCACAGAGCAGGTGAGAGCCCCTCTGAACTATTCAGCAACAGACTTGAGACCTTGAGTCTTCATGTAGCAAATAGTACAGAGCTTTTCCAAAAGATCTGCAACCTCCTGAGCGTGGTGGGGCTTGAGAGGGTGACAGCAAACAGGGTTGAGACTGCTGAGGTCTCTGAAACCGGCCCAGAGTTTTATGAAGTGGATTAATACTTGAGGTGGATTAATACTTGAGGTGTCTCTGTTTGGCAGTTTAGCACAGAAGGTAATTACTCTATGAATCCAGTCTTTACAAAATCCTCAAGTTGGCTGCAGGGAGGTAGAGACTGCTTGATTGCATTTCTTAATGCCCCCAAACCTGACAGTTCTCATTATTTCGTGATTTGGCGGCAGAAAATTGACAGCACCCTTAAGGGCAGTGGTGCAGCATCAGTCACGTTTGTTCCTTGGGTGTGAGGAGCTGGGGCCATATGGGGTGCTCAGAGGTGGAAAGTGTCAAGGCTTGGAAACCCCGAGTGGGGCTCTGGGGTGCCAGGCAGTGGCTCGGGTCTCACTGCAGCAGTGGTGTGTGGGCAGGACCAGCAGCTCTGTGGTGTTTGGGGTGGTCCTGCAGGGGAAGGGGGTCAGGCAGTATTGGAACCCTGGGCACTGAAAATTTCAGACTTTCTGTGCTGACAGGCACTGACCCCCAAGAAAACACTGCATTTGACCTGAGGCTTCCAAAATTGAGTGACAGCACTGGGATTATGGGTGTGTAGTTTGAATAGAAGTGCGTGATATCACAGGGTGGAAAACTTAAGAGTTCAAGGTTTTAGAATATAGTAATATATATATAGCAAGATGGAGGTTTTAGGGTGGAGGCCAGTCCTTCTTTGTCACCTTCTTCTCCATGGGTCTGGGTGGTATTTTGTAATTGGATAGAAAAGTCCTCATTGCGGGCCACGGGTGGTTGGTTATTGGGTTAAAAGTAAAAATAATTGAGGTGTCATTTCATAACTGGACAGTTTGTCCTTAAAAGGCCTTGTAGAGAGAGAGATAGAGGCCTTTTTTGACTTTGTTAGCTAGAAATCACGGCTTGGGAGACTGTAATGTAGATAAGAATTAATAAACATCTGAGTCCGAACTTGAAAACTTTCTCGAGCATTTAATCCTGGCTCCGACAGAAAAGGGGATAAAAGAGCAACAAAGGCAGGCTCTGTGCTGGGCATGGGGACAGCAGAGTTCCTGGTTCAGTGCTGTGGGTGTGAGCTGCTTGCCCCAGCTGAGGGAATGGCAAAGGCAACACAATCTTGTGCTTCAGAAGGTGAGGTGTTCCTGCCAGTTGAGGAATACTCCATTTCTACACAGCTAAGTGTTTAGTGGGCTAGTTGGTGTAGCTTTTTGGTGGTGTGGGTTTGTTTTGTTTTTTTTTTTTTTTTCCAAATGGGGGAAAAAATCAGATATTAGCATCTGCTTCCACTTCAAATATTTTAATGACATGAAGTGTAATCTGTATTACCAGTGGAATGATACATGGAAGAATCAGTAAGGAGGAAGATGGTAGTTTGATCCTTGGCACAGGAGTAAAATAATTTGCAATTTCCAGTCCTGTAACTTGTCCTTGTATCCGAGACCAGGCAGTAAATGAAATAATCAGTGGGAACTGCATTACTTGATTGGGCTGCAGTTTTAGTGGCATCCTCTTCAGCACATCAATAGTGAAAGCAGGTAACCAATAACTACCACTGTGCCAGCTAAGGCAACTTGGACTTTTTCAGCCCAAGCTGAATTTTTCTCTGTCACACCAGCTACTTACCTTAAACTTGTCTGAAAGATGTGCCATGTGGTATCCCTGGGGGACAACCCAGTGCAGCCTGCAGTGAGAACTCTCATTGACTTGAGCAGAACCAAGCTTTCACCTCCCCAGTGTGTCAGATGTTGTGAGAAATGTGCTGTCCCTGCAGAGTGCTTTTCTGCCCGTCTGCTGGCAGTTTCCATCTAAATTTAATTTTAGAACCAATATAAAGGCTGGTTCTATGTTTACTGTCTGTTTCATCCACCTCCCCAGTCATGGCCAATTAGTTATTTGTGGAGAGAGTGTAATGTTATCTTTCAAACAACCAAGACTAAACCAGACAGTTGGAAAACACCGTGGGAGAAGGGAGATGTGGGTTATCGGATGAACCTGCAGGAAGAACTGAGGAGCAGGGGGTGAGGACATGGAATTAGTGTTACAGAGACAGTGGCTAATGGGGGAGGAAGAGTGGCAGCTCCAGGGAGAGCCCAGTGCCTTTGCACAGTGCTGAGACAACACCAGGGGCAGGGCCATGGCACGAGTGTGGCGGCGAAGGCGAAGCCTGCAATCCTCAGCCTGCAGCTGCCTTCTGTCACTGCAGCAAATTGGCTCTGGAATATGGATGAGGTTATTTTATGATTACATACAAATCCTCCAGTGATGACATGAACCCCTTGATGAGATGATCCTGTGACAAGATACCCTGTAAAGCAATTAACTTCTCAGCAGATGTTTTTGGAAGGGGGGAAGAAGCTGTTTAGTAGAAAGGTTTCTTGTGGCTGGCTGAATTCTAAATTTATCTTTTGTAGCAGTGCAGAAAGAGTTGAAATCAAAAGCCTTGTTCTTCTCACAATTGCTCCTATCTTATTGTACTAGATAAATCAACTTTGGGGTTGAGAGGAGCCTGAGACAAAGGAAAGGCAAAGGCTGCATATGTTTTGTGAAGAGGGGCTGTTCCAAAGCTGTAAAAGCTTATCATGCCTCAGGTTCTGCTGTAACTGCCAGAGTGGAGGTCGTGTGCTGCAGGTCTTGGGCTGGGGACCAGCACATCCCTCTGAGTGGCAGGCAGATGGAATAGAAGCAGAGTTTTAGAACTGCCGGCTCTTACTCAATAAACACCTTGTGAAAAAATAATCTTAGAATTTTTTAAAATTTATTTTTTCATGGCAAAATAGAGGTGGCGTAAGACATTTAATCATGGTTTTACCTTTTTGTTCTGATAACATTTTGTTTTGGGGTTCGTTTTGCTGCAAGACCTTTGTGCACATTTTGATGCACATTCTTCTTCTTTTGCTTTCTGATTGTAAGATTGGCTTAATTGGCTACTGCTTGTTTCACAGAGATTCTAATGCAGTTTTTTATCTCAGTTGTATCTTGCTCTAAGGGTTTCTTGTTTAATTTGTGGGAGAGGAGCTTTTCTTCCTTTTATATCTTGAAAGAACCCATTGAATTAATTTCTTCCTCTTATTTCTAGAATCTGCTTTTAATTGCTCAGGCTTGGTTTGATGATATTTTGCATGTGGGATGTACTCTGAACATTTGGTTCATCTGAGATGGGCTCTTGGTATGATACTTGGTGGGGTAACAAATGAGTGTGCTGTGATTTTAGCTTTCTTGTTAACAGTTTGCTTTATTCAGTGTTCTGGTTTAGAACCTGAGCTTCAAAGCTTGCTGAGGTTAAAGGGTGTCTTTCAGGGACCCTGTGAGTTTCAGTACCGTCCTCATTTATAAGTGTATTTGTCTCCTTGACTGTCGTGGATACTTGTGTGCATCATAAAACCCCTACTGCTCTGTGGGTTATGCTCTGGTAGCCAGATAGTGATAGTTGCTCACAAGTGGTACAGAGATGCTGATATACCTTTGGAGAGTCAGATATTTGTTTGAAAAGTGGCATTTGATCCATGTACCTCTCAGCTCTATATAGAGATGTTTAAAGTCCTGAATTCACTTTAATCCATAGAAGTTGTGCACATTGATTTTTATAAGAAAAGTCTGTATATGTAAATGACATTCACCTCAGCACTTCAGAGGAAGAATTCTTTTGACCTAGACACCACCTTAAGTTCTGCAGAATATGGCAAAAATTATCATTTTCACCAAAACCTGTGACAAGTACACTCTGTGTGTGTGCTTCTGCTACCTGTAGATTATGTACAAGTTTTATGGGCAATGTCAGGGCCAGGAGCCACATGCTGTTGAGCTCAACTTTACCTAAAAGAAAAAGGTTGTTGTGTGGTTTAGTGCTGTGAGCCAGCTGAGCACCACACAGCTGCTCCCTCTACAGTGGGTTGGGGAAGGGATTTGGAAGGATGAAAGTGCAGGGGGAAGGGGGGGAAGGTGTATTGAAAAATAAAGGCAGTTTAACAGGTAAACAAAGCCAAATAAAGAATTAATTCACATCTCCCATCAGCTGGCAGGTGTTTAGCTGTTTTCCTGGAAGAAGCAGGACTTTGTCTCACATCACGGTTGCTTGGGAAGACAAATGCCCTAACTCCAAACATCCCCATCCCCTTTCTGCTTTCCCCCAGCTTGTATTGCTGAGTGTGGTGTGATGTGGCAGGGGGTGTCCCTTGGGCCAGCTGGGCTCTGCTGTCCTGGCTGTGTCCCTGTAGGGATGCAAAATCCCTCTGGGCCCCATCCACGCAGGCCCAGGAATTAAAACCTTCAGAGAAACTAAAATACATAAATCCACATGGACACGAGGCAGAAATGCAGGTTTAGTTTTAAATAAGTAGAGTGCCTTAAACAAATAGGAGCCTGTATTAGTTAGTAAGAGAAGCCCTGAAGACTAGTTTAAAGTTCAAGTAGCACTGCCTTTTGCAAAGTTAACTAAGTCCTGGTCATAACAAGAACAACGTAGCATTGCCAAGTATTCCTAGATAGAACAAGATAGAGTAGAATTTGTGCAAGAAGTTACATTACTTTTGCACCTCAGCCTTAGGTTTAGGAGATGTCCAACGAGGCAATACTGGCCTTGTGTTTCTACCTGATGGATTAAAAATAGAATAAAATGCACTGCTTTGAGGATAATAGCTCGCTCACAGAACACAGATCACGGATGCTGTTGTTGCTGCTGCTGCTACAGCGGCTACTGATAAGGTGCTGCTGCATCTGCTTGGGACTTAGGGACTTCATGCTAGAAGGCTTTCTGCACACTGGGACAGACTGTGACAACTTTGCTTCTATGAGGCTTATTTTAGCAATGCAGTAAAGGATTCCTACTTGTACAGCCACCCAGCTTTTGGTCTTCATTGGAGACACACTACAATCTCGACATGTCCCCTCCCAGGCTCTGGTGTGCCCCCAGCCCCAACGCTGGTGGGGCCGTGTCCTGGGGTGACTTTGTGATGCTTGTACCCCCAGTTGTTCTGTTTATGCTGGATATTCAGTTCTACACCTTTAAAGCTGGTTCTGGGAGTGAAGGTGGGGAAGAAAGAAGCGCAGGATTTGTTTTGAGAAACTGCACTCACTCCTACACATTCTGCTCCTGGACTGTGTTGGTCTGCAGCACGGACAGACAGCGGGGCAGAGATCTCCTGTGCTTTTAGTTAGTTTTAGCTGGCTGAGGTAGAGAAGCTCCCTGGAGTGTGGTTTTTTTTTCGTCTTTCCTGGAACTGTTCAAACCTGCTCTGGACCCAAAACCCAGCAGAGCACTGGGAGCTCACACCAGCAGCCCACCGGGGCCCAGGGTGGCATTTTCCTGCACTGGAGGGACTGATGAGAGACTGAGCGAGCCCAGCTACACCATGGCAAGGACTTCTCTCAGTTTTGCCATCTCTCTTCAGAACGGCAAGAGGTTTTGTTGTTTCATATTTTTCATTTCTTGTGCCTGTGGGCACTTTGTTTGTTAAATAAATAGTTCTTTCCACTTTTCTCCAAGGAAATTTTTTTTCCCCGACCAATTGGGGGGAGTGGCTGCTTGAGTTTGGTATTCTGGAGGGACCCCATTTGGAGGTTTTCTCCCAAATTTTCCCTAAGCCAGGAGAGGCAGTGTGAGGAGCAGAAGAGGCGCTGACACTGTGCAAGCACTGCTGACCATCAGCTAAAACACGGGTGCCATACCCACACTGCTCGGGTCACAAAGCCAACACGTGGCACACTACCAGCTGCTTTGAGGAAAATCAGTCCTAGCCAAAAGCAGCAGTTGCCAAACTGAGAAACGTGATAACTGTTTGGGTGTCAAACCAGCTGTCTTGACACTAAAAGCCCCGCTCTGGATACATCACACGAAAGATACAGTTGGCCTCATAGTTTGGCATATTTTATTTCCTCTATAACTCTTGACAGTCCTAAGCAAATGGCCAAATTCCTGTTTGTGCTGAGAGTCTGACTCAGCCTGTTTTCTGGGTTTTTCACACTTTCAGAAGTGCTGTTTTTGTTACATGGAGATGGGTAAACATTGCAGCCTTGTAGACAGGCTGTTAGGGCTTAGACACTCTTTACACTGTTGTTGTCAGGAACCATTTGTATCTGTTTTGTCATTTGCAAGTGAAGTTCATAATGCTGACCTTGCTCGCAAAGGTGTTGGAATCTACCCCAGGTTCTCCAGATGAAAGCTGCCATAGAGGCAACTCTGACAGATGCATTTCTGCCCTTCATGGGGCCACTGCTGTGTCACATAATGGGTCCAGTCCTCTACTTTGGGTCGATAATAATGATTTGTTTTAGTTTAGTGCTGAAGAAATTCTGATAAAATTCGTGAATAAGTTTGCAGGAAACTGAAGAGCTTCATATGTTTCATAACGAAAGCCCCACACAGGCAGATACCCCTGTGAATTCACCCTTACTCAGTTGATGTGGGGAGAATAAACCCCCAAACCTGACAGTGAAACATGCTCTTGTGATCATCTTCACTTGCATTTGTGTGGTTTCCTCCTGTTTGTTTTTTTTTTTTTTTAAATAGGACTTTATTTAGATGAATTTTTGAATTTAGATTTGCATTTGGAGTAATTAAAATGAAAAACAGAGTACATTAACTTTGTCTCTGTGATTATACAGGAAAATCAATGAAATCATTTGGGTGGCAGACCTTGAAGGGAATGTAAACTGAGCATGCACTCTTGAGTCTTTTACCTAACATATGCTATTACTGGACACCTATTATTTTTTTTTTCTCCCAAAGCTGAACAATAACTTGATTAAATGGTTGGCAGTTACTATTGTATATTCAAAACTTAATAAGAAAAGGCTTCCCTCATACCCCAAGATTTTAATCTAAATTGCTTTCCTCTGTTAAGTGATTGTGAACTCCTCCTATACTATGCCAGAGGAGATAGCACCAAAAAAAAAAAATCAAAATTTCCCTCAGGAAGTTTATTTTTCTGAAACAAAACGCTGGAAGCTGAATGAATAATTCAGTTAAAGTTGCTCCAGAACTGAATGCATGTCAAATAATGCATCCTATCTGTAAACACTATCAAGAAAAATCCAATCACATTGGTGTTGACACATTTTCATTGGAAGCATATAGAAAATAGGTTGAAAGAGAAATATGTAAAGATATCTTAGTATTTATTTTTAAAATCAATTCTTAATCTCTTTGGAAGAATAGATACGAGGACAAATGCCAATGCTGCATCTTTAAAGCTAGGAACTGATATAATCAATCAGTTTCCTTGTGCAGGCGGGTTCAGAAAATGTTGGATCAACTTTTTGAAGCAGCTGATGATTTTTATACATTGGGCTGTGTTAGGAGGCCTCATTTGCAGTTTCAGAGGTTTACTGTGTTTTTGCAGGCTCAGCTGGAGATGATAGCAAGGGTCAAAGGTGGCCAACACCTCTGCAAATTAGGTTAGGAAAAGGATTGATGCAAAACATAGGGAACTTCCTTCTCTCCTCTGACTTTCTTTACAGAAGTTGAGACTGCTGTTTCAAAGACTGCCATGAACAGAACTTTTCTATACCCTTCAGTATATTTAAAGGATCTGAAGATCCAGATGGATGTATACAGGGTAATGAACGGTTGCAAGAGAGTCTAATTTTTGAGCATCAGGCTTTGAATTGCAAAAATCTGTTTTGATGATTCACCCTGATGTCAGGAAGGGCTCCTGTGCAGCTGTTGGAGGGGCCTTTAGAGAGTGATTCATTTACTGTAAGATGAATCACACCCTAGAAACACTCATGTCTCTTCATTAAATAAGCGAGTCTAGAGAACTAGCTCCACCGTAGGTATGAACTTCTGAGACGTTTAAAATTGGGATTGCTGAATTCAACACCTGTTCTCTACATGGAGATTTAGAGCTTCCCTCTGAGGAGGGACCCCAAACAAAGGAACCCTTGGGCTTTTATACCCTCACAGTCTAAATCTCTGTTTCAAGCATGATTAATGCAGTTCAGGGCTGTGTGTATTTAAAAATTCCAGAGAATATTCTAAGTTGGGAGGGATCTACAAGGACCAGATTCCAGCTCTTAAGTGAACGTCCCATGCCAGGATCAAGCCCTCAACTTTGGTGTTGTTCAGCACCGTGCTCTGACCAGCTGAGCTAATCTCAGGGTTTTCATATCCAAGCTGAAAATAGAAGGCATGTTCCTCTTTTAGTAACCTTCTCATATTGCAGACACAGAAGGATTTGAAAATGTCGTGATTTAGTGTGCTGCTTTGTAGTGACTGTTGAGTTGCAGACTGTTTTATGGTCGAGAATTTTAGGCAGTGGCACCTCCTGATCAGTCCGTGTTGGCTGATGTATCCTAATGTGAGCAGATGTGAAGTTTATTTTCATGTTCTGCTAAATATTTCAGCAGTTTCAAAAATGCGTCTGGCATGGCAAATAATGTGTTTGTGACGTAGAGCTGCATCTCCACAGAAGTGGAAACACTCTTCAAGTGTTAACTTTGGCTTATAAAGATTGTATGTAAGAAATTATCTTCACTGCAAGAGACAATTCCGTGTCACGTTTTTTTCCAGAGGGAGTGTCACCCAGTGTGTGAGGCAGTTATGCCCAGTCTAAAGTCTTAGATTTTGGGCGAGACTTTGTGATTTTGGTTAATCTGTATTTCAGCCTGCACATGTATAGAATGAAGGTATTTCCCTTTTTCACCATCCTAAATTAGATATATACCATTGTACCATTGTATATTTACACATTACAAAGAGCTAAAAATGATTTATATTGAATACCTGGGAGGGGAGCTGTCTCCTTTGTCCAACAGAGGTTGATTTCTAGAGAAATTCTTCCTCTATGCAGGGCAAGATGTGTGTGTGTGTGTATTAGGATGCAAATATTTTAGACATGCCTCCTTTCAGGAATCCACTGACTATTTTATAGATTTTCTGGTTTTTGCATATTGTCTTCATTATGGCAGAAATGCCTGTTTGAAACGTGTCCTTGAGAGAGGTGATTCTGGTGATTGCTCAAGAATACTTAATAAATCAAAGCATGCAGATAGGGTAGAGATATAGGTACAAAACACAAGAATATTATGGGTATTTGTTGATTAACAAGTGTATCAGCAGGTGCATTTCTTACTGTATTTTGCTAAATGGATCAGTGGTTACTGGATGTATTCTGAGCATGAACATTTCAAGACAGTAGGATTGGTTCATTGTCCTATTACCCTGGTTTTATGGTTTAACTTCTTTGAAATATGTTGGCATAAAGTGGGGGCAAATCAAGCTTTCTCTTGGAAAGTGAATGCAGCAATCATAAATCTGAAAGCCTGAAGTGTGTAGTAGAGCTTCCATTAACCTGTGAACCTGGGTCTGCTTGTGTTGGAGGGGATATTCAGTCTGCAACAGTTTTAGTGACCACAGTTCCCCTGAGTCCTCTTTCTGAGCCTTCCTTTTCTTGTGAAGAGTGTATTGTGCATTTCTCTGTGTTGGTATCAAAGCCAAATATGTTGGAAACTGGTCTCCAAGGAGGTCTAGGCCAGCACTTCATAAGCTGAAGTGTATAATTTCGCTATTCATATGCCAAATGCAGAGTATTGGTCACACGGGTATAAAGCCATAGAAAGTGACACACCTCAGCCCAGAAAGTCAAGTAAGGGAAAGTGAGTGATGTGGAAGCTTAATGTGGGTGTTTTGTTTTGTTTGTTTGGGGTTTCTTTGCTTTGTTTTGTTTTAAGGTTTTTTTTACCTGATGTGCTTTTCCACCTTTTCATTTCCCAAGAGTATAGAGGGGCTTAGGGGAGTAGCAGTATGTGGTGTGTATACTTGCCAGGCCTTTTTTTTTGTGATGATGTTTAACAGTATGCAATAATAAAGTAAATTGACACAGTTTGTGAATCAAATGGTGTCAACCAAAGCATCTTTTGCCATAAAAAGGTAATCAAAGACTGATCAACATCTCATGCCCTCTCTTGACTCCTAAGCCTGTTACTTCATAGGCAGATCTAAGGAAAACAAACCAGCCTCGTTGACATATGTGGAATAAGGCACAAACTGACCCCAATGAGCCCCTTAATTTAAGGTAAATACCTGCTTCAGAAATGTAGTTTGAATTAGAGTAGAACAGTAGATGAATATGGGGAATCTTGAGCTTTTGTGTCTTAAGGATGGCACTTTGTGAATAGACTGGAAGGAAGGTGACTGCAGCCCTGTCCACATCAGTTGAAAGAGTGTTAAAACATCAGAAAAGACAAGATAAGCCATGTTAGCTTGTCTCTGATTTGTCTTCCTAACTTGCTGTTGTTGAACTGTCATATAACAATGTCAAGTTTTGATTTTTTTTTTTTTTTTAATATGCAATTGCAGATAGATATTGTCAAGTTCTTTTATCAACTTTAACTAGGCCAGGTGAATAAAAATCAAATATTCTTCAATAAGTAGTGCTTTTCAACCCTGGCAGCACTGGGATTTTATATATTAGGAGAAATGGAGTTCGTTATTGAATATCGACTGGTCTTTTCAGGAGATGAGAAATTTTCCAGCGAGGGCATTAGTAACTGAAATCATGAATAAAACTGTGCTAGATATACAAAGATAAATTCCTCATATGACAGAGCAGTTCAGTGCACATGCTCTCAAGGAGCTCATGCTCAAGGCCCACATCAATTCTTTGTTTCTCATTCAATATTTTGCCACAGCTTTGCATTTGTGTAGCTCAATTTTGCATGAGGTATGACAGAAGGCCTCTGCTTACACTTTAAATTATTGATAGAGATGGTGCATGCAAAAATCCTGTAATTCTCAAAACCTGATTTAAAAGAATATCGTGTTGTTTTGCTGTTTGGACAGGTAAAACAGCTCAGCATGGTAATTTTGTAGGTAGGCCTAATTAAATAGGGGAGAGAGAAATTTCCTAGAGCTCTGAATGTATCATGTGCATGAAATGTGATGAGTTCGGGCTGATGATAATTATAATAAACTTTAGCAATGAAATTATGAGTATTACAAGAAGTCTTCTGACTCTTGTACTCACATTCTAAAGCTGTAATTTTCACATAACTATTTTGTTCTTAGGTTGGAGATTTTTCTTCTTGTTTCTTTAAAAAAAAAAAAAACAAAACAGGAGCGTTAGCCTTTGGTTTTATATATTGCTTCTAATTCATCTTGACAAATAGTTTACTCTTTTTTTTTGATAAGCAAAAGTGGGTGGGACACAGGACCCTGTACTTTGACCAAAAACTTTATAGATCTTTCTAGAAGTTCTTTAATGCTGGGATGTTATTCTAGGCCTCTCCAAATAAATGAATGTTCCAATAGTGTGATATGGTGGATTTAACCCTGGCTGGACACCAGGTGCCCAACAAAGCCACTCCCATCACTCCCTTCCTCAACTGGACAAGGGAGAAAAGAAAATAATGAAAGGCTTGTGGATTTAGATAGGGGCAGGGAGAAATCCCTTACCTGTTACAGTTCAGGGCAAAACGGACTACTTGGGGAAATTAGTTTAATTTGTTAACAGTTAAATCAGAGTAAGGTAATGAGAAGTAAAACCAAATACCTTCCACCCACCCTTTTCTTCTTCCTGTGCTTGTTTCACTCCTGATATTTCTCTGCCTCGTCCCCACAGGTGGCACAGAGGGGGATGGGGAATGGGGAGCACCAGCCTCCCCATGGAATCTCTGCTCCTGTGCTGGAGCATCTTCTCCCCCTCCTTCTGCACTGACCTGGGTGCCTGCAGGGCTGTTTCTCTCATGTGTCCTCAGTCCTCTCCCTAGATGGAATTGCTGTTGCTCAGTAACTTTTCCCCCTTCTCAGATACGTTATTCCAAAGGTGCTGCCACCATCAGTGAAGGGCTCAGCCTTGGCCAGCACTGGATCCACTGGAGCTAGCTGGCACTGGCTCTGCTGGACATGGGGGATGTTCTCACAGAAGCCACCCTGCTGCCTAACCCTTGCAATACAAACCCAATACCCATGGCAACTTGCAACATGAAAAAATCACTGATTACACTTAGTGAGCCTCTGGTAGAAACACGTGGAGTGTGATTGTGAAGATAAGTTCAGTTGATGGACTTCTGTTTTTCTTCTGTGTTCGTTTTTCATGTTTGTTTTGAAGCCATAGCTTTAAAGAAAGGAATAACTTGGCCACAGATAATTTCACCTCTTTAAGCTAGGGGTCTTGGCAGACTCAGAGTCTCTTCTCTTGGCTGTCACACTGCTGTGATTACACAGCCAAGCATACTCCCTGTAAACTGGACAGTAATAGAAATAGATTTCACCATCTCCTCCATCATCCTTGTTAAGCATGGTGTTTTTGGTATGAAGCAGGAAGTTCATGGCTCCCTCTGATGTGACATGGCAATATGAGAATCCAGGGTCAGTAACTCTGGCCTTGAATTTTTCATGTTCTGAAATGATGATATCATTGTAGCTGTCTGTGTTCCTGGAAAAGTTGTTATGAAAACTTCATAACGGCATGGCTGCACAAAGAGAGTTCCAATGTTATGGAATCTTCATGTATNGCAAAACCTTTTTAGAATTCCGAATACTTTGTCAATTTAAAAATTGTGTTGCAGCAATTTTTCATGAGTTAATTTTAGAAATTTGGTATGCAGGTTGCTGCAGTTTATGCAGTACACAAAGGTTGCTTATGGACCTCGTATCACTTGCTGTCACTGGTACATACCAGGCATATATAAAGAGGTCCCATTCTGTGCCAGACCTGTGCTGGTGACAGACACAAGGTGGATGTGCAGTAGAGGCACCACACGTGAGCACCCAGCCTGAGGAAATCCAATTGCAAGGGGAGAAAGGTCCACGTGGGACCATGAATGGCACAAATGTAGAGGAGAATAAAAAAAAAAAAGCGGAGTAGAGTGGCATAAAGTTCTTTTGTGAAGTTTGTTTAAAATTCTGACCAATCTGAAAGCCCCAAGGAGTTGTTGGATTTGGTTGGATTTTGTGTGTGATTGCACATTTTCTCTAGGGTGGATTTTGGAAGACATCCCTAGACTAAGATGGTCCTGTTTTATTTTTTTCCCTGCTGTGGTGGGTTCTGGCATTGTACTGCTTCAGTCGAGTGCGGCATTGCTGCACAAAGAGAGTTTCAATGTTATGGAATCTTCATGTATTTGTGATTTTAATTTTTTTTATTTTATTTTAAAATTGTAATATGCTTTCTTCACCCTGATCAGTGATAAATATTGCGTTTAATGAAAATTTTTTAGCTGTTTTATTTTTGGTTGTGTTTTCCACCTTTTATTGTTACCTGATTTTGCCGAGGAATTTTTCAGAGGAAAGAGAAAATTCAAGTAAATGCAATGTCTTCCCTCTGCAGGATTTATGAACGTGTCATTGATCCCCCAGAAACAAATCTGACACCTGAAAGCAATTTATGGCTCGGACAGAGAAACAGGAAACATGGTTTCTTTAAGGTAAGCGGATATGAAATGGCACGTGGAGAAGGAAAGTAATGAATAGTCAACAAGACACTTCCAATCACTTGTCTTAGACTCGTGAAATATGATGCACATGAAATTTGGTAGGAACTGCAGGCAGTTTGTAAACAGCTTGTCTACAAGGTAAAAGTTTCTGGTATTTATTCCAGTTTTGGATAACGAGCCACAGCACGAGTGTTTATCTGTGAAAGGAGTCCGCAGAGCAGCAACAGCCCAATCTGCCTATCCTCAGTCTGGGCATGGATTTGTTGCCAAGGTGATTTACCACCCACCCGGTTTCCATGTGAAGCTGTCACTTCCTAAGACAGTTTTACAAGTTGCCTCTTTTCCGAGGTTATCTCCTCAAAGTCCCCAGATTTCCAACAAGCTAGGACAATCATGCTGAAGGTATTTCGGCATAGTAGCTGGCAATTTTAATTGTGAAACAGAGGTAAAAGCCAACTTCTGACTTAAATGATAGTCTGAGGGTTGCTCTGAACCTACAGTGCATTTCATCCTCCAGCAGCTGAGCTGTCACTGTGAAGTGAAATTGATAGTATTATTTTATTCTACAGCTGTTGGTTTTTTTACCTCAGCTGCTTCCCACTATTCCACAGATGGTAAACATATGTTTATAGCTACAGAGGAAAAGGAAGAAGTTATATTGGAGTCGCCCGCCTTAAATTCTTATTTTATGCAGGCAGTCAGAGCCTCAGAAGTCTGGGATATTATATGTTTGTAAATTAATATTTCTACGTGTTAACACTTTGGAAACAGCAGGGTAGCTAATGATATGCTAATGAACTGACAATTTTTATTGATCATAATGAAAGCCGACAAGTGTCTTACTTTGCTTTATGTGTGCTTGAATATTTTACTAACTTTCTTCAGGGCAGAAATATAATTGGTTGTGGTTTTTTTAATCCTGCTTGAGTTTCAGAAGTCTTACTTTTTTTTACGTTAACTCATTGCAAAAACTTGGGATTTTGCCAGTTTGTAAAGAGTACGCATCTCTTTCCGTATATTTATATGCTCAGCAGGATTTCCCTTTCTTTTTCAAAGCAATTTGTTTCACTGTTTTAGCACATAAAAAAATAGATATATTTTCCTTAATGTAAACAGAGATCTGCAGGGAAATAAGAGCATTAAAAAAGAATTAGCATTTTTGTATGTGTGTTGGAGCCGTGAAAATGTGTGTAAGGAGAAGCAAGTTTGTTGTGTGAATGATCTTTTCTCTTAGACCTTTTGTTACTGATATTGTTACTGTGCATTTTCTTATCCCATTGCTCTTTCCAGTCGATTGTGCCTATGATCTTCACCTTTTGTGCCTCCAGTTCTCAACTCCATCCTGCCACAGTGGGGAGGGATAGAAGAAGGGGGATGGAGAGGGAACAGCCTGGGGTTTGGGGGAGTCTGGGTGGGGAGACTGAACTGGGGAGTACCATTCCTAAACCAGGACAGCCTTAACTGGTGGCCAGTGAAGGGTGGAAATAACAACAGAGCCAGAACGGGTTGATAACTTGCTTGCTTTAAGCATCTGTGGTATTAGGTGTGGAGCACTGGCCACAACGTTGTTGCCTGGCTTGTTCTTGTGAGTGTGGTGCCTAACCCCGTATTTGTTCCCTAAAATGACCCTCACAATGGTCTTTTTTGGTGCAGGGAGAGGGAGGGATCTGGATTACTCTGCTGCTGATCTGTGTGATATCTGCTTGTGACTTGATGACGTCGAGGCCAATGAGGATTATTTTGGGTGTGTGTTCAGTGTGGTTCTCCTGCCCTTATCTAGGGTTCTTTGGTGGGAGGGTCCATTGATGACATGATAATAATCATATCTAGTCTGTGGGTTAAGGGGGGAGTGGGATGATTTTCCACAGCTTTTCACCCCCTTTTCCTACTTCAGGCCTGTTAAAACGGCTTTTGAGAATTTTTGATTTTGTTTGTAAGTTAAGGAAAACATGTTCCTGTTGCTGTGTCTGCTATGTTTTCTCAGTATGGTCTACAGTACCATGTTTAGAGTCAGGACAGCGATTTCTGGGAGGGTCCAGCAGATATCTGCCCTGAGGGGGAATAATGGTGTCATGGAACGAAGGAGAAAATGGCCTGGTATTTAGAGAAATTCTCTGCTCCAGTGTTTTGGGAGTTCACCCTTGAACAGCTACAGGGCTCTGATAGAGTGACAGTATTTGCAACAAGAATGCTCTTGGCAACTCCAGAGAGGAGCAGCTCAAGCCAGGCAAACCCCTCCATGGAATTGTCTCTGCTCAGGGACCGGGGACCACTTGGTGGGTAATGCAGAGAGACAGGGAAACACGATGTGTACCTCGAGGGGATTTGGTTTTGGATAAGCACAGTCTGTGCTGTTGAACTGTATTTATAATATTGGTTGCTGCCTGACACTGTCACTGTGTGTGGTCACTGCCATGGACAGGGAGCGTGCACTGCTCCAGACACAGCAATGGTGAGCTCCTGGTGCAGCAGCCAGCCAGCAGCACAGCAGCCCTCCTGTCCTGGGAGACATCCAGGGTGGACAGAACCCACAGCCATGGACTGAATGAACTCAACAGACATCTTGGAGGGCTGGCCATTGACTGTGGAAATGATAGCTGTGATTGAGTTTATATATCTATATCTATATAGTTGAAAGGTTTAGGATCTGGGTGGGACATAAGTGGTATGGAATAAGGGGTGGATAAATTAAGGGTATGGTGGTTTATGAATGGTACTCCCCAGTTCAGTACCCTCCACCAAGACTCTCTCAAATCACACCTTGCTCCCTCTCACTCCTCCTTTCCTTCCCCCTTCCCACTGTGGTGGAATGGAGTTCAGAATTAGAGGCACAAAAGGTGAAGATGATGGGTGTAGATGAGAACAATTTACTGGAAAGAGTGCTGAGATAAGAAAATGAACAGTAACAGCAACAATATTATTAATAAAAGATACAGGGAAAGGAATGATTTACACGTTCCTGCTAATAGATGGTACCAGATGGCTCCCTCCTCCACGTTTTCTTGACCATAAGGAACTCCTCCTCCATGGAAGAGAGTCCCTTCTCCTGCCTCCTACAGTGGTGTGAGTGCTGCAGAATAATCACCATGTCCCAGCCATGCTCTCTCTGGGCTACTGCAGAAATTATTCCTGTGCTGGACAGAGCCAGGACAGCCACACAAACTCAGGGTTTGTTTCAGGGCTAAGGAATACCATCGTCATCAGGTCAGGAAGCATAAGAAAATGCAACTGAAGGGAGAAAAATATTGATGCCAGATATCTATGGAACACTCTCTAGGATGGATCTGGTTGCAATCAGGATCAGAATTATCTGCAAAATTTGTTCTATTACTGAGGAGAGCCCTTCCCTCTAAGGCTCCCTCTAAAGAGCTAGTGCAGAAATGAGCTTATTAATACCTTGGTGAGAAGGTGATTTATGTTGCAAGACAGAAGTTTTCATAACTACCAGAGCAGGCTCTATTGATCCTGCTTGTGTCTGGGGATTGTATATTAGGTGCTTGAGAAGCATATTGGTATTTTTATTGCACAGTATCATGTATATAATTTATATAGTCATAGAACTCTGTAATAATTTTGGACTGGGAGTTGTGTGGACTGAGGTTGTCTCAGTTTGGAAAGACAGGTGTCTGCCAGGGAAAAGCCAGAGCTTGCCTTGGAATGGAGAATGTAAACCCCCTTCCTCCAAATTATTATAATTCTGAAATTAGGGAGCTGTCAGGCAAAGATATGGGAATAGAAATAACAGTTCTTTACTAGGAATATTAAAAATGCAGTAGTACAAAAAAGCAAACAAACCAAAAAAGAAAAAAAAAACCCTGACAGAGTCAGAACAGGACCTGACACCCTGTTGGTCCGGGTGTTGGGAGCAGTCCAATCAAGTCCTCCTGGAGTGACAAATCTGTTTCTGTTGGAGCAGAGATGATCCTGTAGAAGTGTGTAGTCTGTTTCTGGAGGTCCAGTGGTGGTGAGATGGATTTAGTCTTCCTATGAGAACCCAATGGAAAACAGGCTGTCCTGGTGTTCTGAATCTCAGGTTTTATCCAGGTAGGAATGCTGGGCTCCTCCCCCTGGGTGGAGCATCTCCCAATGAGATGATGTAATTGTATCAGCCCTGCAGTGAGCCTCGATGGCCCATGAACAGCAGACATCCCCTGGAGGGAGGATGGGTGGTGGAAGAGATAAAGAACCCTGCCCCACCTGGTTTTAACAGCTGGCCCATTGACAGAAGACTCCTGCCCCCGCCCCCCTGGAGTTATGAGATAAAGAAAAACAGCTCTTCAAACAGTTTCAACAGATGGGAATAGAACAGATCTTGGCTTGCAGCCCAAGACAAAGGTGACACTCAATGTAGTGCTGTAGGCAGGTGTTCAGGTGCCTGGCGTGGCTGTCCTAAGTGGAGCAGCAGGGTGCTGATGGAGTGCAAAGCTGGGCTCTTGGCATGGCTTTGCCAAGGCACGTGGGTTTCAGGCATGTCTGCTGTAGAGCCTTTCCCAGCCCTGGCCAGTGTAACTTGCACAGCTGTGTGGATCATATGATCTCTGTGGCAGAAGGAAGGTTTACAGAGGATGAAAGGCAATGGAGGAAATGAAAACGCAGAAGTGGAGAGCTCATGGAATAGATGAGCCTTTTCACAGAATGTGGGACGACTGTTCTATTTAGTAGATATCTGAGAAGTGCAATAAAGTGGGCTTTTTTGCATTACGTTCTCATGGGATGGGCTCGATATTTAGTGCTGCAGACCTCAATTTCATCGTGTAGCTGGTAATCTGCCTGCACCAGATGAAGGCTCTTCAAGCTAGCAAGTCCTGATGCTGAGCTGAAGCTTTGATTGTCATTAGCCAAATGTTTTTTATTGATAACATAAAGGTGATGTCTGCTTGGGAAGGGAAAAACCGGAAAGATTTTGACCACCATTTCGACGTCGCGCTGTTAAGGACAAATCCAAACTCTTGGCAGCCTAGACCTAATGCTGAAGCAGGAATAATCAGAGTTTCTTCATATTTGTTACAATAATTATGGCTGTAATAAGTGTTTTCCTACAATGAAGTCTTTCTATTAAAAAAATACATCAGCAAAATTTCTGCCCTTGGAAAGTTTACTTCTATGCTTGATCATAATAATTCATTTTCAGATGGTTTATAGACCTAGAAGTCATCTATGTTAGTGAACTGAAGTTCATACTCATATGTTATTAATAGTAATATTCTTTCATGTGGCCAGAAATTAAGACACATAAAAAAGTTATGTTTCCTCTTCAGGCTATGTCTAAATGCACATCTTTCCAAAAGACAATTGAGCAACGTGACTCTGATGCAACAAACACATTTGAAGATGCACCTAAAGAAAAAAAAAAAAAAAA